>SJXQ01003379.1:125707-137555 GCA_006408695.1 Aepyceros melampus
TATATTCTGTAGCCCAGATCAAATAGCTTTGCAGTGTTTTGCTACTTAATAAATATTAAAAGCACCAAATGAGAATGTTCTTTCAAATTAATTTAATCCTGTATATAATATGTAACTATTTTTACTAGATTCCAGGATGTTTGAAGCACAAAAGTTAACAGATGGCTTTTAATTAAAAGTCAAATAGGCTTTTATGGTTTATAATGTAAGTGAGATGCTCTTACAAATGTGTATATAAGTACTTAACCTGGTTATTAGCTTGCTAAAAGAATATATTTCCTATGTGTATATAAATTGAGGGGCTATAGTTGGAGAAAAGCAAAATTGCTTTTTCTTTAATTAAATGTTTATTGAGATAATTATAGATTCACAAGAAGTTGTAAGTAACAATATACAGTGATCTCATGTGTATTTTGGGCTTTCCAGGTGGCTCAATGGTAAAGAAGATTCCTGCCAATACAGGAGACACAAGAGATGAGGGTTTGATCCCTTGGTGGTGAAGACTCCCTGAGGAAGAAATTAGCAACCCATTCCAATATTCTTGCCTTGGAAACCCCATGGACACAGGACCTGGTGGGCTATAGTCCATGAGGTCACAAAAGAGCTGGACATGAATGAGCAGCTAAACAGCAGCACAGTCACAAGTTTCTTTTACTGGTTTCCTCTGGTGGCAACATCTTGCAGAATCATAATATAAAATTATAACCATTATATTAACATTGATGCAATCCATATCTGATTCAGATTTTGCTTGCATTTGTGTATATATCTAGTTCTCTTCAATTTTATAATCTGTAAGTTTGTATTTCTACCACCTCAATCAAGATACAGAATGTCCCACCGTCATAAGGATCTTTCACGTTGCTCTTTTGTAAGTGTAAACCATTTTTTATCTCCCAAAAGACAGGATGCCAAAGGAAAATGAAGGGAAATATTTTAAGAAAATTGAAAAATGTAAAAAAAAAAAAAAAAACATGAAGAATTAGTAAGACACAAAAGAGAGCAATAGGGAAGAAAAAAACACACACACACACACAGATAATGAGGTCCTGACACTGCTTTTTGCCCCAGAAAGAAGAGCTTGGATGTGTATATGAATAATTTATTTAGGAAATTGATGCGGTAGAAAACTGGGACAATTAAGACATGGAAAGTGGAAAAACCAACTTAATGGTTTGTCTTTTAAGTCGATCACTGCTAGGAGCAACTGGGTCTTGATTCTCCTGGAACACATGTTACAAGGACTCATTAGAATGCATCAGAGAATTCACAAATGATGAGACAGAAAGGTGAGTATTTATCCTCCAGTATCCACTACAGTGAAAAAGTTGGCT
Organism: Aepyceros melampus; assembly: GCA_006408695.1. Lineage (NCBI taxonomy): Eukaryota > Metazoa > Chordata > Mammalia > Artiodactyla > Bovidae > Aepyceros > Aepyceros melampus. Next base: position 127,042 of record SJXQ01003379.1, read on the forward strand.
TAAAACTCAACATTCAGAAAACTAAGATCATGGCAACTGGCCCCATCACTTCTTGGCAAATAGATGGGGAAACAGTGACAGACTTTATTTGGGGTGGGGATCTCCAAAATCACTGCAGATAGTGACTGCAACCATGAAATTAAAAGCCGCTAGCTCCTTGGAAGAGAAGTTATGACCAACCTAGACAACATACTAAAAATTAGAGACATTGCTTTGCCAACAAAGTTCTGTCTAGTCAAGTTCAGGTCAGTTCAGTCACTCAGTCGTGTCCGACTCTGCCACCCAATGAACTGCAGTATGCCAGGCCTCCCTGTCCACCAACTCCGAGAGTCTACCCAAACCCATGTCCATTGTGTCAGTGACGCCATCTAACCATCTCATCCTCTGTCATCCCCTTCTTCTCCTGCCCTCAATCTTGCCCAGCATCAGGGTCTTTTCAAATGAGTCAGCTCTTTGCATCAAGTAGCCAAGGTACTGGAGTTTCAGCTTCAACATCAGTCCCTCCAATGGATACCCAGGACTGATCTCCTTTAGGATGGACTGGTTGGATCTCCTTGCAGTCCAAGGGACTCTCAAGAGTCTTCTCCAACACCACACTTCAAAAGCATCAGTTCTTCAGCACTCAGCTTTCTTTATCATCCAACTCTCACATCCATACATGACTACTGAAAAAACCATAGCCTTGACTAGATGGACCTTTGTTGGCAAAGTAATATCTCTGCTTTTTAATATTCTGTCTAGGTTGGTCATAACTTTCCTTCCAAGGAGCAAGCATCTTTTAATTTCATGGCTGCAATCACTATCTGCAGTGATTTTGGATCCCCCCAAAATAAAGTCAGCCACTGTTTTCACTGTTTCCTCATCTATTTGCCATGAAGTGATGGGACCAGATGCCATGATTTTACTTTTATTAATGTTGAGCTTTAAGCCAACTTTTTCACTCTCTTCATTCACTTTAATCAAGAGGCTCTTTAGTTCTTGTTCACTTTCTGCCATAAGGGTGGTGTCATCTGCATATCTGTGGTTATTGATATTTCTCCTATCCAGTCAAAGCAATGGTTTTTCCAGTAGTCATGTATGGATGTGAGCGTTGGACTGGAAAGAAAGCTGAACACTGAAGAACTGATGCTTTGAAATGTGGTGTTGGAGAAGACTCTTGAGAGTCCCTTGCACAGCAAGGAGACCCAACCAGTCCATCCTAAAGGAAATCAGTCCTGAATATTCATTGGAAGGACTGATGCTAAAGCTGAAACTCCAATACTTTGGCCACCTGATGAGAAGAACCAACTCATTGGAACAGACTCTGATGCTGGGAAGGATTGGGGGCAGGAGGAGAAGGGGACGACAGGATGACATGGCTGGATGGTATCACCGACTCAATGGACATGAGTTTGAAGAAACTCCAGTACACCAGGGAGGCCTGGTGTACTGCAGTCCATGGGGTCGCAAAGAGTCAGCCAAGACTAAGTGACTGAACTAAACTGAACTAAACCCACTACAGTATAGTGATGGTCAAAAGCTGGCCCACGGGTTCATAAACAACTCTAGGTACCTGCCTGGGTCACTGGCTGGCTGGATCTTAGAGAGCCCAGGACCCATTAGAGAAAGTTAGGGACAGGGAGATTTTGACAAGTGGTATAGATGGGACAAGATGTTGCTATCTGTGAGGATGGTAGATAGAGCAAAGAGTGAGGACATGATGGAGTCAGTAGAAAGGAGGCACACAGGAAATCTAGTAGTCTGAATTTGATAGATTAGACAAAAGAATCACTACTTAATTATAAACAAAAGCCACTTAGATGAAGTGTCTAATTAAAATTCACTTACTTACTTCCCCCTGGAGAAGACTGAGCAGCTAACAAACACTTCTGGAAACAAATATGGATGAAACAATTTTAAGTAAGGAGGCTTGAAAATCTGTCTTTTTTAATGTTGTAATTTGTAAAATGCTTTTTGTAAAGACTGGTGGATTTGTTTTAAGATGAAGAAGATAATAGATTACATCTTAAAATATTCACTGAAGTCAAAACAAACGATTAGATAGTCCAGTCACTGAATAGTTTAAATGATTTGGTTTTATATTTTTACTCAACAAATAATTATTAGGGGACCCAAAATATGCAATTATTAAACCAAGTAAAATCAAATTTAAAATGATCAGAATATTAGTTGGTCATGAATTTCAAGACTTCTTAGACAGGTATCACATCATATAAGTGGAACTGGTGCTGAATTTTACTTTGATGGGAATAGGGTTGGTTGTGGGAAGGTCAAAATTCAAGTAACATTTCAAGTAACATTGTTAATTATTGTTTCCAATGACAAGTTTATTTTTATTTTGAGTTCCCATGCAGTGCACGCATGCACAGTTGCACAGTTGCACAACTCTTTGCAACCTCATGGTCTATAACCCACCATGCTCCTCTGCCCATCGAATTTCCCAAATAAGAATACTGGAGTGAGGTGCCATTTCCTTCTCCAGGGGATCTTCCAGACCCTGGGACTGAATTCCTGTCTCTTGTGTCTCCTGCATTGGCAGGTGGATTCTTTGCCACTGAGCCACCTGGGAAGCACTCAAGTTCCCAAGGTGAAGGTAGAAAACCCAACTGCATGAATAAGGCAAAGTTTCTTGATTTTTTTTTTTTTCGAAGGAGGAACTTTGATTAGTATTTCAAGGAAATATGCATAAATAGTCATAATAATTATGGAAAAATAGGTAACCTGAATACTATTATGATTTCCTTAAAATAAAGAGGATGCAAACAAACTCTTTGGGCTTCCCTGGTAGCTCAGCTGGTAAAGAGTCCACCTGCACAGGAGACCCTGGTTCGGTTCCTGGTCGAGAAGATCCACTGGAGAAGAGATAGGCTACCCACTGCAGCATTCTTGGGTTTCCCTGTTGGCTTAGGTGGCAAAGAATCCTCCAGCAATGCAGGAAACCTGGGTTAGATCCCTGGGCTAGGAAGAGGGGAGGGGAGAGGAGAATGGCTACCCCCTCAACTATTCTGGCCTAGAAAATTCCATGGACAGAGGAGCCTGGCAGGCTACAGTCCATGGGGTCGCAAAGAGTCAGATATGACTGAGCAGCTTTCACTTTCACTTCTCTTTCAAACAATCTCAGATGCAATGCTTCCCCTATGGATGAGTCTTAGCAAAAATTCAGTGTACTTAATCATCTATTGTTCCACATATACTTTTTTATGGGCTCCCCCAATGGCTCAGTGGTGAAGAAACCACCTGCAATGTAGAAGCCACAGGAGACACAGGGACCCTCTCTGGGTCGGAAAGATCCCCTGGAGGAAAGCATGGCAACCCACTCCAGTATTCCTACCTGGAGAATCTCATGGACAGAGGAACCTAGAGGGCTCCAGTCCTTAGGGTCACAAAGAGTCAGAAACGACTGAAGCTACTGAGCAAGCACAAATACTTGTTGAGGTGAGGGTGAAGTTGCTCAGTCGTGTCCTACTCTTTGCGACCCCGTGGACTGTAACCTACTAGGCTTCTCAGTCCATGGGATTCTTGTTACTGGTGTGCAATTTTCCACATAAGGCTTCCAACACATACGCATGTACCTAAAAAGTATACATGCATGAGGTGAGGTGAGGTGAAGTCGCTCAGTCGTGTCCAACTCTTTGCGACCCCGTGGACTGTAACCTACTAGGCTTCTCAGTCCATGGGATTCTCCAGGCAAGAATACTGGAGTGGATTGCCATTTCCTTCTCCAGAAGATCTTCCCAACCCAGGGATCAAACCAGGGTCTCCCGCATTGGAGGCAGACGCTTTAACCTCTGAGCCACCAGGAAAGCCGTGCATCCTTAGTCAGAAAAAAGTGAAGTGATCTTTCTTGCCAGCAGAAGGAATAAAGTGTATCAGGCTCATAAATAACAATGTAATTATTTAATATGCTGATATTTGCATACTGTGACAATAATTTTTACTGGCAATAGAAACCTCTCATTTTTGGAGTTTGAAAAGTAATTATAACAACTTCAATCAAGTGTTAATGTTATACCTTGACATTTACAAAGCATTCCTTAGTGTATTGCTGCATTTAAATTTTGTGGAGGAAATTGACTGGAAACTTTAAGTGAATCAATTTTAGTCAATAAATTATTTTAGTTTTTTTTTACTAAAATGAAGGGTATGACAGAGGATGAGGTGGCTGGATGGTATCACTGACTCGATGGACATGAGTCTGACTGAAGTGAAGCGATTTCACACACACACACACACACACACACACACAAGCAAGCAAGATGAACAATCTGGAGATTCATTACAAGGGGTTTTGAAGGAATGAGGAGGCTGGAGGAAAAGAAAACATATTTTGCTACACTCAATTTCTAGTTTTGATAATAAGGTGAATGATGCTATTAAATGATAACAGGGAATGTGAGAGGAACCAGATGAAAAACTGGGAGGGGAGTGCGAGTCAGTCTGAATTTTTTTAATTCAAATGGAAAGTGAAAGTTGCTATTTCTAATAATCTGCAGCAGATTTAGACCTAGGTTGCCACATATAACTGTTCATACTCTATTCTTTTGGAGAAAGTGCATAAAGGCCACCTATGCTGTCTGAACAAATTTTAGAAATATTTTAAGTGAATCAATTTTAATGCAATAAATTATTTTAGTTTTTTTACTAAAATGAAGGGTATGACAGAGGATGAGGTGGCTGGATGGTATCACTGACTCGATGGACATGAGTCTGAGTGAACTCTGGGAGTTGGTGATGGACAGGGAGGCCTGGTATGCTGCAATTCATGGGGTCGCAAAAAGTCAGACTTGACTGAGCGACTGAATCGGACTGAACTGAACTGAACCACCTATTGTCCCAGGATTCATGGCAGTAGTAATTTATAGCAATTAAATTGCTACAGTAATTTCCAAAGCTAAAGAAATTTACTAACATCAAATCCTGTATCAATTCTACTCCAGTGGTAGCTGTATTTCATTCTGTGAACAGTTTTAGCAGTTTTTTGCTGACTATACCCATGACTGGAAGAGTGTTTATTGCATATAAAATACCATTTTTTAGTAGTTTCCACTATTTGAGTCAAAAATGTGATATACTTTCTTTCTATATCCTTTTGGTGACATGGCTGAAGCATTACTTCTTTGTATTCAAGAATACATTCATTTTTCCTAAGTGTTTCTATGCTTCCTCCTATCTACATTGCAACAATATCTAAAATATAAATAGTTCATCAAAATTTTGATACCTTGTCAATCAGTCAGGAAGGCAGCCATGTTTTAATCAACAAAGTTTAAAGAGAAAGAGAGAGAAAGAAAGAGAGATTCTTTTAGGATTTGTCGCATACAACTTTTTTAAACACAACTTCTTTCAGACACTCCAGAATTACTCTTTACATAAGGAAACAGATTAGTCTAATAACTGCAATGATAATTTTTTTAGTGGAGTTGCAATTTGTACACTAAATGTCTTCAATGAAAAGAATTAATTTTGTATTCATGAACTTGAAATATGGCTATTCAAAACTTGTATTTATGGCATAATATTTCTCTAAAATGAAAAAGTTATCTAACTCATTAAATCTAATGTATTGATATAGTGATACAATATACATGTATATTGTAATTGAGAGGAAAAAAAGAGATTAGAAGAAAGAAAGAAAGAAGTGTTTTACTTTCTTACATGTGTGTCCGTCTTTCCTTAACCCATTTTATTTTTTATATCATTTTCTTTTTTTATAGTGTTCACTGTAATACTAGATTTGCTTCATTAAAATTCCTTGTGATTCTTTCTCTTTCTGTATACATGTGTGTTCATGTGTCAAATGGGGTGGGAGGAAAGAGACAAAGAGAGGCAGAGAAAGGTTTGACCTCGTTATTGAATAGACACTGAATGCTCATTCCAAAATAATGAGACCAATACAATGAAGAAATTCTCTCCTTTCTCATGATTAGTGGCAGATTTGAAAGTGACAGGAGTGCAGGGAAGTTTTATGGTACCAAATTTGACCATTTTAATTTATTGTCTGATAATTCCATTGTATATATTCAGTTCAGTTCAGTTCAGTCGCTCAGTCGTATCCGACTCTGTGACCCCATGAATCGCAGCACGCCAGGCCTCCCTGTCCAGCACCATCTCCCGGAGTTCACTCAGACTCGCATCCATCGAGTCCGTGACGCCATCCAGCCATCTCATCTTCGGTCGTCCCCTTCTTCTCCTGCCCCCAATCCCTCCCAGCATCAAAGTCTTTTCCAATGAGTCAACTCTTTGCATTTTTGACCATTTTAATTTATTGTCTGATAATTCCATTGTATATATTCAGTTCAGTTCAGTTCAGTCGCTCAGTCGTATCCGACTCTGTGACCCCATGAATCGCAGCACGCCAGGCCTCCCTGTCCAGCACCATCTCCCGGAGTTCACTCAGACTCGCATCCATCGAGTCCGTGACGCCATCCAGCCATCTCATCTTCGGTCGTCCCCTTCTTCTCCTGCCCCCAATCCCTCCCAGCATCAAAGTCTTTTCCAATGAGTCAACTCTTTGCATGAGGTGGCCAAAGTACTGGAGTTTCAGCTTTAGCATCATTCCTTCCAAAGAAATCCCAGAGCTGATCTCCTTCAGAATGGACTGGTTGGCATATATTATAACTTTACTTAATCTATTAATACTTCAATAATGTAAAATGCCATCATATGCATTGGGATCATTCCTACAGGTTCTCAAAAATATGTAATTTGGTGAGGGCAGCACATACGCAAAGTAATTGTGTACCCAAGAACAACTTGACATTGGCCATGAGAATGGAAGAGAATAAAATCCCTGCAATATGGGGGAAGGGATATAAGAATACTTATTTGCCTAATAGTCTCCTTGGCATGGAACTGGGTTGATGAATTAAGGAGAATATTAAATTGATGCTAGGCTTGTTCAGCTTATTTGCATTTTGCTAAAAGACCAAGTAGGAATATCAGACAGACGGGTATTTGCATGTGAATGAGAACCAGAACCTTCACTCAGAACCCTCCTACACAGTCTTAGATGTAATAACAGTGTAGGAGCTCATAGCGGTACTGCTTTCCACGGAATTTCTTTTCCATGGATCTAGTAATGAAACGAATAATTCAGTTTATTATACTAACACATTTCTCCACTTCTAAGACTAATCTTTTTCTTATTTTGACATCTTTGAAATCATGTCGTTAAGATTTGTACACATACATGTATTTGTACATATGTTCATGTGGTATATCTTATTTTCCATGTCACCATAAAATCAAAGAAATATAGTTACATATTTTACATTTCAAGTTATATAACTTTAAATGCTGATTAGAGGAAACAGCTCAGGAGATATCTGGGGTTAAGCTCTTAACTTGACAAAAGTCATCCCACTGCCCATATTATTTTGGCAAGTAGAATTCAAATATGGCAAGAAAAAGGTAGAAATGTGGCCTAAGACGTGAACAGATTGAAGCCTATATCTTTTTTATTTAGCAACTCATTCAAAGCTATCGTGACAGCTCCCTAATTGAAATAAGTGCTAGTGGTAACAAACCCACCTGCCAATGCAGGAGATGTAAGAGATGGGTTTGATTACTGAGTTGGAAAGCTTCCCTTAAGAAGGGAAAGGCTACCCACTCCAGTCTTCTTTCCTGGAGAGTCCCATGGACAGAGGAGCCTGGCAGGCTACAGTCCATAGAGTCGCAAAGAGTCAGACACAAGTGAAGCGATTTCCACACACACACACACACACACACACACAAGCAAGCAAGATGAACAATCTGGAGATTCATTACAAGGGGTTTTGAAGGAATGAGGAGGCTGGAGGAAAAGAAAACGTATTTTGCTACACTCAATTTCTAGTTTTGATAATAAGGTGAATGATGCTATTAGATGATAACAGGGAATGTGAGAGGAACCAGATGAAAAACTGGGAGGGGAGTGCAAGTCAGTCTGAATTTTTTTAATTCAAATGGAAAATGAAAGTTGCTATTTCTAATAATCTGCAGTAAATTTAGACCTAGGTTGCAGCATATAACTGTTCATACTCTATTCTTTTGGAGAAAGTGCATAAAGGCCACCTATGCTGTCTGAACAAATTTTAGAAATATTTGGGTACATATCCTTTAGTTATAGAGCTATGAATAGATTTTTGTCAATGCAATCCTGTCTGAAGGGACTCCTCTGGCAGTCCAGTGGTTAAGGATCTACCTTGCTATGCAGAGGATGTGGGTTCCATCCCTGGTCTGGAAACCAATGTCCTACATGCTTCAGAGTAGCTAAGCCTGCCCTCCACAACCACTGAGCCCGCACACAGCATAACACAGCAAAGATCCCCTGTGCCACAGCTAAGACGCAACACAGCCAAATAAATAAGTTAAAAGCTGTTAAAGTCTAGATCGGTACTATCTGCTGTTTTCAAATGTCTTATTCCTTACATTCCAGATTCAAGTCTCCAATCTGATAAGGCTTTCCTTTAATCAGAACATCTGGCCTGTTTGTGTTTAACAAACGTTCCATTTGGGTATGAATTCAGCTCCCTTTCCTTTAGTCTTGCCTTTCTATGTTTGCCAGGCTTTTCAGTGCTTACCCTGAAATTATAATATACCTCCTTGACTATCAGTGTTTAGGACTTTTACTGTTTCCATGGCAGATAATAGTCCTGAAACATTGCAATTTCATTTTTCCTCTTGACTTACAAGCTACTTTTGTCAAGTGATTTAATTATCTTTACCTTAATCTCATAAGTCACTGTCTTAATATACCTCCTTGACTATCAATGTTTAGGGCTTTTACTGTTTCCATGGCAGATAATAGTCCTGAAACATTGAAACTTCATTTTTCCTCTTGACTTACAAGCTACTTTTGTCAAGTGATTTAATTATCTTTACCTTAATCTCATGTCACTGTCAATATAATTTATATTTATTGATACATTTGCCATTTTTGATGCTCTTCCTTTAAAGTTACATCTTCAGCTTTCATTTGGCATTCTTGTATTACCTCACAAAAATATATTTACTTAGTAAAATTGTGAAAGTAACAAATCACCTTCACTTTTATTTTCCTGAAAATATCTTCTTTTAATCTTCACTTTTTGAATGGTGTTGATGACTTCGGAATTCAAAGTTGACAGATATCTGCTTTCCTCCCTTTGAAGGCATCATTCTGCTGTCTTCAGCTTCCCAGGCTGATGTAAGGAAGTCAGTTGTAGTCCTCCTGTTGTTCATTTGAAGACTCCTTGTCTTTTTTCTCCAGATTCTTTTAAGATTTCTTAAAGCACACATGTGGACAAAACTTGTGTATGTGCTTTCTGGTTAGTAGTTACGTTGCGGTAAAGTAAAACAAAGCTTTTTAGTTAATTTATAACACAACTTTATCCTGTTTTCAATAAATTACAGAGAGCAACCCAAAGTCATGATGCTCTGACAAATGTAAGACACCCTTGACCGGCTAGGCTGACTTCTAATAGCACTTTAGTTGGCTGCTCTTCTCTGGCCACCAAACCAGATACATTTTCTCTTTTCTGTATCTTATTTGTGAAAGGAATTTAAGCATAACAGTTTACTACTTATGTTAACAAGTCTTCTCTCAAGTAGAATGTACTCAATGTTTTTGCAAATAAAATCAAATAAATTAAAATGTATGTCTTTTACACCTTGTTCATTACAACTTCTAGTCATTTTTTATAATTAAATTACTTTGATTGAGTATAAGCCATCCACATATGCCTTCTAGGTTAATTTTAACTGAAGTTCCAGATTACAAGACAAGGTATGAAATATCCAAGCTATTGAAGGATATTTGACTGGGAAAGAATGGGATTCTGAGTATGCTGATACTCAGTTGTGTCCAACTCTTTGGGACCCTATGGACTGTAGGCTACCAGGCTCCTCTGTCCATGGGATTTTCAAGGCAATAGTACTGGAGTTGATTGCCATTTCCTTCTCCAGGGGACCTTCCCGACCCAGGGATTGAACCGGGTCTCCAGCATTGTAGACAGACGCTTTACCGTCTGAGCCACCAGGGAAGATACCAGGGCTTCTTTCTGCATCCTCAGTCCGCATGTGTTGTGTATGCGTGTGCTGTGTCGCTGAGCAGGCACACGTATTGTGTATAGCTTCATCTAACATTTTAAGTTTTTTCTGAGAATTCCACCATAAGCTTTATCTTCTCTGGTATAAAGGATGCCTAAGAGCTGGCTAGACAGGCTATGTACAGCATAGTTACTGCAGCAAGTATTTGACTTAAATGTAGAGACTGGACATTTATGAAATTTAATTTATTGACATTTGTGTAGTGTATATAAGGAAAATGATTGGTCAAATATAAGGAAAATGATTAGATTAAGAGCATAGGGCCACTGAGTTGACTCAAATGTAAATTTTAAAGATCCAACATTCATTTTACTTATATTTCATGCTAGACTTATAATGAATAATATGTCCAATAAGCAAATATTGAACTAATGTGTAATACAGTGTTACCATACACTTAACCACCAGGGAAATCCATACACTTAACACCTACATCTAAACATGTT
>SJXQ01003380.1:0-22864 GCA_006408695.1 Aepyceros melampus
GGGTGTGGTTGTGATGAGAAGAGTGTTGGGAGGGGCATTTGGGGACCCAATTCAAATTGTACATGAGGGGAGGTAAGAGCCCAAAACATATTTCCTGATTTCCTGGTTATCAAAAGGCCCACAGTGGATACAAACCACCCAAGTGGGAAAAGTCTTTTCTGTTTTGGTGGGGCCATGTTGTGAAATTGAAAGGGATGTACAGATAAACATGGAAAGATGTTGGGCCACCCACTAGAGTGACATCGGTGAGTGTAGGTGAGAGGGGAACCCTGAGGTCCAGGCCTGACTCCCGTCCATAATGATCAGGCACCAGGACAGGGACAGTGACCATGGACCCCTGACCAGAGCATCTCTAGGTACCAGCTGGCGGTGACCCAGAGGAAGGAGACAGAGCCCAGCAGCTCCAGTGTCTTCAATCAGAATGACCCCTGGACTCCCACCGTGGACTTTGCTGACTTCATCAACAATGAGACCATTTCTGGAAAGGTCAGCTGACTGTGGGAGATGAGGGAAGGGTGGGAGGATGCAGAGATCAGCCCCACCTTCTCTTGAGTGGGGCCTTGAAACCTTGTGATCACCTGAAGGGCTGAGCTGACTCTTGCTTCTGTGCTTTTGTGGATCTGCTCCTTACCTGTGGAGGGAAACTTCCTAAGCTGGGAGTTCATCTGCAGACCCTGGCTGAGGCTCCAACTTTTCCTTGAAAGGCAGCAACTCTTTCAGTCTCAGCTCTGTGGACTGAGTCCTTTAAGGGCCCCAGGATTCAGAAGGGCTGGAATGACCAGGAAAGACCACATCTCTTATACCTTAAACCTCTCTGCTTTTGTCTTCACCACCAAAGGGTTAATTTCTAAATGGCAGACTTCCAGTTACCATTAACCTCCTCTCAGTTACCCTAGGGAACTCTTCCAGAGTCAGAGGTCGTGCTGAAGTAGCCTGTGGTGTCATCATTTCTCTTGGGATGGGTAGGCTGATGGTGATGTGATGGGAATTGTCAGAGATGGCAGCTGCAGGCTGGAACAGTGGAGGCTGGTGTTGCTCCTAGTGTGAAGTTGATTTTTTTATGCTTTGACTTCTGGGCTACTATGATAATGCGTTTAGAGCTTAAAATCCTCTTGAGTGATGGTGGGCTCCCAAAGTGAATCCTGGGGGAGGCAGAGGTGTCCTTAGCAGCGCCAGGCCTCATGACCTTCTTTCTTCCCCCGCTAGGACTTGGTGGCCTGGGTGACAGCTGGTTTCCTGCACATCCCACATGCAGAGGACATTCCCATGTATATTAAAAATTACTTTGCCAACAAAGGTCTGTCTAGTCAAAGCTATGGTTTTTCAAGGAGTCATGTATGAATATGAGAACTGGACAATAAAAAATGCTGAGCACCAGAGAACTGATGTCTTTGAACTGTGGTGCTGGAGAAGACTCTTGAGAGTCCCTTGTACAGGAAGGAGATGAAACCAATCAATCATAAAGGAAATCAACCCTAAATATTCATTGGAAGAACTGAAGCTGAAGTTCCAATACTTTGGCCACGTGATGTGAGGAACTGACTCATTTGAAAAGACCCTGATGCTGGGAAAGATTGAAGGCAGGAGGAAAAAGGGGTGACAGAGGACAAGATGATTGGATGGCATCTCCAACTCAATGGACATGAGTTTCAGCAAAATCTGGGAAGTGTAGGACAGGGAAGCCTGGCATTCTGCAGTCCATGGTGTCACAAAGAGTTGGACACAAATGAGTGACTGAACAACAACTGGTACAAGGATAAACAGACCAATGGGACAGAATAGAGTCCAGATAGACTTGCAAATATGTAAGCACTTGATTTATAAAGTTACTGCTGAAAAAAGTTTCTAAACCAATCTCTGTAAAATTGCCACTATCTTAAAGGTTTCCCTCATAACTCACTGGTAAAGAATCTGCCTGCAATGAGGGAGACCTGGTTTCAATCCCTTGGTTGGGAAGGTCCCCTGTAGAAGGGAATGGCAACCCACTCCAGTATTCTGGCCTGGAGAATTCCATGGACAGTATAGTCCATGGGGTCACAAAGAGTTGGACATCACTGAGCCATTTTCATTTTAAATGCTAATATATCTAATATTCATATTAGTTTGAAAGATATTGTCACACCATTTTACAAATAAAAAAAAACAAATTTTATCTCATTTTAAAGTAAATTCTCTATTTTTCTAAATATTGAGAGGACTTCACAGTATTCTCAGAACAAATCAATTTTGACATTTTTTAAAAAATTTTCATTCAATAAATTGACATTTTGATTATCACATTAGTCCCTAAATATATGTTAAGTGAGATTTACTGGCATATTATAATAACTTTAAAGAGATTATATGGACATAACTGAAATGATATTTAATTTCAAGACATTGCAAAATCTCATTATATTAATTTCTATATTCACATAAGAACATCAAAATGTTAAACTTATTTACCTCCAGAGAAAGTCTAAGAGGCTGGATCTTCCTAAATATACAGTTTTCATACATAATACCATCTTGAAAACATTTGAACTTCCCAGAAACCACAGGGAAAGGAATAGTCCTTCAACACCTAAATCCACCACATTCCCTTTAGAGTAAAGTAATTTTCTAAGAAAATGTTTCTTTCTGTAACTACAATTAAAATATAAACATATCAGCCTTGCTGTTAGTCTAGCTATCTGATCTTTCTATACTTTTGTGGGAGGTTGAGGCAAACATTCTCTGAAGAGTCAAAATTGCTTCAACCTAGAGATAAAATCTCAGGGAGATGTAATAGGCTGACAAGAGAGACAATCTTTTGGTAGCATATAAATAAAGTTCAATATCAATCACTGCAGATGGTGATTGCAGCCATGAAATTAAAAGACGCTTACTCCTTGGAAGGAAAGTTATGACCAACCTAGATAGCATATTCAAAAGCAGAGACATTACTTTGCCAACAAAGTCCCGTCTAGTCAAGGCTGTGGTTTTTCTAGTGGTCATGTATGGATGTGAGAGTTGGACTGTGAAGAAAGCTGAGTGCCAAAGAATTGATGCTTTTGGAGAAGACTCTTGAGAGTTCCTTGGACTGCAAGGAGACCCAACCAGTCCATTCTAAAGGAGATCAGTCCTGGGTGTTCTTTGGAAGGACTGATGCTGAAGCTGAAACTCCAGTACTTTGGCCACCTCATGTGAAGAGTTGACTCATTGGAAAAGATTCTGATGCTGGGAGGGATTGGGGGCAGGAGGAGAAGGGGACGACAGAGGATGAGATGGCTGGATGGCATCACGACTCAATGGACATGAGTTTGAGTGAACTCCAGGAGTTGGTGATGGACAGGGAGGCCTGGCATGCTGCAATGCAATTCATGAGGTCGCAAAGAGTCGGACATGGCTGAGCGACTGAACTGAACTGAATATCAATGAAAATTTAGAAAATAGAACAGGTTTCTTTTCAGTTGAGAGTTACAAACAGTATTCTCTTGTATCTTCCGGGTGTCTCACAGTAAAAGGGAGATAATTTTGAAATTTCCTCAGCCAATAAAACATAGAAAGTATACAGTAATATGACAGGAACAAATGAAAAAAGCATATGATTAAAAAAAATGAATTACTAAAACAAAAAAAATCACTATAATTATACAGTATTTGATTATTATTATCAGAAATAATATTTTGAAACATTTTTGTAAGTAAATCTCAAAAAATTTTGAAAACAGATTTTGTGGAGGCATTTTTCCGTAAGCAACCTGTCCTCTTACGTTGTTTTGCCTACACTGAGTCTCAGGCTCATATCCGAAGGGAAACATGTGCTACATCTTCAGCTTGATAAGAGCTCTAGTGCCTCACCATGCGGCTTCCCTGGTGGCTCAGCTGGCAAAGAATCTTACAATGCCGGAGATCTGCATTTGATCCCTGGGCTGGGAAGATGCCCTGGAGAAGGGAACGGCTACCCATCCCAGTATTCTGGCCTGGAGAATTCCATGGGCTGTAATAGTCCATGGGGTCATAAGGAGTCAGACAGAACTAAGTGACTTTCACTTTCACCTCCCCCAGGGATGGGTATTCTCTGCCTGCCAAAGGAGTCTAGGGAGAGAGAGATGTCAGAGCAAAGGACTGATTCAGCACATCTGTAGAAACTGAGGCTAGAGTTTTCCATTCAAATGGCATCAGAACTCAATGAAAAGAAATTCACAAAGGTAAAGTTTGAGAACTGACCTCGAAACAGACTCGGGGCAACAGATGTCACAGGGGCACTTCTAATCCCGGGGCTTGCTGCCACCGGGCTGCTGATACACATTATCCCTGCCAATCAGTAGGATTCAGCGATTCAGGCAGGAATCTTGCCTTGAGCCCTCACTCCACCATTTATTATAGGATCTTGGGGCAGCCACTTTCCTTCCCTCTAAACCTGTTTCCTTAAATCCATAATCAAGATTAAAACAGCTGTCATAACTATCTTGGGGGACTGTTCTGAAACAAAAATATAATGATGAGCATTCCTCAGGACTTCTCTATAAACATGATCTTTATCTTTTTACATGTTTAACAGTATCAGCTACCGTGGAACAAGTCTTGAGGTGGGGAAGAAATTGAGTCAAAACACCTGGGTTTAAGTTTTGAATCAATTACTAATCCTGTGGGTCAGATGGAGTGATAGGCATTTAGGATAAAGAGATGAGAAATTACTGGGGCTTCTTCAAGGTGAAAAGTATAGACTACGTAATACCCATGAGTTTCCAGAGTCACTCCATGCAAACGTATGTATGCACTTCTACCTTGCTGAGTCAGGGCTGAATCCATGTGCTTTGTTTGGACAATAAAATATGAATGGAGATCATATTATTTCTTCCTTGCAGAAATGTTAAATTTCAGCCTGTAGGTTGCCTCTCACTCTTTTACTTTTTTCATGCTTCTCACATTATGGAAAAATGTAGAAATCCCTCAAAAAGAGACCCAGTGTACACATGGCTTGATCAAGGAATGCATTTTAAGGGCTCTAAGGTTTTAGGATTTTTTTCTACAGAATAATCAAACTTAACTGATAGAACAATGAAATGATATTTTCATAAAGCTAAATTTGTTCAGCTTAAAGAACTGGACTTTATTCTGAGTTTATATTCTTCCTACATTTTTTTCTGGGATAAAATATCATTTCCTGTATGAAGTGATTATCACTCTATTAGGGGTAGGATTCCAAAATGTTGGAATTATGCAAATATTAATCCCAAAAGTTAGATAAATACAATAAAAATATACCATATGATTGCCAGTTTAGGAGAGATTAATCCCAGTTACTGCCAAAGTATGCCTTCGAAAGATTTGCTCATTAAGCTATGTCATAGCACTTCAGAGTTTCTCTATGAGAATACAACTCAATCGGGTTTTGCATTGAGAATCATGATAGCTTTAGAAACAGTCTCTGAATATCTCACTGAGATCTTCTATGGATGGAAGAGGTTATCAGATGGTGTGTACCAGGTGGCTGCCTTACTATGTAAAAGGATTTCAAGGCCATATTACAATTCACTACCTTCAAACATGTGCTCAAGGATTCTAAATGGTATAAAAACTGGTCTGTAATTCCTATATTAAAAGGCTTCTGATCGAATACCTGGAGAATCCCAGGGACAGTGGAGCCGGGTGGGCTGCCGTCTACGGGTTCGCACAGAGTCGGACACGACTGAAGCGACTTAGCAGCAGCAGCAGCAGCAGATCAAATACCAAACAGTCCAAGACTGTTTGAAAGAGGCTTTGGACCAGAAGTCTCAATTTTGAGAAAACTAAGATAAAATTCTAGATGTACATCACAGACTGTTATGACATCAACAGTTTCCCATAATGAGTGGATTAGACTGACAGTGAGGAACGGAGAGGGGATAAGAAGGTTGAAAATTGTCAGAGTGGGTGCACCTTGTCATTTGCCAATTCAGAATTATGAAGGCCTCCCTACAGCCCTGCTGAGTCTTTGCAATGCTAATTCCTTGCGTTTTATTTTTCTTTTAGCCTTTCTTAGGTAGCTCATTAAAAACAAAATAAAATGTTCTCCAACATGCTAAACAACTGTTTCCAACATCAGAAAGCATCAGAAAAGACTCTAAACAGTTGTCTCATCCCAGAGGAAGATCTTGTTTAAGTGGAGAAGTGCTTATAGCAGAAACCCTGGAAATTTCAGGGAGTGGTGTTTTATTGTCAGAACTTTCGATCAAAGTGCAGCCAAGATCCTGAGAGCATTAAATAAAAATTACCAACAAGCTGTCTTCAGTGCACTCCACCAAAAGGAAGGGCAAAAGCGAGCAAGTAGTGTTTGTACATCAGTCAAAACTCTGACAGCTACCCTGTGA
This sequence comes from Aepyceros melampus, assembly GCA_006408695.1. Taxonomy (NCBI): domain Eukaryota; kingdom Metazoa; phylum Chordata; class Mammalia; order Artiodactyla; family Bovidae; genus Aepyceros; species Aepyceros melampus. Next base: position 6,318 of record SJXQ01003380.1, read on the forward strand.
AGTCTGACGGGCGCCATGTGCTCAGCTACCTAAGATACTCTTAACTGAACCATAAAAAGACAAATAAATTAGTAATTGTATCCCTCCTGTCATTGTCCCTTTTCGTGAACTTCTCAAGCTGTTGGTTAACATTATCTGGAATGATTTATCAATAACTTCTTCACTTTTTTATATGAGACAGAGAAACTTGATTTTTTTTTTCCAATTTCTTTTTTGAATTGATTTAAGAAAATGATACAGATACTGCCAGTTTCTGGATCTCTCCTTTGACTTCCTGCTCTGCCTCCTCCCATTAGGAAATCAAACCAGTAAGATTAACAGAATCTTTCTTGGAATTGACTGATCTTTTTAAATAGATCCCATGATAGACATGTGTAAAAATCAATAACAGACTCCTCATTTGTCAAAGCTAATGACTAAACTCATTTTGAAGTTCAATAGTGGTTACTGAAGAGTGGCCACACATTATATATCTAATCCTGTAGGTCCCTCCACTCATTCTGCTGAATGGAAAACAGGGAAGCTTTGTTACTTGAGGCACAATATAAAAAGCTCGTATTTCCATTTTATTTGAATATGTTCATTTTTCCTCCAAAGCATGACTATTTCTTGATTGTTCAAGCTAATATGTTAGAGAAAGAAAATGAAGAATCAATCTTAACCATTTGTAATGCCTCCTCCATTTTAAAACCAATTTGATCGTAAGTTCCTTCAATTATAATCTTAACTCCTTGAGGTTATGGGCCATGTCTTACATATTTTTAATATCCCCAGAGAGATGAACACAGCAGTTGGGTCACAGGTTAGGACAAAATAAAGATTTGGTTGAATTAAACAGAATGAATTATCCAGTATCTTGGTCCCTGGCAAAGCAGTTATCTCAGACCAGACAGTCATATCTACTATGAGGGCAAAAGAGGCAGATTTCTAGCAGACCCTTCTTTTGATAGATGCCTCTGCATCCCAGGGTCGTTTAAGCAGTGTTTGTTTCTGAGGTGTTGTTACCTCCCACAAAACTTTCCCTCAATTTGCAAAGGATGAAAACTGACAAGTTTTAATATAATGCCCCCCTCCCTTTTAAGCATCATCTGATTACAGGTGTATGCCAGCAACAAAATATCCTAAAATCCAGAAGAGAGATATGGGTGAAACACATGTAGCCCCTAATGAACTAAGATCAGATTTTCTAGTTATTAATAAAGGCAACATCTTATATTTGCATAATGCTTTCCATAGATTCATTACATATACCATTTCATTTCCCAACTCCATCTCAGGATACTTAATACATATTTCTTTCATTTCCCTAGAAATTCAAAATTGTGTTTTACTGTTTTGTATTCCTTATTTCATCAGTGAGTTGCCTTTTCCTAGGCTCCAAGCTGTATATTGCATTGCATGCCCACTGGACATGGCCATCTCGTGGAATCAATAGGTCAGATACAATTTGAAACTCCCTAGGTAATGGATTTTAAAAACTGCTTCAGGGTGGGGGAGAGAGACAGGAGGAAAAGGAATCCACAGAAACAATAACTGAAGTGGAGTGATACATTCATGATGGGAGCTGGAGAACTCCTGTTCTTTATAATAGCTTCTCAGGGGAGAAGCGGCCCTTTTCCAGAAGGGGGTGTCCTGGGAATAGCAGAGCCACTGCCATTCCATTCTTTTGATGAACAGAAACCTTATCAGTGCAATTCCCCTTGAGAGTTGAAGGGAGAAGGAAGGAGTTTAAAGACTTTTGAAAAATGTGGGTTGCAAGAGGAGGAAAGCCCAGCATTTGACTGGTTCATTTGGAATATCTCTTGCAAAGGGGAGGATATCCTGCCAAATTTAGGGCCCTCTCAGAGCTCATAGATACTGACAGCTGATCTGAGCTCTGTACATGAATTTGTTCTTGCCAAGGGAGAGAGGGAGCAATGAAGTGAAAAGGATGTTGAATGAATTAAATACAAAGTATAAAAACAAAAATGCTTGCCTTCAACAACATAAATATCACAATGTGATATTTTTCAGTTGCACCTGTGAAATGAGGATGTCAAAGCATTGGTCATTAAATATAAGTAGCATAAATCATTTTGACTTTAGAGTAAGACACAGACACCTTGTAGCTTCTAATTATTTTTCAAAGCTCAAAGTATTGCATGGCTCGCTCGCTCTCATTGCCATGAGACTTGGAGGTTGGAAAAATCAAGGAAGCAGGTGAAACTTATGTCTCACATCCTGGGTTTGTGGCATTTATGAGGCAAAATAGGCACTTCCCCCCTATTCGTGGAATCCTCAAAGCCTTAATTAACTGGTGGCATAGGAGGAGCAGTCTAAAGCCATTCCGTGTCCAACAATAGGCTGTTTATATGGTACCAAAAAATCTGAGTTTTTAATGAAAAGCATTGTGGTGTTATTAATACCTCTCATTTTTATTCTGTGTATTTTTAATTGTGTATCTTTAAACTACAGTGGCTTTAGCAAACAAGGGTCTATTCCCTGCTCATGGCCATGTTCACCATGGGGTGGTGGGGGCTCTGTTCTTTGTCAGCACACAGAGAGCAGGGCAGGGCTGATGGAAGCTCTACTGAAACATTTACCCCCATGGTTACTGAATCAGAGGAAAGAGACCATAAGACTCATGTGCAGGCTGTCAGTGTTTCACCTTAAAGTGACATGTTCTATTTACGCACATTTTGGTGAGCAAAGCACAAATCATGCCTACTTTTTTTTTTTTAAGAGGCTTATTATGGTATAATTGATATACCATAAAACTTACCCATTTTAAGCATTTAGTGATTTTTAGTAAGTATACAGAGCTGCATGCCCTTTACCTCAATCCCAGTTTAGAATATATTTCTCATCCCCCAAAGATTCTGCACATTCATTTGCCAGTTCTCCACTCCTAAGTCTCCTTTCAGTCTCCATAGATTTTCTTTCTCTCGGCATTAAAGATAAACAGAATAAAATAAATGGCCTTTTTCATCCGGCTTGTTTTCAGTTAGTACGATGTTTTTAAAGTGCATGCACAACACGTGTGTTAGTAACTGCTCCTTTTTATTGCTGAGTAGTATTCTACTGTACTAATAGTTTACATTTATGTATCCTTTCACCCACAGATTGACATTTAGAAAGTTTCCACTTTTTAGCTATAACGAATAATACTGCTATCTTTGTATACAAATAATTGTGTGGAAATATTTCCCTTTTATTAATACAAAGGAGTATTTAATAGTGTAATAAAATGGGCAAATTGTTATTCTCCATTAATTCCTTTTAAGGAGACTGTAGTTTTTGAGAGACATGTGAATAAGAGTTAGGGTAGAGGTCTGTTCAAACTTCCTACTTTAAATCCACTGCTGCCTGGTATCAAGACCTCCCCAAAAGAAAAGAAATCAGAGAATCTGGACACTTCCTCTGAAGTGAAGAATGTGAGGGACAGGTAAGGGACAGTTGAAACACCAGATAAGGGATGATTGAAAAGAAAATTGGGAAAGGAAGGCAACCATAGCTAAGATGGAAATTTTTTAATAAATTATGCATTGTGATATGAATATCACACAACTAACTTTGTCACTCAGAAACTCTTTGGTAACACCTACATTTTTCAGTAAGATTTGTGTGTAGGTAGTTCCTTTGGAAGGAACTTCGATAGGAACTGACTTTTATGTCAGTGAATATAGTGGAAATTTTTGCTTATGTACCAAAAATCAGTAGTCTCTTGTTCTCCTTTCTTAACAAAATCCAGATTTCATTCTGGCATCCATCCTTCAATCATAGTTCCTGGGCTTGTGGAAGAATAACTCCAGACAGTACATTCTGTTTTCCTGCCCATAGTTGTGGCTTCAACAGCAGGCATATAATCTTGGCAGCACTAGTGATAAGAATCTGCTAAGGCAGAAGATACAAGAGATGTGGTTTCAATCCCTGGTTCTGGAAGATCTTCCAGAATCTCCAGTATTCTTGCTTGGAACATTCCACGGACAGTGGAGCCTGGTGGGCTAGTCCATGGGGTTGCTAAGAGGCAGACACAACTGAGCATGCGCTCCTCCTCCTCCTCCTCACCTTATCTGGCACAGTCAGAATGAGGGTTAGGAACTTTGCTGGAATTCTAAGAGAAAATCCTCTCACATGGGCTTGAACAAATGGTAATGCAGCTCTGGTTGTGTCCTGTGACCCTGAGGAAGTCAGGTTTAGATGAAGCTTATACTTGAATAGCAGAGCACAGAGGTAATGATGTGGGGATGATGGGTTAACTAACCTTCACTTCTCAATTTAGTTTTCCAGATAGGTAATTCAGGAAAGCACTTTTAATATTTAAGCCTCTTATAGTTTGAGTTGGAATTCTTATTATTTGCAACATAAAAATCCCAAACTGACATATGTTTAGAGTAAAACTATACATAGTACAAGGTTGTAGTAGGCAGAAGCCATGGGGCCTTGAGATTATAATTTTTCAAAATTAGCAGATAATGTAAGCTGTGGAAATTTTCTGGATTCCAGGTCAATGTATACCCTGAAATCCAAAGGGCAGGAAGGCCCCAGCTGATATATAGGTTACATTCATTTCTTTCCCACAGTGTTTTTGAAACCAATCTGGAGTGGACAGTGAAGAACTAAAAATACTTTGACCCATCTCTGTGTTACCTGGGGAGCTGTACTCTGATCCTACATGGCAGTAGGGACCTTTTAAATAGAGAGAATCAGAATGTGCCAAAGTGACAAGATTTGTTTCCCTCCTCAGCTGTCTGACTGAACGAGTCTCCTTGTCCTGTTTATGGGAGAATCCTGTTCACCTATCTTAAGACTGCACTTAACACCTGTACACATGTGTTTACCTTCTCATCACCCAACCGAACTGGGAATCCTTGAGGATGAAGATTGTGCTACTACTCTATTTTTAGCAACTAGCAAAGCATCAGAACAGTAATGGGACACTCCGTAAATTTGCGTAACTAAATGAGTTTACACACCTATATTATTCCTTCAAAACCATAGTCTTTCTTATAAGAGACAGCTTCATTTGAGAGTGGAAAGAGAAATAATGCAAAAAGCTGAGACTGGTAAAGTTAATGTATTTCTCAGAGAAGGCAATGGCACCACACTCCAGCACTCTTGCCTGGAAAATCCCATGGACGGAGAGTCAGGTAGGCTGCAGTCCATGGGGTCACTAGGAGCTGGACACAACTGAGCGACTTCACTTTCAATTTTCACTTTTATGCATTAGAGCAGGAAATGGCAACCCACTCCAGTGTTCATGCCTGGAGAATCCCAGGGACGCCGGAGCCTTGTGGGCTGCCATCTATGGGGTCGCACAGAATCAGACATGACTGAAGTGACTTAGCAGCATCAGCAGCATATTTCTACATCAGCTAGTAACTAGAAAATCTGAGTAAAATTTGGGGAAGAAAATCGTTTGAAGCCAGCAGGGAGCTTCCAGGGAGTTCACAACTTGAGGGACCAAAATTCTAAGAGTTCACTGAGGTGATCTCAACAGTCTGCTTACTACTTTTCTCCTTGAGACATATGACAGTTCTTAAGCAGTACAGGATAGAAGGCTGAGAAGCCAGTAAAAAAGTAACTGCTAAGAGGAGAAGTATAAGCAAAGTTTTGATGACCTCATGGCATTAAGGAGACAAAAATTAGAATTAGGATTTAAGATAACCAGGATTTGAGAGACTAGCATCTTGGAGAAAAGAGAGGTATAGGGTAGCAAGCTTGACACTCCACATTAGTTTCCCTTTTGAATAATTTGATAATTCTTAGTTGTGTGGTACAAAAGGCAACCAAAACAACTCAACAAAACTTGTGATTGTTCTCAGTGCTTCAAAGAGAAAAATGTGAGTTCAGGATCCGGCAAACATGAAAGGCCCTAATAAACACTCTAGAACCTCATTTGGGGTCCCTGAGGGCCTTCACCCTAGGAATTGAAGTGAAATAGAGATAGGATTGATATTAGGAGCTCTGAGACTCAGTCTGAAATCAGATCATTTTCCTACTGTGTTTAGACGTCTACTCTAGTTGCTTACCAGAAAAAAAGGGAATCTTCTGTGCTGAGAGATAACACTCATTGTCTGTAATTTCTCAAATACAAAGTCTGTCATTCAACAAAGATTACCCAACATACCAGTAAAGAGGACCCAAAGAAAACATTGACAATAGAACAGACCTACAGCTAACTAAGACACTAGTTGAAAATGACTGTGGTTAATTCATTTAATAAAAATGGATAAAATGATGAAGAATTTCACTATTATATTTGTATATATATAATCTGTTAAAATATTTCAGTGAAAATTCTGAAACTGAAAAAATGCAGTCACTGAAACTACAAATTTAACATCTGGCTTTAATATCAGATTGGACAAAGAAAAAGAGATGAGTATAGAGTATCCAAACTCACACATCGAGAGTAAAAAGTATCAATAGAGATAGATGGAACATGTAAGGAAAGGTCTAACATCAATATATGCAATTATAGTCCCCAAAATGTAGGAGACAGAAAATGGGCAGAATCAATTTTTAAAGAGAATGGGCAAGAATTTTCCAGACCTAACAGAAGTCATTATGTGAAAGATTCAGAAGTCTATGACCATATTTATATATAGATAGATACGAAACGCATTCAATCATGTTGTCTGACTCTTTGTGACCCCATGGGCTATATAGTCCATGGAATTCTTCAGGCCAGAATACTGGAATGGGTAGCCTTTCCCTTCTCCAGAGGATCTTCCCGACCCAGGGATCGAACCCAGGTCTCCCACACTGCAGGTGGATTCTTTACCAGCTAGCCACAAGATTTAACTGCAGTTAGAGGAGAAATGCACAGTGCCTTCAAAGGAGCAACATTAAGACTTATAGCTGGCTTCTCAACAGGAATGATGTGATACAGAAGTCAACAGAGTACTATCTTCAAAGTACTGGAACAAATTAAAACTTCAAGTTTAGGATTTTATATCTGGTGATGATAATCTTCAATAGGAAGACAAAAATAAATTTCTAGGCACACATGTACAGAGAGAGCTTATCTCCAATATATCCCAGTTGAAGTAAATACTAAAGGGAATTCTTGAAGTAAAAGGAAAAAATGTTCTTATATTAAAATTCCAAGATGCAGGAAGGGATGACAATAAACAGATATGATTAAAATGTGGTATAATGACTGCAAAACAATTATAGATTTGGATGTATTTATAATAGAATTAAAGGGCATGACACAAAAAAGTGATGAGAGGAGTACTCTAAAGTTTTTCTCATTATCTGAAAAGTGGCTAAAAATTACTAATTTACAAGTCAGGTGATATAAGCAGAAAAATAATATAAGATGATAGATTAAAAAATTAATAATTACATCAAATGTAACTGGACAATAAATGGTAAAGTAGATTTAATTTAAAAAAATATGGCCCGTATGAGAGGTGCATCTTAAATACAAGGATGAAAGTAGGGTGTTGAAAACAAGAATATCATGAAAACAATATCCAAAAGAAAGCTGAATCAAACAAATATCCTAGGTAAGATTCAATATCAAAATTAAAGGGGAATATTTCATAATGATTAAGTTAAACCTATTAAAAAAAAAAAACAACAGCTAAACCTATAAGAGAAACATAACAATTCTAAATTTTTATGTACCTAATAATGTAGCTCCCAAATATTTAGGCAAGATTCAATAGTAAAATAAAAGCAGGAATATTTTATAATGGTTAAGAGTTTGATTTATAAGAAGAAGATACATATTCTAAGTTTTTATGTATCTTAATAATACAATTTCAAAATATATAGGGCAAAAAACAAAGGAAGAAATAGAAAAATCTGCAATCCTATTAGAAGACTATCAGTAACTGAAAACATGCCACAACAAGCAAGCAAACAATTCATGTGAAAATAGAAAATAACAAATAAGAAAATTAAGCTTACTGACACCCATAAGGCATTCCTCAACAATGGCAGGGTATTCATTCTTTTCAAGTGCACATGGAATTTTTTTTTTACCAAAATGGATAGTACTCTGGGCTATGAAACAAGTCTTCAAAAAATCTGAGAATTAAAATTATAAAGGACATGTTCTCCAACCACAGAACAATGCAGTTGTTTCAGGGGGGAATATGACTGGAGCCTACTCACTTCTGGTCACCACAGGAGTGGCTGAAACAAGATATAGTTGAAACACAGAGAATCTGAAAAGGTGCCTAAGGATGCATCCGTCAGCTTGGGTTTTTCTGTGCACAAGTATTTTCAGGTGTTGAGGTGAATATTCATCCTCTAATAACACTATCAGTTAATGGAAAAGGATAGAATAGCTGGACTAATCAAGGAGAACATGAGATTCATGCATAACACACACACTGCTCTTAGAATAGTGGGAGAGCCGGTAGAGTTTGGAATGGCTCGCCAAAGCATATGTAATTCTATCACTCAGGTCAACCCTTTATTACTCTACCTTTTCTACTTGGTGACTGTAAATGAGACGCCAGCATCTAAGCCCTGCTGGATATAAATAGAACTGGACTGGTTTTTCTTACTCCCTCTTGCCTTTTTGAAAGGGGTTCCCTGGTATCTCAGACGGTAAAGAATCTGCCTGCAATGCAGGAGATCTGGGTTTAATCCCTGGGTAGGGAAGATTGCTTGGAGAAGGGAATGGATAATGACTTCAATATTCTTACCTGGAGAATTCCATGGATAGAGGAGCCTAGAGGGCTACAGTCCGTGAAGTCACAATTAAGTTTGCCCTTTCACCCTTGGAGGATTAGAAGATATTTTTTGAAAGGTAAGGAAAGAAGTCTAAATGTTAATAATTCAGAGTGTGGGCTATGCAAGTTTTCAATCTATTACATTTAATCAAATAATTTAGGGTTAATTTATGGGGACCTGACTCTTCCCACAAAGCCCATTTAATCTGTTTCCCAACTACCAGTTATTAATAAAAAAAATAAATAATTAAAATGCAACTGAAAGGGCTGAAATAAAGGAATGTTTAACATGATGGGAAGCAGAGAGAAGCTGGTGAGAAATTCCTTGAGGTTGTGGGAGCTGTCAGGGAAACTTTCATTTGAACTGAGTCCCAGAAATTGATTAGGACTTTATAGATGGGTCTGAGCTTGTAAAGGGAAAGAAGCTGGCCACAAACAAGGGCACAGGCATTTGGACATCATGAAACAGTCAAGGAATGGTGAGTCAGGGACTTGTCCACTGTGGGTACAGCATAAAGTGAATAATGGGAAGGAATGAGCAGAAAGAGATGTTGAGTGTAGATATGGAGAGTCTCACATAACTCGTTAGCATACTTGCATGTTACTCTGCCTGTAAAGAGAGTCAATAGAGGTTTCTAGGTGGGGAAGAATCATGACTGAAGCAAAATTTTCCAATAATAATTCTAGCCACAGTAAGGAGGATAGAGTGAGGAAAAATTAGAATCATGATTTATAGGCAAATTTCAGAAAAAAGGTAAGAATTTAAATCTTAGCAATGACAGTGGAAATGAGCAGAATGAAGGCTATTTGGGATCATTTTGAAGGCAAGATTAAAGAACTTGGTAACTAAGTAGGGTGAGTGAGTAAGGAAAGTCAAGAAAAGTGAGGCATGGCCTACAGAGTGGATAGAGATACTATTTGCCCACATGGAGAATCCAAGAAAAGGGTGAACTGGCAAAGGAGGTACCAGAAAGAGGCTTTGTGTCACAGAAGTTATACATGTTACAGCAGAGGTGTTTTTTAGAAAGTGATAGAATGATCTCTTCTAGGTAATTTATCTCCTAAGCTTAAGCATCATTATAATGACTTTAATATGAAGTTTATATTGGGATATACATAGATATTTTAAAAGATAGGGATGGTAGAATTGAAAAGCCATTAGATTGTAAATCAGAACTCATAGTCTTCCTCAGCCACTTGGTTGACCTTGGAAAAATAATTTGATCTCCACAAGGAGATTTTTTGTAATTTATGGAAAGAGTGAAAATGCTATCTCTTCCCTTCTCCCACTGTGTGTGAGGATTAAGTGAGATGGTGAACTTTTAATGAAAACCATAAATTGTAGAAAAGAATCGGACACATGTGAGCATGTACTGATAGAGAGATAAGGTGTAGAACAACTGATTTAGATAATATTTTGTCATTTGTTAGTTTGATAATTAAAAACAAATCCTTGAAACACATAGAACTCTGCTCAATGTTATGTGGCAGACTAGATGGGAGGAGAGTTGGGGGAGAATGGATACATGTATATATATGGCTGAATTACTTCACTGTTCTGAAATTATTACAGTATTGTTTGTAAATCTGCTATAGCCCAGTGCTTTGCCAACAAAGGTTCATATAGTCAAAACTATGGATTTTCCTGTAGTCATGTACAGATATGAGAGTTGGACCATCAAGAAAGCTGAGTGCCAAAAATTGATGCTTTTGAACTGTGTTGCTGAAGAATCTTGAGAGTCCTTTGGACAGCAAGGAGATCAATCCTAAAGGAAAACAACTCTGAATATTCACTGGAAGGACGATGCTGAAACTGAAGCTCTAATACTTTGGTCAATGAAGAGCTGACACATTGGAAAAGACCCTGATGCTGGGAAAGATTGAGGGCAAGAGGAGAAAGGGGCAAGAGAGGACAAGATGGCTGGATGGCATCATCAACTCAATGGACATGAGTTTGAACAAACTTGGGGAGATGGTGAAGCACAGGGAATCTTGGTGTGCTTCAGTCCATGGCGTCACAGAGTCAGACACCACTTAGCAACTGAACAACAATACCTCAATACAAACTAAAAAGCTTTAAAAAATTAAAAAAAAAAAAAGACTTGATTGAAAACTTCTCAAAACATTTGCAGGGAAAGGGATTTAAATTCTATCGAAGCTTTAGTCACAGTGGGGGTTTTCTCTCTGTAATTTCTGAATACAGCAAATCTTTCCTTTGCTCAAATATTAAATCTATGAGGCTACAAAAGTAACATTACACATGGTATACATTATAAAAACAAACTCTGAAACATTTGTCTGGGGCAAAATAAAAGAAACAGAAAAATTGAAGATGTCAAGCATTTTTACTTAATGGAGATATCCCCATTATTTCTTTTCCTTTTAATAAAGTTCACACTTAGTTGCTCTCTTGAAAACCAATTCCTCCTAAAGCTTCTCTCTTCATCTTTAATATGACTTTTCTCTGAAGCTCTCATTTCTATCCAGGCAGCATTATTACATATCTTACAAAATCGAACATTAGAGATTAATTACATATGAAGTATATCTGATGGCTCTGGGGTTTCTCTGGGTACCAGTGAGGGCTACCCACTGGTGTCATAAGAGCTGTGTAAATTTAATTAAAATGTAGCTATTTCATTGGGTTTATTATGCAAGTAGGGCCTCTGGTCTATAAAAAAAAAAAAAATTAAAGGAACAAAATACTCTGTGGTGAGGGATAGGAAGCGAAGAGCAGCTGAAAAGAGAGGAAAAGGCTGACAAAGAGAGGGAGAAAGTTCCCTGTGGAATAGTCACTCCTTCCAAATTCACTAAGCCTCTTTCCAAACACTTCAAGTCAGAGAAAATCCCAATTGCATTTTTCAGCCCTTCTTGGTTGTTTATTCAGAAAGCCCCAGGGAATCCTAAGCAGATACTTGTCTACTCCCTGGTGATTCATTTGGCATTCCATTCTCCCAAATAGCTAAATGATCCTTTCTACCCTTACTTCTCAACCTCATGGACTGTAGCCTGCCAGGCTCCTCTGTGCATGGGATTCTCCAGGCAAGAATACTGGAGTGGGTGGTCATTCCTTTCTCCAAGGGATCTTCTTCATCCAGGGATTGAATCCGGGCCTCCTATATTGCAGGTAGATTCCTTACCGTCTGAGCCATCAGAGAATCACTTTTCCCTGGCACTTCTCTAATACTGAGTAAACTTGAAGAGCTGACAGTGTCAAATTCAACAATGAGAGTCTAACCAGGAGACCCATTCATAGCTTCTAAGCTTCACTGTATACAGCTGTGAGGAGTGGGTCAGGAGTTTTGAGTCTCTGGAGGGATAACTTTCTCTGAACACTCTAGCAAATTAGGCTGTCTCTATTTTGCATACAAATATGCAAATACGTTGCCCAACAAAAATCCATATACTCAAAGGTCCAGTAGTCATGTATGGATCTGAGAGTTGGACATGAAGTCTGATATTGAAGAACTGATGCTTTTGTACTGTGGTGTTGGAGAAGACTGTTGCAAGTCCTTTGGACTGCAAGGAGATCAAACCAATCAATCCTAGATACTTCATTGAGTTTACTACGCAAGTAGGTCCTCCGGTCTTCTGTTAAAAAAAAAAAAAAGTTAAAGGAATAAAATACTGTATGGCAAGGGATAGGCAGCTATGAGTAGCTGAAAAGAGAGGAAAAGGCTGACAAAGAGAGGGAGAAAGTTCTCTGTGGAATAGTCTCTCCTTCCAATTTTGCCAAGCCTCTTTCCAACCACCTCAAGTCAGAGAAAATCCCAAGTGAAATTCCTGACTATTCATTGGAAGGACTGATGCTGAAGCTGAAGCTCCAATACTTTGGCCATCTGATGCAAAGAGCTAACTCACTCGAAAAGACCCTGATGCTAGGAAAGATTGAAGGTAGGAGTAGAAGGGGACAACAGAGGACGAGATAGTTGGATGACATCATGGACTCAAAGGACATGAGTTTGAGCAAGCTCCGGGAGATGGTAAAGGACAGGGAAGCCTGGAATGTTGCAGTCCATGAAGTCTCAGAGTCACACATGACTGAACGACTGAACAACGACTATTTCGTATTCAAGTAGTTAGTGGCCACAGTGTGTTCTAAAAGTGGGAAGCAAACATTCTGTAAAATACCTCTATAAATGTAGCACAGTTCAGTTCGGTTCAGTCACTCAGTCATGTCCAACTCTTTGTGACCCCATGGATTGCAGCACACCAGGCCTCCTTGTCCATCACTAACTCCCGGAGTTCACTCAAACTCACATCCATTGAGTCAGTGATGCCATCCAGCCATCTCATGTTCTGTTATCCCCTTTTCCTCCGGCCCCCAATCTCTCCCAGCATCAGAGTCTTTTCCAATGAGTCAACTCTTCGCATGAGGTGGCCAAAGTACTGGAGTTTCTCAGGGCAAAGACTAATAGAGTTTTGCCAAGAGAATACACTGGTTATAGCAAACACCTTCTTCCAACAACACAAGAGAAGACTCTACACATGGACATCACCAGCACACCGAAATCAGATTGATTATATTCTTTACAGCCAAAGATGGAAAAGCTCTATATAGTCAGCAAAAAGAAGACTGGGAGCTGACTGTGGCTCAGATCATGAGCTCCTTATTACCAATTCAGACTTAAATTGAACAAAGTAGGGAAAACCATTAGACCATTCAAGTATGATCTAAATTAAATCCCTTATGATTATACAGTGGAAGTGACAAATAGATTTAAGGGTCTAGATCTGACAGATAGAGTGCTGATGAACTATGGAATGAGGTTCGTGACATTGTACAGGAGACAAGGATCAAGACCATCCCCATGGCAAAGAAATGCAAAAAAGCAAAATGGCTGCCTGGGGAGGGCTTACAAATAGCTGTGAAAAGAAGAGAAGCAAAAAGCAAAGGAGAAAGGGGAAGATATAAGCATCTGAATGCAGAGTTCCAAAGAATAGCAAGAAGGGATAAGAAAGCCTTCTTCAGCAATCAATGCAAAAAGTAACACAGGACCTGTGCTAATCCATTTGGAGGAAGTGTGTAATAACAGTCAGGATGGCTCACATTTATTTCACGTTCCTATGTCCTAAATACACATATAGTAAGTCCAGGCCTCACACTGTACCATACGGCACTGTAGCATAGAGTATAAGTTTTTAAATGAGATGGAACTGATTTGAATGCTGGCTCAGTTCCTTTCTGGCTCTCTGAATCTGTTTCTTTCTAAACTAATATTTGGCTGGCAAGTTCTAAGTAATGCTTAAAGATTGAGCACAGGCACACAAACATCATATATTCTCACACACACATACACTCGTCTGTAACACACTGTCTGGCACAAAGCAGCAATGGGAGTTCCACAATATTAGCTTCCATCTTAGTCTTCAGGAAGACTATTTGGGTCTTAATATTATTTTGAAAAAAATTCTCTAAGGATGGGAATTTGGGGATTTTGTGATTTCTCCACTGGTAGTAGTTCCTACCAGTGTTTAATTTTATATTATAGTTTTTTGTTCTATGCAATACAAAAATATACATCATGTGAAAGAGATCATTGTATTATGTTAAGAAAGTCAGTATTTCTCTCATTTGGAACACACCAGGATACTCTGAATTAGAACACCTTTTAATCCAGTTACCGTGGTGTGAGAATATAAATAGGGAATGGGTAAAAGAAGTGTATTTCAACATTAACTCGATGTAGGGGCTCCAGGTTGGGATGTGATGTAGAAAGATCCTGAACCTACCTCCTCCTATAGACACACTGAATCCAGAGCTACATGTAAAAATGTTTCTCTGGGGAAACAAACTACAAAAACCAGCTAAGAAGCTCCCACCCAGAGCTTCTTTCTGAGGAGTGAGGGATTTGAAACCCACACTAGGCACCCCAACTTTTAAGACCTGCACCCGAGAGATGAGATCCCCAAACATCCAGCTTTGAAACCAAAGGAGCTCATAGTCACCAGACCCAAGGCTATAGGGGACTGGAGAAAGGACTGTTAAAGGGGCCGTGTGCTCGGGCTCTCTCCTCCAGAGCTCAGCACAGGAGCAGCCTATTGAGAGGTATCCAGACTTGTGTCAGAGGCTTATTTGCTTATCACAGAGCATTGGCCTGGTGGGCAGGCATCTAATCTAGCACACACCTAGGGGCCCCCTGCGGTACCCACTGGGGATGGAGGCTGGCAGGCACCATTTTTGTCCTCTTTGCTCACCAGTACCACCAGAAAGGAACTTCTGCCCTCCTCTGGTGCCCCAACTTTTGTGTCTTCCACTGGTGATACCGCTAGCCCACTTGGTTCTGACGGCCAGTGGAAACTATGCTTGTGGGTCCCACAGGAGAACAACCAACAGAGAAAGATTCTTAGGTGATGACTGCCCTCAGAGCACCCCAGGAGGAAACAGACTCAGGACCCTAGTCTCTCTGTGAAAGGACTTATAATAGCTTATCTCCATAGTGGCAGGCTTCTGATTAAACACAGGTGGGGCTTCCCTGGTGGCTCAGATGGTAAAGAGTCTGCCTGCAATGCAGGAGACCTGGGTGCAATTCCTAGGTTGGTAAGATCCCCTGGAGAAGGAAATAGCAACTAACTCAAGTATTCTTGCCTGGAGAATTCCATGGTCAGAGGAGCCTGTTGGGCTGCATCTGTGGGGTCAGAAAGGGTCCGATGTTTCTGAGCAACTTCCACTTTACTCTGGCTGACTTAATCCTTTGCAGAAATCTCCAAGTGCAGGTGATTTGTTTTGTTTTGATTTGTTTTTTGCATCTCCTTCTGCTGGGATCCAGAAAATGTATATCTGATATCTCTGAGGGTGTTTTACATGCCTCTAGGTAAGCTTGCCTTCCTGCATCCCATGGGGCTGTAACAATTAGACAGCAAGTCTCAGCCAGCTATGTCCTGGGGCCCTGCACAGACAGCACACTGAAACACATCCTCAGTATTTTTGCAAAAGAGGCCTTTTGCTTGTCCAAGAGCTTTGGCTTGAGAGGAAGGCTTCTGGTTTGGTGCACAGCTTGGGGCCTGCACAGGTGCACACTGGGGCCATGGGAGCCCAGCTCTGCATGCTCTCTCAGCTCCCCTCAGGTCTTCTCCCCTCCCTGAAAAGAACTCAACAAACATACACCAATATACACAAATATCTAATCATTGTGTTCTACATCTGGAACTAATATGTCAGTTCAGTTCAGTTGCTCAGTTGTGTCCAACTCTTCGTGACCCCATGAATCGTGACCCCATGATGGACAGGCCTCCCTGTCCATCACCAACTCCCAGAGTTCACTCAACTCATGTCCATTGAGTCAGTGATGCCATCCAGCCATCTCATCCTCTGTTGTCCCCTTTTCTTCCTGCCCCCAATCCCTCCCAGCATCAGAGTCTTTTCCAATGAGTCAACTCTTCGCATGAGGTGGCCAAAGTACTGGAGTTTCAGCTCTAGCATCATTCCTTCCAAAGAAATCCCAGGGCTGATCTCCTTCAGAATGGACTGGTTGGATCTCCTTGCAGTCCAAGGGACTCTCAAGAGTTTCTCCAACACCACAATTCAAAAGCATTAATTCTTCAGCACTCAGCTTTCTTCACAGTCCAACTCTCACATCCATACATGTCCACAGGGAAAACCATAGCCTTGACTAGATGGACCTTTGTTGGCAAAGTAATGTCTCTGCTTTTCAATATGCTATCTAGGTTGGTCATAACTTTTCTTCCAAGGAGTAAGCGTCTTTTAATTTCATGGCTGCAGTCACCATCTGCAGTGATTTTGGAGCCCAGAAAAATAAAGTCTGACACTGTTTCCAATGTTTCCCCATCTATTTCCCATGAAGTGATGGGACCAGATGCCATGATCTTCGTTTTCTGAATGTTGAGCTTTAAGTCAACTTTTTCACTCTC
>SJXQ01003380.1:23208-76215 GCA_006408695.1 Aepyceros melampus
GTACTCCTTTTCCTATTTGGAACCAGTCTGTTGTTCCATGTCCAGTTCTAACTGTTGCTTCCTGACCTGCATACAGATTTCTCAAGAGGCAGGTCAGGTGGTCTGGTATTCCCATCTCTCTCAGAATTTTCCATAGTTTATTGTGATCCACATAGTCAAAGGCTTTGGCATAGTCAATAAAGCAGAAATAGATGTTTTTCTGGAACTCTCTTGCTTTTTCCATGATCCAGCGGATGTTGGCAATTTGATCTCTGGTTCCTCTGCCTTTTCTAAAACCAGCTTGAACATCAGGGAGTTCACGGTTCACATATTGCTGAAGCCTGACTTGGAGAATTTTGAGCATTACTTTACTAGTATGTGAGATGAGTGCAATTGCGCGGTAGTTTGAGCATTCTTTGGCATTGCCTTTCTTTGGGATTCATGTTTTATTTCTGTGAAAAATGCCATTGGAATTTTGATAGGGATTACATTGAATCTGAAGATTGCTTTTGATAGTATTTACATTTTAACAGTATTAATTCTTCCAACCCATGAGCAGGGAATATCTGCATTTATTTGTGTCTTTTTCAGTTTCCTTCATAAATGCTATATAGTTATAATTACAGTTAATTTCATCATTATTCTTTAAACTATGCATGTGAAAGTGTTAGTTGCTCAGTTGTGTCTGACTCTTTCTGACCCCATGGACTGTAGACTGCCAGGCTCCTCTGTCCATGGACTTTCCCAGGAAAGAATACTGGAGTGGGTTTCCATTCCCATTTCCAGGGGATCTTCCTGACCCAGGGATTGAACCCAGGTCTCCTGAATTGGCAGGTAGATTCTTTACCTGCCACTGAGACAACTATGCATATACACACGTATATGTAAACTCTTAAAATATCTTATACTTATCAATAAGAACAGACATTTAAAAAATGATCCAGGCTGGAGGTGAGAAAAATCTGAAATTAACGTTGAGTGGGTATTGATCAATTATTACAATTCATTGCATGTCTCTATGGTGCCAGGCACATTCCTCATATATTTTGTAATCCTTGCAGCACCCTAAAATAAGTGTTATTATAAAAGTAGGTGTTAATTATCAAAGGAAATTTATATTCACAAAGTTGATGTGCTTACCTAAAAGTGTTAGATTCAGAACTAGGTGTATCTGGTTGCAAAGCCAGCTCCCTTTCTCCTGAGTCTGGCTGCATTCCACATAGCTCTACCTTGCTCAGTTTTGTGGTAGAAGTAATGAAGGGTGGAAATGACTGGGAGGGAGACGTGGGCTGTTCTCTTTACATTCCAGCTCCTGTAACCTGCAATGTTCTCTGTGTGAAAAGCTCATTTGGGGAGAGGTGAAACTTTCCATTCTGCTGCAAGAGATTCAAGGCCTGTTCAAGGTTTGATCACTCATACAGAAGACCTGGGGCTCCCCATGTGGTTCCATCAAAATTAGAGAGGATCCAAACACTCAGGGTTCCAATCATATGTAATACAGGGCATTGGTCAAAGAATAAATACAACATGACTATATTTTGTGAAAAAATAAATGCTTTGAGCACTTCCTAATGGTCTCCTCCACATAAGATCAGAACATGTTTGAGTTTGAGGGGAAAGAGCAAAGTGGGAAAAAATTGACAAAGGGAAAAAGGACAAGGAGATTTATAAAACTGGATGAGAGGAAAGAAAATATGATTATAGGAGTCAAATAGATTCATTATTTTATAAAAATACCAGTTCAACCCTATGTTTTGCTTCTTGTCTAAAAATGATTAATAATGTGAATGTATCTTGGTAATAATAATATGAACTTATAACTACTAGAGTTAATCTGGAAGTAATCTTATTGACCATCCATCCCAACCATCCTATTTTATAGAGGAGAAAACTGAGGCTCAGGACCTCATCAAGGTAGCACAGCTCCTGAGGATATGCAAATAGGATGGGTGAGTGGGGAATGCAAAGTAGGAACTAGAATCCAGGATTCCACCATGTCATCTACTGACTCAGCTACAACTTGCTTCCACTAATGAGAGAAAATGTCTGCTGATCACTTGGACTTTAGTCCTGAACATTTTCCAGGAATGGAGGCCACATCACTCATTCCCCAACACAATCTGCCTTTTGCTAGTTGATCAGCCTGGATATAAACAGAAAGAGGCTGGGCCAGGCCCCATGCTGAATTTCTCCATTGCCTTTGAGATAAGAGTTATAATACTGAGAGTACTGGGTCTACGTAGTGAATTAATTTCTACAATCCATGAATAAACCGAATTCAGACTTTCAGGACCCCAAGTGACCCCTCAGTGTGGCCAAAACAAAGTCCCAAGGAAACCAGGGAAGAGTTGGACCCAGAGTCCTTGGCACAGCACAGGTGTACTATCAACTTTGTAGCCACATGTCACTGGTGAGCAGGGCTATTTTGTGTGTGTGTGTGTGTGTGTGTTTTCTGACATATACAAGGTGAACATGCTTTCAAGATAGCCCTGCTGTGAATTACTTAATACTGAAAAATCTAATCACTGGTGACAGAGAATCCTAGGACTGTGATTTTCTGATTTGGCTTGGTAGCGGCTGCTTTGTTTGCAAGACTGTAATATATTATGTAGGTAACAAAATGCTGTTTTTTCAAGTTTTCATCAAGAAATCCTTTTGTTTATATAGAACTCTTACCAAAGTTATCTCCCTACCCTACCACCCCATCTCCTCTCTGAAAAATAAACTTAATGTATTGTCTCTTAACTAGACGTTTGAAGACAACACCAATACTTTTATGTGCCCCATTCTGCATATTTAAAGTAGCAGAAAAGGTGAGCAAGAAGCACTGACTTTATTTTCTTGAGATAAGTCCCTAATTCTCTTCCCTGCTGGAAAGTTCAAACCCATTATTCCTGGGTTCCTGGTCCCCTGAGGCAGCTGGCACAGGGAGCTGAGGTTTCACATGTCCAAAGCTTTGGGAAACCCTGTTATCAAAGGCATCAGTCTTTGATGGATCACCGACTGCCCTGGGTCACACACACACTTCCCGACTGCAGCCACTCTGGTTCCTGAGCCCTGCTCCACCTTCAAGAATTTCTGGACCTGGAGATGGACCATAGTTTCATGAGTATTTGTTTTTTTTTTGCCACTTCCCCAGAGGGGAAGTTTCCTGAAAGTAGGGCATCATTGCTGCTGTTAGAGACCACAGAACTCTGTCTTTCTCAGATCTGAAGAACCTCTCCTCCCAGCCTTGCTAGGTGTCAAATGCATTTTTTCTTTCTGCTCCTCTACAGGGAGCCACCTAGAAAAGACAGTGAAATGAGCTGGAAGGGAAACTTTGAGACAGGAAAAGCACAGTTTAATAGTGTAGTAAATCATCCTCCGATAATAATATCTTGTCTGTGATTTGGGATTTTCCTTCTTTGAGAATTTTTTTTTTTAATTCCACAGAAGGAAATAAGGGTGAAATTGTTTTATATTCTATATGGAAAACAGAAGTGTGTATGTGTATGTGAAATATACACTTACAGATAGTACATATTCACACAGATTTGCAAGTGTATATATATACACACACACACACACACAAGATGAACATACACACATACATACACACAAGATATTCATATATTCACCGTGTCCATTGTTTACATGCACAAGTATATAGAAGATATATACATACATACACCTAAGGTATATATATATGATATATATACACACACACATTGTATTTGTGTGTGAATGTTTATATCCATTAGAGACAGTAACCCCTACCAAATTAGGAGAATTTATTTTATCTTTGTCTTTTCAATACAGTTGAAATCCTGAGTTTTATCATTTGTAAAATGAAACACAAATAATATCTGAAAATACCATTCTTCTTGCCACCTCAGTTTCCTTTCATTATTCCATTTTTCTTTAAAGTTTTGACCAGCTATACTTTTTTAAATGTGTGTACAGATGTGTTTATTTATTCCTGTTGTAAAAATTTGCTTTTGAAGAAGTATTGGCCGCAAACATTTGATATTTCCCTTAGTGGGAGTGAGGGGCTGTGATTTGGGTGGCATGGTTTTATGTTGGGGCTGTCTGTCATTGGGCTTGGGGGGGGGCACTCTCCTGAGGAGTAAGATGGAAAAAAGCTTGATGTCTGAGGAAAAGGAGAAATCCAGGGAGGGCACTGAAGGAAACAGGAAGTTTGAAAGACAAATTGGGTTGAGACGGGCGACTCTGATGGAGTAGATTTGCGTCTTGTGGTGGTGTTCAGTCGCTCAGTCGTGTCCAACTCTTTATGACCCCGTGGAGTGCAACACTCCAGGCTTCCCTGTCCTTCACCATCTCACCAGTTCCTTCACCACCATTCCCTGTCCTTCACCATCTCATCAGTTCCTTCACCGCCATTCCCTGTCCTTCACCATCTCAGCAGTTCCTTCACCACCATTCCCTGTCCTTCACCATCTCCTGGAGCTTGCTCACACTCATGTCCATTGAGTTGGTGATGCCTCTAACGGTCTCATCTTCTGTCGTCCCCTTCTTCTCCTGCCCTCAATCTTTCCCAACATCAGGGTCTTTTTCAGTGAGTGGACTCTTCATATCAGGTGGCCAAAGTATTGTAGCTTCAGCTTAAGCAACAGTCCTTCCAATGAATATACAGGATTGATTTCCTTTAGGATTGACTGATTTCATCTCCTTGCAGTCCAAGGGACTCTCAAGAGTCTTCTCCAACGCCACAGTTCAAAAGCATCAATTCTTCGGCACTCAGCCTTCATTATGGTCCAACACTCGCATCCATGCATGACTACTGAAAAAACCATAGCTTTGACTACATGGACCTTTATTGGCAAAGTGATGTCTCTGCTTTGTAATACACTGTGCAAGTTTGTCATAGTTTTGCTTCCGAGGAGCAAGTGTCTTTTAACTTCATGGCTGCAGTCACCATCTGTAGTGATTTTGGAGCCCAAGAAAATAAGTCTGTCACTGTTTTCATTGGTTCCCCATCTATTTGCCATGAAGTGATGGGACCGATGCCATGATTTTAGTTTTCTGAATGTTGAGTTTTCAGCCAGCTTTTCACTCTCCTCTTTCAGTTTAATCAAGAGGCTCTTCAGTTCCTCTTGGCTTTCTGTCATAAGGGTGGTGTCTTCTCCATATCTGAGGTTGTTGATATTTCTCCCAGCAATCTTGATTCCAGCTTGTGCTTCATCCAGCCCAGCATTTTGCATGATAAGTTAAATGAGCAGGGTGACAATACCTTGATGTACTCCTTTCCCAATTTGGAACCAGTCCAGTGTTCTATGTCCAGTTCTAACTGTTGCTTCTTGACCTGAACAGATTTCTCAGGAGGCAGGTCAAGTGTTCTGATATTTCCATTTCTTGAAGAATTTTCCAATTTGCTGTGATCCACACAGTCAAAAGCTTTAGTGTAGTCAATGAAGTAGCAGATGAGGAAACAGGGCTCCAAGGGATGCGACATAGTCAAGACCACACGGTTCATGAGCAGCGAGCCACTTTCAGAACCCAGTTGAAGCTGCCCCTTTGGATCCATTTGAAAGATGTTTTCAGCAAGGATTCCCTGGCTTTTATCTTAAGGATAATGAAGTCATTTCTTGGATTGAGGTGAGGAACAAGTCTTACTACTTATTCAACTGTCAGTACTTAGGGATTCAGGTTTTCTAGAGGTTTATCATGTTGGAGAAGTACCAGTAAATAAAAGTAATTAATCATTGCCTAGATTATGTAAGTGACTCCTAGGAGAGGGGAAAAAAATGTTGAAAGAGCAAGCAGGATTGTCTTTAATTCATGTCATCTGCTGGAAACATTTCTGTTTTCTGGAATCTCTTATTGTTGTCACATATATTTCTCTCAGTTTGGAGGAAACCCGAGGCTTTGTTTTTCTCCCCCAAGACTGACTCTCTCTCAAGGAGACTTCATTAAACCACGTATTGAATTGCGTTCCTGAATCCTCTGAGTTCTACTTTAAGTAGATTCCCATTGTAAAAGCCAGTTTTACTGTTCTTTTTAGTTACTTCCTGAACCCTGCCATTGAATTGTCACTGAGGGCACAATGATCATTTAATATTAATTGACTGAACTTTATATAAGCTTTTATTTTCCACTGTGGATTGAAACATAACAATTAACTTATTGGAGAATTGCCACCAAGAAAGAAAAATCGTTAGAAGTGATGAAATAGCAGAGTTTCAATATGAATGTGTACACCCTATTATAACGCATCCATTTAAATTCCCTGGTATCATCTGTCCACTTGCTGGATGACTATTCCCCAATACTGTCTGTGTCTCATGAGTTAATAGAAGCCAGTCGCCCTTACACTGGCATAGAAATTGCAATTATCTGCATATTAAGAGACTGTTCTGCCTCTGCAGAAACAAGAAAAAATTAACCCCCAAACCAAATGGATCAGAGCAATACTAACAAGTCTAGCATTATTCTAGTTTCTAGAACTGAGAAATCCGGAGGACATCTTTGGATTCCTCACATTAACACAGAGTTCATGACCCAGCTAGGTCATAGAATACAGCTGTGAAGACATAAAGGTTCTGATGAGAAGAAAAAGGGAATTGGGGAGATCCTAATAATTTAAATTCACATGTAAAAGAGCTGGTGGTGGTGGTGAAGTCGCTCAGTCGTGTCCGACTCTTTGCAACCCCGTGGACTGTAACCTACTAGGCTTCTCAGTCCATGGGATTCTCCAGGCAAGAATACTGGAGTGGATTGCCATTTCCTTCTCCAGAGGATCTTCCCAGCCCAGGGATCGAACCCAGGTCTCCCGCATTGGAGGCAGACGCTTTAACCTCTGAGCCACTATTCATCAATATTCCAAAGTCCCTGGGAATTCCCTGGTGGTCCAGTGGTTAGCACTCTGTGCTTTGACTGCTGAGGACTGGGGTTCGATCCCTGGTTGGAAAACTAGGATCCCATAAGCTGCATGGAGTGGCCAAAAAAATCCAAGGTCCGTGAACACAGCTTTCCTTGGCCTGGGGATGGGTAGTTCCCCCATAACCTATGTAAGCATCCTCAAGCCAGCAGCTCAAGCTTTCTGTGCTTATGTACTTTCTTCACCAGTGAGATGGGACTAGTGAAGGAACTTTCTTCACAGGATTCTAGGGGTTAATGAGTTAGGACAGATCAAGCACTTAGAACAAGGCCTAGTATGCAAAAAAAAAAAAAAAAAAATCAATGCTAGCTCTGTTCTAGGCAGACCACTAACCTGGTAATCTGGTGCCTTTTGTTGATCTCTCCAACAGCCAGGAAGCTCACTGCCTCACAGGTGACGTCAGCAAACCCCGTTCTTTCTCAGGGCTCAGTTTCACTCCCTCTGAATGAACCAGCTGAGAAGATCACCGTTTCCTCAAATGTTCAGTTGTAGTGAGATAAATTTAGTAGTTCTGACCAGCATTTTTTATTTAAATGAAACAACAGAATAGACAATATCAGAAAACATAGTATATACTAAGTTTTGTTTTGTGATGCTTTTGTCTACCTATATTCTGGAAGGGGTGCTAGATGGAAATGAAAATTTTTTTACTGGTCATGCTCAAAATTTCTAAGTTACTGGAGTATATGATACCCTAAGTTTCCTTTTCTCTCGAGTGGTTTCATATTCTATTAAGAAGCAAAAGTCATGGACAGCAGAGGGCCCTGGAGATGGATCCCAGAGGCTCTGCTGGGCATGATCCTTCCTTGCTGAACTGATTTCTCTGAACCTCACTCTTCTCTTTTGCAAACGTGGATCACAGTGTCTGTCTCTCCTAGGCCTATTACAGGGCTTCCCTGGTAGCTCAGTTGGTAAGGAATCTGCCTGCAATGCAGGAGACCCAATTCAATCCCTGGGTCAGGAAGATCCCCCTGGATCTGGCAAAGAAATGGCAACCTACTCCAGTATTCTTGCCTGGAGAATCCCATCGACAGAGGAGCCTGGCAGGCTACAGTCTGTGGGGTCAGAAGAGTTGGAAACAAATTAGCGAACTAAACCACCACCACCAGGCCTGCTACAAGGAAAAGATGAGCTGCTGCTGCTAAGTCACTTCAGTCATTTCCAACTCGGTGCGACCCCATAGATGACAGCCACCAGGCTCTGCCAACCCTGGGATTCTCCAAGCAAGAACACTGGAGTGGGTTGCCATTTCCTTCGCCAGTGCATGAAAGTGAAAAGTGAAAGTGAAGTCGCTCAGTCATGTCTGACTCTTCGTGACCCCATGGACTGCAGCCTACCAGGCTCCTCCGTCCATGAGATTTTCCAGGTGATAGAACTGAAGTGGGATGCCATTGCCTTCTCTGAAAGGTGAGCTAATGGATTGTAATTTAAGTGTTGTTATGACATATACATTGTATCATGCTTTTCATCATTGATTGATTTTGACCATAGGAAAGTCTCTGACCTTATGACCCCTCTTTCTGCATCACCAGTTTCCTTCACTTCATGTCTTTCTTCACATTAGTCCCTTTGCTTGAAATATCTGCCCCATTTTGACTGTCTTACTCATCCTCTAAGACTTAGCTCAGACACTGTGTCCTATATAGCATCTTCTCTAAGCTCCTGGATTGTATTTCAGTGCCCCACGTCATCCCAAATGTATATCTCTCTTTTACTTTTTCATTTTAAAGTAAAAACATGAACATATCTACCACCTCCACTAGATCATCACACTTCCCAAGTTCTTACTTGCTGCTTAATTTCCAAATCTTAGCCCCATATCTGCGTGTACTGGGCACTCTGTAAAGTATTTGTTAAGCTAAACAGAATGTCACCCTTGTTCCTTCTTCTGTATCTTCCTGTTGATTCACATTTATCCCTACATCCTTTCCCAACATAGTTGCTTCATTTTTCCTACCTCTTACCCCATTTCTAGTTCTTACCTGGCATAAAGAATAGTTAATTGGACGGAAACAACTATTAATACCTCTTGGCCTTCAGCTAATTGGACAGAAACAACTATTAATACCTCTTGGCCTTTATTACTGCAGCATTTTCAGGGGAGGCTATTATGAAAACGTATTCAGAAAGGAGAAGCAATAATTGTGGAAGAGACATAGTAGCCAGGGAGGCTTCCCAGGTGGCTCAGTGGTAAAGAATCCACCTGCCAGTGCAGAGATGTGGGTTCCATCCCTGGGTCAGGAAGATCCCCTGGAGGAGGAAATGGCAACACACTTCAGTATTCTTGCCTGGAAAATCCCATGGACAGAAGAGCCTGGCGGGCTATAGTCCATGAGGTTGCAAAGAGTTCGACTTGACTGAGTGACTGAGCATGCACACACAATAGCTAGATGAGAAAGAGGATGTGGTCAAGTTATTTACACCTTGTGACATTTAGCTGGAAGACTACACGTGAATACACAAGTCAGGGAGAAAGCTTGGAACATGGAGGTGGTTAGAAGGCGGCCAGTCTGGGCCATCCATTTGCACCTTTTCCTCGTGTGTCTATAGCTCAATGGACACAGAAGGTATGGGGCTCATCATGACACCCCAGTTATGCTCCCCATTCTGCACATAGAGGAAGGGAGACCCCGACAGCCTGCTGACCCTCAGTTATGACCAAGTCTCCCTGACCTGAAAAGTTCTGATTCCTGACCCAGCACATACATGATTCACAAAGCCATTTCCAGGCGGCCATGATAGTGTGACATAGAACTCAATACAGCCCGGGCATAATGATAGAGGCTGTTGCAAACTCTAAGTCAGATCAGATGCTCGCATCCCTCTCTGGCTGTTGCATGTCTCCTCGCTTGTCACTGCCAGGAGGCTGAGTTGATTCATCGGGCCAAAGAGGTAACAGTCACTTTCTCAGGACCGTTAGCTGATTCCTGTGAGTGAACGGGTTAGAAAAAAATTTGTTTTTTCTCCCTTGCATTTATCTGCTTATTCATGCATGGAGGTTTTGTTCCAGGGATAACTCAAGCATGTAATATTCAGAATTCTAATAAATTGAAAATTGCTTCTGCTGAGATTTCAACAAGTTATTTTCCTGCCAGAGTGTGGTCAAGACTTTTCTTTCACAGAATATTTAAAGTGGCTTCCACTCGGTCCGATACACTGTAGACAGTTTTATGTGTTATACCTTCTAAGTGTGCTTTTTCCAAATCTCCAAGCCATCCAATTTGCCATTTAGTGTAATCACCAATTACAATGGTTTTTCTGCCAACTCTCTAAAAGAGGTAATAACAATAAAGATCCCACATGGTGACTTTCCTCTTGAAGAAAGCTTCACTCACTTACAGATGGCCTAAGCTGACAGCTAATGCCTTGCTGGCATTCAACCAAAGTCATATCTGGGCTCCTTCTCGTGACTGATTGCAAAGCATTGTCACATGCGTTATCTCATTTAATTCTCATAATAGTGATAAGCCCTTGTGAGAGTAGTATTATTTCCAGTTTACAGAAGAATGGACATTGCCTTAAAGATCATCAGTATACCCAAGCAGAGGATTTAGACAGAGACAGGGCCAATACCTAGGTCATCTGACGTAAGTCAGTGTCTTCTCCTTCTTCCTATAACCTGTGGCTCGCTTCTGTGGCTTCCCTATGGCTCGAGTCAACTTCCTTTGTGAGCTCCAGTTTTGTTTCTCTTTGAAGTATCTCCATGGGCAGACTGCAACCACCTTCTTCTTGGCTAGTGATCACCTAGGAGTGTGCGTGGGACCAGAGTTCAAGGCACATCAACATAATTTGAGGTTTGTGGGGGCCTCTCCAGAGTGTTCTCCTTAATAGGAGAGAAGACCAGGATGAACAAATCTTTTTCTTTTCCCACCCTTTTTGGTTCCACTTTGGGATGTTGTTGGTGCCGTTTGGAGTTGTTGCCCAGGCAACTTGTGACTGAGTAGGAAGACATTATTGGCATAAACTATGTGCGTGTTCTCACTGTGTCTGACTCTTTGAGACTGCCATAGATGGTAGCCTTCCAGGCTTCTCTGTCCATAGGATTTCCCATTCAAGAATCCTGGAGTAGGTTTGGGTTACCATTTCCTCCTCCAAGGGATCTTCCTGACCCAGGGATTGAACCTGGGCCTCCTGTGTCTCCTGCACTGCGGACAGATTCTTTACCACTGAGCCACTGGGGAAGCCCTGTTGGCATAAAGGGGATGGCTTTCTGAAAGGATGGAAAGTAACTGGGTTTATAATGATAACAGTGAATTCCAAACTGACCACATCTACCACTCGACTTTTTGGTAAGTAAACAAACATGTTTCTGTCTTAATTTCCTTGATTGAATTTTCTATTACTTGCTCCTGGCTACATTCTCACTTTCTAACAGCAGCGTTTCTTGATCTGCACTGTTTTTAGGGCACCAATGAATAAAGTGTCTAACATGTTTAAGACTTGTCCCATCACTCCCCACTCCACCAGGTGCCTGACTTATCATCAAGACCTGCGCTAGCCCTGATCAGCTATCAGCTGCTCATAGAATCTATGACACTCTATAACCCAGTGGTCCCCCACCTTTTTGGCACCAGAGACTGATTTCATGGGGCTTCCCAGGTGGCTCAGTGGTAAAGAATCCACCTGCCAGTGCAGGAGCTACAGGTTCCATCCCTATGTTGGGAAGATCCCTTGGAGAAGGAATTGGCAACCCACTCCAGTATTCTCGCCTGGAAAATTCATGGACAGAGAAGCCTGGTGGGCTACAGCCCACGTGGTTGCAAACAGTCAGACACGACTTAGTGACTAAACAACAGCTGGTTTCATAGAAGACAGTCTTTTCATGGATGGGGTAGGGGGATAGTTTTGGGATGATTCAAGAGCATTACATTTATTGTGCATTTTATGTCTATTATCATATCAGCTCCATCTGAGATGATCAGGCATTAGATCCCAGAGGTTGAGGACCCCTGCTCTATGCCAAGTGTGGTCGTAACTGCTCAGTTACGTTTCCTTGGTCACCTCTGCCTGCCTGACCCATGCTTTCAGCTTCCCTAGATTAGTATTTGTTTCACCTTAGTTTTCTTCCCTGCCCCTTCCCCACCCCTTCAAGCTTTTACCTCCTTTCTTATCCTTGATTGTTTATACTCTTCTCTACTCTCTGACATTCGTGTGCATTTGATTATAGCCTGAGAGTTTTGTTGCGATCACCTGGTTGTGGGTATGTGAGATTCATCACCTTCTTTTAGCTAAATATTTATCATCTAGTATGTTGTATACTGACTTAGAATTTTGTCATATTAATCCTTAAAAGAAGTCTGTGAAATAGGCATTATCTAGATTTCCCTTAGTCAAAATATCAGAGTATAGGTAACCAACCTAAGATCAAATCTCTAGAAATAATGTATCCATGAATCTAACCAAGGTCCATGCCTTTTGACGATATGACATAGTGTACAACAACTTCTTTGAACCTCTTTTCCTTGATCTTTCTGTAGCTGTTTTAACCTAGACACAGCTCTAACTACCAGTTTCCCCTTCTCACTCTAAGAGAAGCTTGGGAATGTCACATATGTCCATCATGTAGTTATCTTCTCTCTACAAAGCCGTGGGTCCTCTCTGCTATATGTCCAGGTAAGGACAAGTAATTTTGTTTAATTAATGTGCATAATGCAGAGAAATAGTGAGTCTTTTGCCTAAGTTACTTGGTTGTGAGTCATCATTTGATTTTTGCTATGAGCTTCTATTTTAAAGAGCACTAGCCTAGATTTAGCTTAATGAAAGTGTCAGCTGTGTGTTTTTGAACAGACAGGTCCATTTGGAGAAACATTTGGTCTAAATTTTATCTGATTTAAAAATATGAGTTTCTATGATGATACTCATCACACTTTTATTTATAATCAAGATTTTGTCAGTAACATAAATGCTCAATGCTAAAGGCTTAGCTAAATAACGTATGGCATACATGAAGGAATACCATTATAGCTCTTAAATACTTTCTTTTAGGAAATATGTTACGACATAGGAAGATATAATGAAATGTTAAAAAGTCAAGGTCTAAATTGCATATACTATAGGCCTTTGCATTCATAATGAATTTACATTTTATGTGCATAGAATAAAAGACCAAATGAAAATACTACCAGGATGTTTTCTGTGATAAGATGCTATTTATCTTAATTACCTTCTTTATACTTTTTTTTTTATTGTCTAAACTGTCTGCAAAGAATATGTTTTATTTTAATTATAAAAGAAAATCAAAATTAAAGGAAAAGTGATTAATATGAGAATCTGTGTTACTGGTCCTTAGTTTCCCATCAAATAAATTGAAAATTAATTTCATTTCTAAAAAAACCCAAAATAAAAAATCCCAATCACCCACAGCTTTTCAACAGCATTCCTGTAGCCTATAATACAGGGCAATTATTTCTTTAAAAAGTAATACATTTTCATATTACAGGGGATACTGAAGTTTCTGCAGGGTTCATCCTATTTGTGTATTTCCTCTGGGTTATTCCATGTCAAAGACAGAACTGGGACTTGACATTCTTCCTCTAACTGCAGTATAATATAGTTGGGTTACATCAAAAGCAGACTAACCAATGAGCAGTATCACTTTATATGGTGTCAAATCCAGAGAGGTAAATGAAGCCAGGTGATTTGGCAGAAATCTGCTTGGGGAAGGGGACATGGGAGATTGACTGCGTTTGGTTGGCTAGTTAGGAAGACTCTCTGGGGAGGTGATAATCATCCTTGAAAACTGACACATAAGGTCTCACCCAGGTAAAGATCTGAGGTCAGAGCATTGTGGTGAGGGAGTAACAAAAACAGAGGCTGACAGGCAGGAAAGACCTTGTCAATGTCAATAAGCAACATAATAAACAGTCCCAGGGCATGTGGACAGAGCTTAGAGAGGAAGGGGAGTAGAGGACGTGATGAGGTGAGAGGGGTGAGTCCCACGTCCTATGGAGCCCAGCAAGGCATTTTATTTTGTGTGCAATCCTTTCATAGTGTGATAAAAGTCAGTCCACAGAATAGTGTAATAGAACTTGAACATTCAAATTAACAGGGCCTGCCAGACTCAGGGTCAAAAAAGAAATTGAGCTGTGCCAAAAAGAAATTAGACTTGACAGCGATGACAGTTTTAATAAAATGGGAAAGTATAAATATCAAGTGATGTCTCACAGTCTTAGCGGTGGGGGAGTTGTGGCTGTGGTAATAGAGAACAGAAAAAGTTTAAGAACAGTATTGCAGGCAGATAATTCATTTTTGAGTTTGTTTTTAAGGAAAATGTAACCAATATGTCCTGATAACCATGGCTACAACGACTATGATAATTCAGATACTCTATTATTTCCTGATTTTTGAAAGCAGAATCACGGGAATCATCTGCTTACATTACACTGTATATATTTATGGTCAGCATGGTTAACTCATGCTTTCAGGTGGTTCCATTACGATTGAGGGTACAACTCCAATTTTATGTTTATAATTTAGAATACCTTGATTTTCAAAAGTAGCTTTCAATTTTTGTAAGATGTTACTCTTTTTTTAGAGCAATTTTAGACTCATAGCAAAGTTGAAGAGATGGTACAGAGATTTTTACATAGAATCCCTTCTTCCATGCACGCATAGCCTCCCCTATTACCAATATCCTCTACCAGTGTGGTGTCTTTGTTGAAACTGATGAATTTCAATGACAATGACACATTGACACATTGTGTCAATGACACAGCATACCTACCCAAAGTTTATAGTTTACATTAAAGTTCACTTGATGTTTTACTTCCTATGGGCATGGACAAATGTGTATTGACGTGTATCTATCATTATGATATCATACAGAGTATATTCAAAAATACCCTCTGCCTTGTCTAGCCATCTTCACCCACCCAACTTCCCATCCTTGGAAAGTACTGATCCTTTCACTGTCATCATAGTTTTGCCTTTTCCAGAATATCATATAGTTGAAACCGTACATGATGTAGTCTTTTCACATTGGCTTCTTTTATTTATGCATTTAAATATGCATTTAAATTCCCTCTATGTCTTTTCATGATTTGATAGTTTGTTTTCTTAGCACTGAATGCTACTCCATTATCTGTATGTACCACCTGCTGAAGGACATATGGTTGCTTCCAAGTTTTGGCAATTGTGAATAATATGGTAGAAACATCCCTGCGAAGATTTTGTGTGGATATGTTTTCAACTCCTTTGGGTAAATACCAAGGAGCACAATTGTAGGATCATGTGGTAAGAGTATGTTTAGTTTTGTAAGAAACTAAGTATTTTCCAAAGTGACTATGCTGTTTTGCATTTCCACCAGTAATGAGAGTTCCTCTTGCTCCATATCTTGATTGGCTTTTATATTGTCAGTATTCTGGATTTTGATCATTTTAATAAGTATGTAGTGCTTATCTTGTCATTTTAATTTGCATTTCTGATGACGTGATGTAGAGTATTTTTTCATATACTCACTTGCCACCTACATATCTTCTTTTTCCAAGATCCTTGCCTTGTTTTTTATTTTTAGTTCTTAGTTGGGTTGGTTGTTTTCTTATTGTTGAGGATTAAGAGTTTTTTGGGTACATTTTCAATAACAGTCCTTCATACGGTGTTTTTCTTGCAAATATCTTTTCTCAGTTGGTGACTTGTCTTCTCATTCTCCTGACATAGTCTTCTGAAGAGCAGTAGGTGTAAATTTTATTGAATTCCAGCTTATCAATTATTTCTTTAATGGATGTAGCTTCAAGCTTATCACAGAAAGTTTTCTATACCTCTGTGTATGGACAAAGCCTAAATACTATTTTGAAGAAATACATAATCAATAGCCCTTGTTTGAAGAAAATTCCTCAATCTAAAATACATTATGTATATGCTTTCAACTTTCACTTTAAATTAAACAAGCCTCATAAGCAGTCTGAAAATCAAATATCTTCAATATTTCTAATCATGCTAGCATTATACTTAGCTTTGTCTTACAAATAATTTCTAAGAAAAGGCTTAGGTTGGATCTGTAAGAGTCAATTGCCTGGATGATGAAAGTTTGAAAAAAAGGCATTTGACTTCAGAGGGCAATGTGATTCAAACCAGAAAGTAAAATACAAACTTTTTGACTGAATGAATATTGATAAATATATAGACAAATGTAATAAATAAGAAAAGATAAATATAACTGGGAATATGTCATTCTGTGGCACTTGTCTATATGGGAAACTGGCTTTTCTTTGGTGACATTTGTTAGATTTTGCACCTTGTGAAATGTCAATGTGACATCACTGGCATAGATTAAAAATTTTTGAGTCTTTTGAGACTATAAATACTTGATCACAGATTCAGCAGGAGGAACACAAACATGACTGAAACTTGATCAAACCAACATTCAATGGGACTTCCCATTGAATATACTTGGTTGACCGTTTAATACTTTGTGAGAATGACCTTCATATCCTGCTAGATATGTAATTTCCCCAAACTAATTCCATTATATTATGGCTGTCCATGTAGTAAACTGGCAGCTACCTCTGTGATTTTTAAAAAGAACATTTTTTCTCTGATAATGATGATGTTGAGCATCTTTTCATGTGTTTCTTAGCCATCTGTATGTCTTCTTTGGAGAAATGTCTATTTAGTTCTTTGGCCCATTTTTTGATTGGGTCGTTTTTTTTCTGGAATTGAGCTGCATGAGTTGCTTGTATATTTTTGAGATTAGTTGTTTGTCAGTTGCTTCATTTGCTATTATTTTTTCCCATTCTGAAGGCTGTCTTTTCACCTTGCTTATAGGTTCCTTTGTTGTGCAGAAGCTTTTAATTTTAATTGGGTCCTATTTGTTTATTTTTGATTTTATTTCCAATATTCTGGGAGGTGGGTCATAGAGGATCCTGCTGTGATTTATGTCAGAGAGTGTTTTGCCTGTGTTCTCCTCTAGGAGTTTTATAGTTTCTGATCTTACATTTAGATCTTTAATCCATTTTGAGTTTATTTTTGTGTATGGTGTTAGAAAGTGATCTAGTTTCATTCTTTTACAAGTGGTTGACCAGTTTTCCCAGCACCACTTCTTAAAGAGACTGTCTTTAGTCCATTGTATATTCTTGCCTCCTTTGTTGAAGATAAGGTGTCCATAGGTGTGTGGATTTATCTCTTGGCTTTCTATTTTGTTCCATTGATCTGTATTTCTGTCTTTGTGCCAGTACCATACTGTCTTGATGACTACAGTATTATAAAGTAGAAAAATAAAAAATAAATAAAAGAAAAAAATAATAAAACAACCTACAACTTCCCCATTAAAAAAAAAAAGAACATTTTTTAAAAAAAGAACATTTACTATATTACCTGTAATACTTAGCCAATAGATTTCATGAGTTATCAAGAAAGGGAATGCTTGAGTAGCTTCAAGTGCTTTGTTTCCTTGTTTTTACTTAGACTGGATTTTATGCACTGGTTTTTCACTAACTACATTTTTTTGGTCCTAAACAATGTAATTATTTAGAAGTTCAAAAAACTATTTAAATAAATTGGCTAAAAATTTATGTCCCGAGAATGAAGACATCTCTAAATTGTCCATATTGTGGACACTGTATGAGTAGTGAGATGTATGAGATGAGCAGTCTAGACTTCTAAATATATATCTTTATATGGTATATCAATGGGGAAGAGGTCATGCAGGTTGTTTTGTTTTGTTTTAGAATTTAGTGTGTTTGAATTGCTTCCCAACTATACTGTTTTATAGTAACTTTGGATGTTAAGGTGTGTTTTTACTGTCTGTTAATTCTACAAAGACAGTTTAAGCTATTTTAAGGCAATTCACACCTGCTGTGGTAATACTGTTGAAGTCTTCTACAAGACAGTCTTCTGTTTTACCAACCTGGCCTTCCTCTGAAAGTGTCCTTACAGTATCTATGTAGTATCTGTGTAGGTACATTGTCTTTAAATTGCCCCAGACTTTGGGGGATATCACCACTTAGAAATTTGACCTTCCTAGGCACCAGCACTGGAGAAGGCAATGGCGACCCACTCCAGTACTCTTGCCTGGAAAATCCCATGGACAGAGAAGCCTGCTGGGCTGCAGTCCATGGGGTTGCTAAGAGTCGGGAGACGACTGAGCAACTTCCTTTTCACTCTTCACTTTCATGCATTGGAGGACATGGCAACCCACTCCAGTGTTCTTGCCTGGAGAATCCCAGGGATGGGGGAGCCTGGTGTGCTGCCGTCTATGGGGTCACACAGAGTTGGACACGACTGAAGTGACTTAGCAGCAGCAGGCACCAGCACAGAGCTGATGTATGCCTGCCATTGCTCTGGTCCTCTGGAGTCACTTTAACATCCACAAGTCTAT
This sequence comes from Aepyceros melampus, assembly GCA_006408695.1. Classification (NCBI taxonomy): domain Eukaryota; kingdom Metazoa; phylum Chordata; class Mammalia; order Artiodactyla; family Bovidae; genus Aepyceros; species Aepyceros melampus. The sequence continues at coordinate 41,379 of SJXQ01003380.1, forward strand.
CATCTTGTGTTTGTTATCATTGTTTAATTGCTCAGTTGTGTCCGACTCTTTTGCGACCCAGTGGACTGTAGCTTGCTGGACTCCTCTGTTCTTGGGATTCCCAGGCAAGAATACTAGATTGGGTTACCATTTCCTTCTCCAGAGGATCTTCCTGACAGACTCAAGGATTAAACCCACATCTTCTGCATTGGTGGGCAGATTCTTTACCACTGAGCCACCAGGGAAACCTGCATCCTATGGTAAGCATCAGGAAAATAAACTCAGGAAATCATGGAATTTCAGGTTTGGAAGGGATTTTAAAGATCATTTTCAAAAACTTGTAATTTTAAAATAACTAGAGGTTTTTCAGTTCAGTTCAGTCGCTCAGTTCTGTCTGACTCTTTGCGACCCCATGAACCACAGCACACCAGGCCTCCCTGTCCATCACCAACTCCTGGAGTCCACCCAAACCCATGTCCATTGAGTCAGTGATGCCATCCAAGCATCTTATCCTCTGTCGTCCCCTTCTCCTCCTGCCCTCTTTCGCAGCATCAGGGTCTTTTCCAATGAGTCAGCTCTTCGCATCAGGTGGCCAAAGTATTGGAGTTTCAGCTTCAACATCAGTCCTTCCAATGAACACCCAGGACTGATCTCCTTTAGGATGGACTGGTTGCATCTTCTTGCAGTCCAAGGGACTCTCAAGAGTCTTCTCCAACACCACAGTTCAAAAGCATCAATTCTTTAGCCTTCAACTTTCTTTATAGTCCAACTCTCACATCCATACAAGATCAATGGAAAAACCATAGCCTTGACTAGATGGACCTTTGTTTGCAAGGTAATGTCTCTGCTTTTTAATATGCTGTCTAGGTTGGTCATAATTTTCCTTCCAAGGAGGAAGCGTCTTTTAATTTCATTGCTGCAATCACCATCTCCAGTGATTTTGGAACCCAGAAAAATAAAGTCAGCTACTGTTTCCACTGTTTCCCCATCTATTTCCCATGAAGTGATGGGACCAGATGCCATGATCTTAGTTTTCTGAATGTTGAACTTTAAGCCAACTTTTTCACTCTCTTTTTTCACTTTCATCAAGAGGGTCTTTAGTTCCTCTTCAGTTCTGCCATAAGGGTGGTGTCATCTGCATTCTGAAGTTATTGATATTTCTCCTGGCAGTCTTGATTCCAGCTTGTGCTTCTTCCAGCCTAGCATTTCTCATGATGTACTCTGCATATAAGTTCAATAAGCAGGGTGACAATATACAGCCTTGACATCATCCTTTTCCTATTTGGAACCAGTCTGTTGTTCCATGTCCAGTTCTAACTGTTGCTTCCTGACCTGCATATAGGTTTCTCAAGAGGCAGGTCAGGTGGTCTCATATTCCCATCTCATAGGTTTTTAGGAAGCTGCATAAATAGTGTAGAGGAGCCCAAGGTCATTTACGTGGAATACCTACCTTGCCTTGTCTGACCTAGCCATCTGGAATTGAAGACTATCGGGGCCCAAATCAAAGGACCAACTTATTAGCATGTAGAAAGGTGGTGAAGGTAACAGTAGTGACCCAACAAATAAAATCCTTATTTAAAATGGCTTTAATTAGAGAACATGCAACAGTGTTACTTTCATGGAACTTCTTTAATTCTGGAGATAGAATGGGGAAAGTATTTATACAGTCAGCTGGGCTTTGAGGTCACACCTAGTTTCAAATTCTATCACTTAATCAGCTGTATCATCCTGAAGAGATAACTGATTGCTTTGTGTCTTTGTTTCCTCTTCTATAGAACAGCAATAATAATACCTTCTTCACAGAGTTGTCATAAAAATTAGTTAATAAGCATAAGGCCCCTGACATGGTATCTGATCAAGTGTTCAATATAGTAAAGTGTTTACATTATTCTTAATTTCATTTCACTTCTGAAAATACAGATACAGATTATTCTTGTTATTTGTGGTAATTATATTCTACACAATCACTGTGAATGCTGAATTAGCAAATATTGAATCATTGTCTTTCAGCAAAACACAAAGTTGGATTCCTACAAACTTCTGATCACATTTTTATCAGTTGATCAATATGTAACTATTTTTTTATGTGGGTTTGTTTTAAGAAACCTTATTTTGTGTGTGTGTGTGTGTATGTTAAATGGGGTCCCTTGGGGCTCAGTGGTAAGAATTCACATGGCAGTGGGTTCAATCCCTGGGTCAGGAAGATCCCTTGGAGAAGGAAATGACAACCTACTCCAGTGTTCTTGCCTGGAAAACTCCATGAAGAGAGGAGCCTCGAGAGCTACAGTCCAGAGGTCATAAAGGAGTCAGACATGACTTAGTGACTGAGGACACACACATAAACGTGTTAGACTACACACAGTGCTAGATCGGATTCACTCAGGACTGAGTTATAGTGCTGTTGGCCCTGAGTCCAAAATTGAATAATGTCTATGTGATGGTATATAATATAGTGTAATTAATAATTATGTGTGTGTGTTAGTTGCTCAGTCATGTCTGACTCTTCACGACCACATGGACTGTAGCTTGCCAAGTTCCTCTGTTCATGGGATTCTCCAGGCAAGAATACTGGAATGGGTTACCATGCTCTCCTCCAGGGGGTCTTCCCAACCCAGAAATCGAACCTGGGTCTCCCATGTCATAGGAAGATTTTTTTTATCATCTGAGCCACTAGGAAGCCCAATTAATAATTATAACATAATATATCCCATAATATTTACTATGTATTTTAATATATAATGTTATAACTTACATTTGTTAACATTGAACTCATGGCCAACAGCACTGTAACTCACGCCTGAAGAAGCTTATTTGACACATGTTTTCATTATCATGTGCATCCCAGCCTTCTTACTTTTAGCAATACCAGAGAGCGCTTCAGCACTCTGCTTGGAGGACAGTTTAGAAAGCAGCATCACCGACAGAAAGCACAAACATGTGAGAACAATGGCACTAAATAGACTGCAAAAAGGATACTTGCTTATATAATGAGAGCTGAAACCTCTTGTTCTTGTGGGTGGGGTGTACGGGACCACTTAAAGTTTTCACTGTTCTGTACACGTGCATGTCCGCACATGGCCATGCCAAAACTGCCAGTATTGATTGGGGGTTATAAATATATTTTAATGAGTTGATGTTTCACAAATACGGAATTTTCAAATAATGGGGACCAACTGTAGTATTTCTTCTGCCTACACGAATGGATTCTTGTACTGAATTCTGAAAATATAAATGTAAAGAACGGAGTGTAAAGTAAGGACACCAGTTTTCAGGTGTGTCTTGTTCAATCAAAATCCTACCTACACTCCTGCTCTTATCTCCTCCTCCTTCCACATACGTTCTGCCCTGGAACCGTGTACTGTTTGAGATCCCTGAACATGGCGAGGTCTCCCATGCCTTTGGGCTCTTCTCCATGGGGTTCCCTCCATCTATGATGGGACAGAGTAACTGCATCTACAGGCGCTGGTGGCCCACAGCCTGGATGTGACAGCTCAGCCGCTCACGATGCCTGGGATCTGCAGCAAGTCACGTACCCTTCTGGCTACAGGTTCCTCTGCTATAAAATCGTGATAGAGAAAGCGTTTACCTATAAGGATATCATGAAAATTAATGGAATCATGTTCATTAAACACTCCACACAATGCCTGGCATATCCTCTGGTCCTCTATTTCTCTGTCTGGTAGGATTCTTTAAGCCTGCCTCCGTGTCACTTCCTGCCTCCGTGTCACTTCCTGCCTCCATGCCACTTCTTCTGTGCACACCTTGAAGATTCCCCAGGCACAGCCCAGTCATTTTTCCTGTTGTTCCCAACTCACTTTTGTCCATAATATCAGCCAGTAAGTTCATTCACGGTTTTCTGTAAGATGCTGTAGAAAAACTTGAGTGAATTTTTTGGCCAGCTCAATAGTCACTAAGACACTTGCAGAGAGTGACAGCTGACAAGCCTCCTTCTCTGTAAGCTCCATGTGGGAAGAGGCAGAACCTTTCAATCTTGGTTTTAGCAGTGCCCATGAGGGAATAAGACACATAGTAGGTGTTCAATAGTGCTTACTGAATACTTGCTGAGTTATTAAACAAATACACATAATTATAAATACAATTCATAAAAACTAGTGGCTCAAAAAATTGGAAGGAAAATGTTGGGCAGATATATCTGCTTTTTAAAAAATGAAACCTAAGACCTTGTATAATATGTTAACTTAAGCCTAACATATACAACAAATTATATATTTTATATTTCAACTCTCCAGACTAGGGTTCTCAAAATGTGGTTGTAATCACCTGGGAAATGTATTAATTAGGTAGATTCCTATAATCCATTACAGAGCTGCTGAGTATGCATGACGTTTAATACGTTTCTCTGGTGATGTTTGATACCCATTGTTTGTGGTGGCTGCCCAAACTTTTCAGGATAATCTCATGAACCCTGGGATTCAATAGAATTTAAATGCCTTGGTGAGGAGCAGGAGCCATGTGTGTTTTGCTCAATATCATTCTGTGTTATCTGGAACAAGGTATGATGTAGAAATAACACAATAGAAAGTGAAAGTGAAGTTGCTCAGTCGTGTCCAACTCTTTGTGACCCCATGGACTGTAGACTACCAGGTGAATCTTTGAGACCCCATGGACTGTAGACTACCAGGCTTCTCTGTCCATGGAATTTTCCAGGCAAGAATACTGGAGTGGGTTTCCATGTAGAAATAACACAATAGTTTCTGGTTTAAAAAGTACATGAATTATGCAGGTGAAAGCCGGTTTCAGAGTCCTCAGTAAGCATTATGGATTGTATTACTCAAACAGGGACCCCAAAGCTTACTGGTTATCAAACTTTACTGTAGTTAAGAATCACCTGGAAAATCTGTTTTAAAGGAATCAGTAAGATTTACTCTGTGGTTGTTCTTTGTTGTTGTTCAATAGCTGAGTTGTGTCCGACTCTTTGTGACCCCATAAACTGCAGCACGCCAGGCTTCCCTGTCCCTTATAATCTCCCTGAGTTTGCTCAAACTCATGTGCACTGATTCAGTGGTGCCATACAACCATCTCATCCTCTGTTGCCCCCTTCTTCTCCTGTCCTCAATCTTTCCCATCATCAGGGTCTTTCCAGTGAGTCAGTTCTTTGCATCAGGTGGCCAAAGTGTTGGAGCTTCAGCTTCAGCATCAGTCCTTCCAATGAATATTCAGGGTTGTTCCTTTAGGATTGACTTATTTGGTCTCCTTGCTGTCCAAGGGCTCTGAAGAGTCTTCTCCAGTATGGCAATTTGAAAGCAAAGTCTGGAGGGGGGCTGGGAGTGGTGGTATCTGGAGTACTTTTGACTTGATTTTTAGCCTGAAAATTTTTCTAAACATAATTATACATGATCCCAACATGATCCCCCCTTTGATAATAAGAGTGTATCACTTAAGCAGTGGTCTGACTGAAATTTAGGGTAAACAAGGCTTTGGTATGTGGTTTAGCTGTGGGATGTGTAGGTTTCAATGCACAGAAGAGTTTCTATGTAATATTTGATACTTGATTTAATTGAAATTGTAAGCAATGTTGACCACAGGATACTGGGAGCTCAGTAGTGTTTTTGCAACAAACACACAACAAGCAGCATGTGTTCAAGTTATGTTTAGGGTAAGAAGTGTCATTTAGCCTTTCTTCTCTTCTGGAACTACAGGAGAAATGAGACAGGGGAAATGTGAATCCTGCTCACCCTCTTCCGTATATACAATATTTGACGCATAAAAAACAGCGTTGGCACCATGATCCCTCAAAATGATTCCTGCATCATTGGAGACTGTAATTGCTGCATATTTTAAAGTTCTGTTTGCTTTTCTCTTTTGTGAAGTTTGTTTTTATGTCTTTTACAAGTCTTCTGGTTCTGAATTTTCCACTATGTCTTCTTTACTAAAAGCCACACCCACCTGCTGCTCCACTCATAACTTTCTAGCTGTTTGAGGAAGAGACCTGCAGGATGCCTGCAGATGGTGTGGAGGAACTAGAGTTTCTGTACTGACTGCAGTGGGGTGGGAGAAGCAGAAAAACCCAAGTTCACATTTTCTGCCTTTGGCCTGTACTTTGCACAAGGTAATTCACATACACTTCTGCCTTTATCTGCACCTTGAAGGTAGGCACATTAAAAAATAATCTCTAAGAAGCTCTTCCACTTGATGGATTTAGAAAGGTTAATTACATTTACGGCATTTCTTTGAAGTGGATAGGGTAAGCCAGTACATTTGGCTTACTGATTAGTGTTGTAGTAAGTTGCTCATTAGAGTTGGGCTGTAATAATATTTTATTGCATGTTGTTCTGCCCTCCTCTTGGGCCATTATGACCATTATCCCCTTGAGAGTCAAATGACCTAGGGGGATTGGTAGCAGGTGGAAGCAAGACAGGAGAGAGAACCTGGAGCAGGCCTTAGAACATCTGGATTCCATCTCTGGCTTCATTATTGATCAGCGGGGTCAGCTTGATCAAGACAAATTCAGAGACACTCAATTTCTTTTGCCTTATTTTAAACAACAGGAATAACAGCTATCTTGCTTCACTCAGCATTGCTGAGGACCACACGAGAGATGTAAAAAGGGTTCATTTTAAAGAGGAAAGGCGTTAATAAATACAAACTACAGTTAGAGCAAATATTATTTCCATGATTTTTTGTTGTTCTGATGAGGAGACTGAGCTGCAAAAGAATTAGTAAGAAAAGTCATCAGTTCATTAGGGAAAAACTATGAGTTGATTCATGATCAAATTTTTTATGCTGCATATTAGCTGAGAAGGTTACAACTTTTTCTCTCATATTATTTCCCATTAGTGAGTACCTGATATTTTCATGGCAGTTAAATGTTTCCACTCATGTGCATAGATAATTTTTTTTAATGTTTATAGGAGACTAAAGGAGGAAACATTCATATTTTTAAATGTGAGTTTTGTTTATAAATGAAAACTACAGACCCTTTTTTCTTAACTGTTTCCTATTAAAGGGGAAAAAAAAATAATTATTTAACATTTTTTCTACCTGGGCATACGAGCTTTCCTTCAGCTTGTTAGTGAGACTCTGTAACCAGGGTGAACATGCTTTTTGAAGGAGATGATCTATCTGGAGGGACTATGATGTCTCATCACTCTATATTCTGCTACTGTTTTGTCTTCAGAGGTCATTTTATTTGCTTGTTTATTTGAAAAGTTATACATGTTCATGGCAAAATTCTCAAAAAATCCAAAAAGAACGTAAGTGAAAAATATTTCTCACTCCCATTCAATCTATTCACTTAGTTTGTTTCTCAAAGACTGTCCTTGATTAACTTCCCAGAGAGAGTCCATGAGTATATAAATGTGTATATCTTTTTTAGAAAATCACAAATGATGGCATAACACATACACTGTAAAATGTGTTTCACTTAGCACTATTTTCCTATGATTACCTTTCACTTCCTGTCCAACTTTCCTTCCCCTAAAGTTACTAATTGGTTATCCAGATAACCATGATGGTGTGATCACCCACCTAGAGCCAGACATCCTAGAGTCCAAAGTCAGGTGGGCCTTAGGAAGCATCACAACAAACAAAGATAGAAACAAAGATAGGTGATGGAATTCCAGCTGAGCTATTTCAAGTTCTATAAAGATAATACTGTTAAAGTGCTGCACTCAATATGCCAGCAAATTCGGAAAGCTCAGCAGTGGCCACAGGACTGGAAAAGGTCAGTTTCCATTCCAATCCCAAAGAAGGGCAATATGAAAAGAATGTTCAAATGACTGCACAATTGCACTCATCTCACACGATGGCAAAGTAAGGCTCAAAATTCTCCAACTGAGGCTTCAACAGTACGTGAAACAAGAACTTCCAGATGTTCAAGCTGGATTTAGAAAAGGCAGAGGAACCAGAGATCAAATTGCCAACATCTGTTGGATGATCAAAAAACCAAGAGAGTTCCAGAAAAACATCTACTTCTTTATTGACTATGCCAAAATCTTTGACAGTGTAGATCGCAATAAGCTGTGGAAAATCCTGAAAGAAATGGGAATACTAGAGCACCTGACCTGCCTCCTGAGAAATCTGTACACATGTCAAGAAGCAACAGTTAGAACCTGACATAGAATAATGGACTGGTTCCAAATTGGGAAAGGAGTATGTCAAGGCTGTATACTGTCACCCTGCTTATTTAACTTATATGCAGAGTACAACATGCAAAATGCTGGACTGGATGAAGCATAAGCTGGAATCAAGATTGCCAGGAGAAATATCAGTAACCTCAGATATGCAGATGGCACCACTATTATGGCAGAAAATGAAGAAGAACTAAAGAGCCTCTAATGAAAGTGAAAGAGGAGAGTGAAAAAGCTGGCTTGAAACTCAACATTCAATAAAATAAGATCATGGCATCCAGTCCCATCACTTCATGGGAAATAGATGGGGAAACAATGGAAACAGTGACAGCCTTTATTTTCTTGAGCTCCAAAATCACTGCAAATGGTGACCGCAGCCATTGAAATTAAAAGATGCTTGCTCCTTGGAAGAAAAGCTATGATCAACCTAGACAGCATATTAAAAAGCAGAGACATTACTTTGCCAGCAAAGAAGTTCCATCTAGTCAAAGCTATGGCTTTTCTGGTAGTTATGTATAGATATGAGAGTTAGACCATGAAGAAAGCTGAGCACTGAAAAATTGATGGTTTTGAACTGTGGTGTTGGAGAAGACTCTTGAGAGTCCCTTGGACTGCAAGGAGATCCAAGTAGTCAATTCTAAAGGAAATCAGTCCTTAATATTCATTGGAAGTGCTGAAGCTGAAGCTCCAATACTTTGGCCACCTGATGCAAAGAACTAACTCATTGGGAAAGACCCTGATGCTGGGAAAGGTTGAAGGCAAGAGGGGAAGTGGACGACAGAGGATGAGATGGTTGAATGGCATTGATCACTTGATGGACATGAGTTTGCACAAGCTCCAGGAGTAGGTGATGGACAGGGAAGCCTGGTGTGCTGCAGTCCATTTGGTAGCAAAGAGTTGGACACACTTGAGTCACTGAACTGAGCTGAGTAATTGTCTTGATTTCATGTTTGTTTTCTTTACTTGCTACTGACTTGGCTCTAAGTAGCTGTCAGTTGTCTACATGTGCTCTTTAACTACTCAGTCCATCAAATAGCCTACTGATGTTGCCTCCTAAAGAAGTTTCTCCTGATGTGTTCCTTGATGAGCTGCTTGTCATCAGTACCTGGTGCAAGCTCTCATCCTGAGATCTTCTGTCACCGTCATCCTGAGGATTTCATTGCCTCTCTCCTGTGCGGGAGTCCCTGTGTCCTACTTCTCCATTCTTTCTACTTCTTGGTTTACTCCTCACTTTGGTGAAGTGTGGTCTTCAGTACTCTCCAGAGGAGGAAGATATAGGATGTAACTTTTCCTGAGGTCTTTTTTTTTTTTTAATTAATTTTTATTTTTTAGTTTGTTTTGCTTTACAATACTGTATTCGTTTTGCTACACATCGACATGAATCAGCCACGAGTGTACATGAACTCCCAATCCCGACCCCCACCTCCCCCCTCCCGCCCCACACCCTCTCTCTGGATCATCCCCGTGCATCAGTCCCAAGCATCCTGCCTCCTGCATCAAACCTGGACTGGCGATTCGTTTCACTTATGATATCACACATGAGGTCTTGAGTATCTGAAAATACCTTTATTCTGTTTTCACATTTGATTGATGGTGCAATTGAGAACTAAGGGGCCAGAGTGCAGAAGAGTTAGCATATTTAGACTGATAATGCTATCCTTAGAAAACCTGCTTGCAAGGTTGTCCCTTGACTGGGGTCTGGAAACTTGGATTATAAACAGTTCCCTACACTGATATAAACATTCCTTGACTGATAAGAGTGCTTTCCTATGTCTTAGTTTTTTGTGCAAGCAACATAGTTTATGCTGAACACCTGATTTTCTTTGGGGAGTCTGGGATTTTGGTACATTCTGGGCAAAGGATGCCTAAAATGCTGCTATTGCTGCTTAGTTGCTAAGTCGTATCTGACTCTGCAGCCCCATGACTGTAGCCCACGAGGCTCTTCTGTCCAAGGAATTTCCTATACAAGAATACTGAAGTAGATTTCCATTTCCTTCTCCAGAGGACCTTCTTGACCCAGGGATCAAACCCCAGTCTCCTGCTGGGCAGGCAGATTCTTTTTCTACTGAGCTACCTGGGAAGTCCCCCTACATGACCAACATCTAATAAAATTCTCAGACATTGCATCTCTTGAGCTTTTCTGGTAGACATCACATGTGATGTCACACATGTGGAAGAGATCAACATTGCTGGAAGAGTTAAGCACTTCATCTGTGACTCCACTGGGAGAGGACTCTTGGAAGTTTGAGCTGGTATCCTTAGGACTTAACCAAATGTGCCAATCCCTTTGCTGAATTTCTCTTGTCTCCTTCTGTTCTTACAAACCACAGCAGTGACTATGACTATATCCTGTGAGTTCTCCCAGGGAATCATTAAACATGGGGGTTTGGTCTTGGGGACCCCCTTGATATTGTTAGAAACTACTTTCCTTTTGAATTTGTTGGACATCCACTACCTTTTAGCTACCATATTGTTGAGAAGTCAGAAGTCAGTCCTATTTCTGACCTTTGTGTGTGATGTAACTCCTTTCCATTTTGCTCTCAAGTCTTTTAGAAACTTCACTGTCCTCTGTTGTAAAATGCTGAAATGTCATGACATGCTGTGGTGAGTGTTTACTTTCATCTACTCGACTGGTGGCCTAATGAATCCCTTTAATCTCTGAACATTTGTCATTTATTTATGAAAAATTTTTCATAAATTTGAATATTCTTGCTTTTTTTCCTCTCTTGTTTTCCATATCTTTGGCTAATTTCATATAAATTTATTTCATTTTTATCTTCTAAATTATGGCATTTTAAATTTCATCCCTAGTATCTTAATTCTTAAGAGTTCATTTTTATTCTCTGAATGTTCTTTTTAAATAGCATTTTATTCTTTTCTTCCTGAGTAGTATTAGTTATAGTTATTTTGAAACTATTACTCCCTAGGAAGATCTCTGTTTCTGCTTGAAGCACTACAGTTACATGACTCTCTTGGTTCTTTTCATGTCATGGATTTTCTTTCATTCAGTTCAGTAGCTCAGTCATGCCCAACTCTTTGTGACCCTGTGGACTGCAGCATGCCAGGCTTTGTTGTCCATCACTCATCTCTGGAGCCTATTCAAACTCATGTCCATTGCATCAGAGATGCCATTCAACCATCTCATCCTCTGTCGTCCCCTTCTCTGCCCATCTTCTATCTTTCCCAGCATCAGGGTCTTTTCCAAGGAGTCAGCTCTTCACATCAGGTGGCCAAATAATGGAGTTTCAGCTTCAGCATCCGTCCTTCCAATAATATTCAGGACTGATTTCCTTTAGAATTGACTGCTTGGATCTCCTTGCGGTCCAAGGGACTCTCAAGAGACTTCTCCAACACCACAGTTCAAAAGCATCATTTCTTCGACACTCAGCTTTCTTTATAGTCCAGCTGTCACATCCATACACGACTACTGGAAAAACCATAGCTTTGACTAGACGGACCTTTGTTGGCAAAGTAATGTGTCTGCTTTTTAATATGCTGTCTAGGTTGGTCATAGCTTTTTTTCCAAGGAACAAGCGTTTTTTAATTTCATGGCTGCAATCACCATCTACAGTGATTTTGGAGCCCCCCAAAATAAAGGCTGTCACTGTTTCCATTGTTTCCCCATCTATTTGCCATGAATTGATGGGACTGGATGCCATGATCTTAGTTTTCTGAATGTTGAGCTTTAAGCCAACTTTTTCACTCTCCTTTTTCACTTTCATCAAGAGGCTCTTCAGTTTTTCTTTACTTTCTGCCACAAGGGTGGTGTCATCTGTTTATCTGAGGTTATTGATATTTTTCCCAGCAATCTTGATTCCAGCTTGTGCTTCATCGACTCTGGTATTTCTCATGAAGTACTCTGCATACAAGTTAAATAAACAGGATGACAATATGCAGCTTTGATGTACTTCTTTTCCGATTTGGAACCAGTCTTTTGCTCCATGTCCAGTTCTAACTGCTGCTTCTTGACCTGCATACAGATTTCTCAGGAGGCGTTGTATTCCAATCTCTTTAAGAATTTTCCACAGTTTGTTGTGATCCATACAGTCAAAGGTTTTGGCATAGTTAATAAAGCAAAAGTAGATGTTTTTCTGTAACTTTCTTGCTTTTTCAATGATCCAGCAGATGTTGGCAATTTCATCTCTGGTTCCTCTGCCTGTTCTAAATCCAGCTTGAAGATCTGGAATTTCATAGTACATGTACTGTTGAAGCCTGGCTTGGAGAATTTTGAGCATTACTTTGCTGGTGTGTAATATGGGTGTGATTGTGCATAAGTTGAGCATTCTTTTGTATGCCTTTCTTTGGGATTGGAATGAAAACTGACCTTTTCCAGTCCTGTGGCCACTGGTGAGCTTTCCAGATTTGCTGGCATATTGAATGCACCACTTTCACTTTCTTTAGGTGTTTGCTCACCCTTGATTATTTCTTAATATTTCAGATTTGGCCAATAAAAATCTAAATTTTATGGAATTCCCTGGAAGTCCAGTGGTTAGGACTCTACACTTTCATTGCCACCGGTGAGGGTTCAAACACTGGCTGGGGAACCAAGATCCTGCAAGCCATGCAACAGCAACAGTGAAAAAAAAATCTTTTTGAAGTCTCTGAATGCATGGGTTTCACTTTTTAATGCTAATTGTGGGTTTCAGTTCAGTTCAGTTGCTCAGTCATGTCCAACTCTTTGTGACCCCATGAACTGCAGCACGCCAGGCCTCCCTGTCCATCACCAACTCCAGGAGTCCACCCAAACCCATGTCCATCGAGTCGGTGATGCCATCCAACCATCTCATCCTCTGTCGTCCCTTTCTCCTCTTGCGCTCAATCTTTCCCAGCATCAGGGTCTTTTCAAATGAGTCAGCTCTTCACATTAGGTGGCCAGAGTATTGGAGTTTCAGCTTCAACATCAGTCCTTCCAATGAACACACAGGACTGATTTCCTTTAGGATGGACTGGTTGGATCTCCCTTCAGTCCAAGGGATTCTCAGTAGTCTTCTCGAATGCCACAGTTCAAAAGCATCAATTCTTCAGTGCCCAGCTTTCTCTATAGTCCAACTCTCACATCCATACATGACCATTGTAGACCTATCTGGCCAGGCAGTTTCCTTGAAATGTCTGCTGTTGAGAAATTCTTTAGTCTTTTAGGCTGCTTAGAATCCTTGGACAAGGAGTTGAGTGACAGAAGAAAGTGTGAATATCCTCATGCTGGATGTAAAAATTCAGTTAGTTACCCCATGGTCAGTATGGTGTTTTCATCCTCAGCTCTATTTGGATTCTCCAGTCCAAAAACTGTCTTACCCTTTCTAGAGGTCCTAAGTAATTTGATACTGAAAAGGAGAAATACTTGGAGATTTTACTGATTTTTAAGTAGACTACCACTTACTCCTCTTTTATTATCACCATTATCCCCTCTTGCAGAGGTAATTGGTGTTGTCAGCTTCTGAAACTTCTGGGGTTTCTGTTTGGTGGTATATATCAGGTTAATGCATAGTTTTCTTCGCTATTGGCCACTGCTGAGTCACTGCTTTTCCTACCCCCCACCCCCAAAAAAGTTTTCTCAATCACTTGCTTACTAACTACAAATATTTCTTCCTATCTCTTCTATCATTCTCTGTCCTTATAAATGTATGCCTTAAAAAAAAATCTTCTTATAGTTGTTTTGGAAGGATTTGGAAAAAGAAAGAAAGTAAATATATGCTTAAAAGGCTGTCTTAACCCAGAATTTCTTAGACTCTTAAAGCTTGTTTTCCATCTTTGTATTTGTAGTGCCTAGAAAGTTATTTGATAAATATTAGGTCCTCAACATGTTTTAATTGTGTATATGCATAAGTAAATATATATACATTATATCTGAATAGCATATATATCTTATATGTATACTATATACATATATATATATATGTTACCAATGAAAGAAATACAACTAGATAAGTTTAAGCCTAAAAGATTACTTATTGTCCTATATAATAAGAAATTCAGGTATGGATCTTAATTCCAGCACAAATGGGTCTAACAGCTCCAGTGGAATAATCAGCTCTCTTGTACTCTCATGCTCTTTCAGAAATTCTCTGCGTGTGCTTTTATCTCTATTTTGGCCTTTTTCTTCCCTCGACAAACATAGAGCAGGCAGGATGATTCATAGCTTTTAGCTCCATGATTCTTCAAGCCCTAAATTGAAAAATCCCAGAGATGAACTTTTACTGGTCTGGCTTTAGTCACACATCTACTCCTGAATCACTCTGTGTGGCTAGGAGGATGGAATGTATCAGAGCGTAACAAACTATGGCCCTTGGGTTAAATCAGTGTACCAGCTGAGGTTTTATTGTTTAGTTTTTCATACCACAGGTAGGAATGGCCTTTGCATTTTAAAATGGTTAAAAACATACCCATATAATATGTTCCATTTTGCCTTTTGTTCCTCAAAGCCTAAAATATTTACCCTGTGATATGCGATGAATGCCTGAGTCTGGGTATGGATCACATACAGTGGCCCTGACTAGAGGAATGAGATAACAATGATTGTCAGCCTCGTTAGAGCCAATGTTTATAGTGGAGAAGCAGCAGCTTCCCAAATAAAGAATACATCCCAAATAAGCCAAAAGTCACAAACATCCATATGCATGGGTAATAATTCATCCCTGAGCATGAAGAATTATTTCTGTTAATGTTACAAACCCAAACACATATTCATGTAGATGCTATGTAATTAAAACCATTTCTTTTCATTCTTCCAACAACTTGAGAGCTATTATAGTTGTAGCACTATGGGGAGAACCTTAGTTTATCTCTGTTACTAAGACTGAAAGACTGTCTACTGGCCTAGAAGGAGGAGGAGGGTGTTGTTTAAGTTTGGTTGTAATGTTATTCATTTGCATCAGTTTTCAAGTTCAGTACTAAGAGAGAGAGAGAACTAGCCATTTGATCTGGATCGATTCAATGGTTAATTTATTATTTATTTAACAAACATTTCTTAACACTGATACAGGGTCAAGCACTGGGCATACAATGGGAAACAAAATGCAGTTTCTCTCTACAAGGGATTATGGTATAATGGTTTGAAGCAGACATAACTTTTTCAGTGTTGTTTTCCAGGCCCTTTTTCAACTAGCTTCACTTCACTGATTTATGCAGATCTCCCTACTACAACTTATTCCAAACATGCATTTCAGTTGGGTCAGTAAATGATCCCTATTAGGGCATAATCACCCCTATCTGTAATCTTGGTTTCCTTTCCAGAATTGTGTGTGTGTGTGTAGTCGCTTCAGTCCATGTCTGACTCTTTGTGTATCCTACCTATAATTTGCCTCATAACTCAGTTGGTAAAGAATCTGCCTGCAATGCAGGAGATCTGGGTTTGATTCTTGTTTGGGAAGATCCCCTGGAGAAGGAAATGGCAACCCACTCCAGTATTCTTGCCTGGAGAATCCCATGGACAAAGGAGCTTGGCAGGTTAAAGTCCTTGGGGTTGCAAGAGTCGGACACAACCTAGTGACTAAACCACCACCTATAATTTACAAATTTCTGTAGCTCCTATAGTCCATACATATAACCCAATTCTAGATAATATGCCATTCCTATAATTATATATTGGGTTTTCATTGCAACAGCTTGAGGGTTAAGCTCATACAGTCTCTAATGAAATTTAGTATTTCACCTTTAAATAAATACATTGACTTAGTCTGAACTTTGGGGATCAAGATGATAAAAAGATCATATCCAATTACATGACTCAGTAACAGTTAAAATTTTAATTCATTCCCTAGAGATATCCATTTAGAAGTAATAAATACATATTCATTTACTCTATGACCATTTGAAATCTACCCCAAAGGCAAAATAGTATATAGCCTTTGAACAAAGCTATTCATTATCAGCATTGTTTTTAATAGCAGTTGAAATGTCCATTAACAGGGAACTGGTTCAGTGATTCCGGTTCGTTAACCCAATGAAATACTATGCAGCTGAGAAAAGGCATGGATAAGACATCAATATACTAATATGCCCTGATATCCAAAATATACTGTTAAGGTAGCATGGAAAGAGTGCTACCTTTGTGTAAGAAATAGGAAGTCAATTTGGGTATATATTAATATGTGAATTTACTTATTAAGAAGAGAAATAGGATAATGCCAACCTGATAAGTATCATTACTTATTATCTTCATTACCCCCACCATAGTGTGGTCTCAAATCAAACAACAGGAAGGGAACACAGCTTATTAACAGAAAATTGGATTAAAGATTTACTGAGCATGGCCCCACCATCAGAACAAGACCCAGTTTTCCCCACAGTCTCTTCCATCATAAGCTTTTTATCCTTATCCCTCAAAGCACAGACAGAATGAAAACCAAAATCACAGAAAATTATTCAAATGGATCACATGGACCCAGCCCCGTCTAACTCAATGAAACTCTGAGCCATGCTGTGTAGGGCCACCTAAAATGAATGGGTCCTGGTGGAGAGTTCTGACAAAACGTGTTCCATTGGAGAAGGCAATGGCAAACCACTTCAGTATTCCAATATTCTTGCCTAGAGAACCCCATGAACAGTATGAAAAAACAAAAGGATATGACACTGAAAGATGAACTACCCAGGTCAGTAGGTGCCCCATCTGCTGCTGGAGAAGAGTGGAGAAATAACACCAGGATGAATGAAGCGATGGAGCCAAAGCAAAAAGAACACCAAGTTGTGGAAGTGATTGGTGATGGAAGTGTCAGGGGAGTGTGTAATTTCCTTGGTTCTGTCTTGTCACAGTAAAAATCTGAAGCATCGGAGCAGCGTTACAGCCCTCGGATGGACCAGTGTTACAGCTCTGTGTTACAGCTCAGTTTTATTTAGAAAGTAAAGGAAAGTACATCCATGAGGCATGAGGACATGCTGATCCAAAAGATGCAAAGAGAAGAGAGGCCTGGCCCAATTTGGGGTCCTTTTCTATATGTTTTTTCCTCCTCTCCCTGGGCCAGGCCTATGTAAGTGGGCTAGACAGGAATGCTGTTTGTTCCACCTGAGGTCCTCACTCTGGTCTTTGGACCTTCCTTTGTTCTATTTTCGTGGGCTTTTTCCTTCCTTATCTTTTAGCCATCGCCATTTTGGGCTCCTTTTTCCTATTCTAACTACCTAACAGAAGTAAAGTCCGATGCTGTAAAGTACAATATTGCTTAGGAACCTGGAATGTTAGGTCTATGAATCAAGGCAAATTGGAAGTGGTCAAACAGGAGATGGCAAGAGTGAACATCAGCATATTAGGAATCAGTGAACTAAAATGGACTAGAATGTGCAAATTTAACTCAGATGACCATTATGTCTACTACTGTCAGCAAGAATCCCTTAGAAGAAATGGAGTAGGTATCATAGTCAACAAAAGAATCAAAAATGCAGTACTCGGATGCAAGCTCAAAAACAACAGAATATCTCTGTTCGTTTCTAAGGCAAACCATTCAATATCACAGTAATCAAAGTCTACGCCCTGACCAATAATGCTGAAGAAGCTGAAGGTGAATGGTTCTATGAAGACCTACAAGATCTTCCAGAACTAACACCCCCAAAAGATGTCCTTTTCATTACAGGGGACTAGAATGCAAAAGTAGGAAGTCAAGAGATATCTGGAGAACCAGGCAGATCTGACCTTGGAGTACAGATTGAACCAGGACAAAGGATAACAGAGTTTTGCCAAGAGAACACACTGGTCATAGCAAACACCATCTTCCAACAATACAAAAGAAGACTGTATACATGGACATCACCAAATAGTCAATACCAAAATCAGACTGATTGTATTTTTTTGCAGCCAAAGATGGAGAAGCTCTATACAGTCAGCAAAAACAAGACTGGGAGCTGACTGTGGCTCAGATCATGAACTCCTTATTGCCAAATTCAGACTTAAATTGCAGAAAGTAGGGAAAACCACTAGACTATTCAGTTCAGTTCAGTCGCTCAGTTGTTGTATGACTCTTTGCAACCCCATGAATTGCAGCACGCCAGGCCTCCCTGTCCATCACCAACTCTCAGAGTCCACTCAGACTCACGTCCATTGAGTCAGTGATGCCATCCAGCCATCTCATCCTCTGTTGTCCCCTTCTCCTCCTGCCCCCAATCCCTCCTAGCATCAGAGTCTTTTCCAATGAGTCAACTCTTCACATGAGGTGGCCAAAGTACTGGAGTTTCAGCTTCAGCATCATTCCTTCCAAAGAAATCCCAGGGCTGATCTTCAGAATGGACTGGTTGGATCTCCTTGCAGTCCAAGGGACTCTCAAGAGTCTTCTCCAACACCACAGTTCAAAAGCATCAATTCTTTAGTGTTCAGCTTTCTTCACAGTCCAACTCTCACATCCATACATGACCACAGGAAAAACCATAGCCTTGAGTAGATAGACCTTTGTTGGCAAAGTAATGTCTCTGTTCTTCAATATGCTATCTAGGTTGGTCATAACTTTTCTTCCAAGGAGTAAGTGTCTTTTAATTTTATGGCTGCAGTCATCATCTGCAGTGATTTTGGAGACAAAAAAATAAAGTCTGACACTGTTTCTACTGTTTCCCCATCTATTTGCCATGACGTGATGGGACCAGATGCTATGATCTTCATTTTCTGAATGTTGCGCTTTAAGCCAACTTTTTCACTCTCCTATTTCACTTTCATCAAGAGACTTTTTAGTTCCTCTTCACTTTCTGCCATAAGAGTGGTGTCATCTGCATATCTGAGGTTATTGATATTTCTCCCAGCAATCTTGATTCCAGCTTGTGTTTCTTCCAGCCCAGCATTTCTCATGATGTACTCTGCATATATGTTAAATAAACAGGGTGACAATATACAGCCTTGACGTACTCCTTTTCCTATTTGGAACCAGTCTGTTGTTCTGTGTCCAGTTCTAACTGTTGCTTTCTGACCTGCATATAGGTTTCTCAAGAGGCACGTCAGGTGGTCTGGTATTCCCATCTCTTTCAGAATTTTCCACAGTTTATTGTGATCCACACAGTCAAAGGCTTTGGCATAGTCAATAAAGCAGAAATAGATGTTTTTCTGGAACTCTCTTGCTCTTTTGATGATCCAGCAGATGTTGGCAATTTGATCTCTGGTTCCTCTGCCTTTTCTAAAACCAGCTTGAACATCAGGGGTTCACGGTTCACGTATTGCTGAAGCCTGGCTTGGAGAATTTTGAGCATTACTTTACTAGCATGTGAGATGAGTGCAATTGTGCAGTAGTTTGAGCATTCTTTGGCATTGCCTTTCTTTGGAATTGGAATGAAAACTGACCTTTTCCAGTCCTGTGGCCACTGCTGAGTTTTCCAAATTTGCTGGCATATTGAGTGCAGCACTTTCACAGNGAATTTTGAGCATTACCTTACTAGCATGTGAGATGAGTGCAATTGTGTTTGAGCATTCTTTGGCATTGCCTTTCTTTGGGATTGGAATGAAAACTGACCTTTTTCCAGTCCTGTGGCCACTGCTGAGTTTTCCAAATTGCTGGCATACTGAGTGCAGCACTTTCACAGCATCATCTTTTAGGATTTGAAATAGCTCAACTGAAATTCCATCACCTCCACTAGCTCTGTTCATAGTGATGCTTTCTAAGGCCCACTTGACTTCACATTCCAGGATGTCTGGCTCTAGGTGACTGATCACACCATCATGATTATCTTAGTCATGAAGGAAGCAGCCAACTAAAATGGACTGGAATGAGTGAATTTAACTCAGACGACCATTATATCTACTACTGTGGGCAGGAATCCCTTAGAAGAAATGGGGGAACCATTATGGTCTACAAAAGAGTCTGAAATGCAGTACTTGGATGCAATCTAAAAAACGACAGAATGATCGTGTTCGTTTCCAAAGCAAATCATTCAGTATCATAGTAATCCAAGTCTATGCCCCAACCAGTAATGCTGAAGAAGCTGAACGGTTCTATGAAGACCTCCAAGACCTTTTAGAACCAACATCCAAAAAAGATGTCCTTTTCATTATATGGGACTGGAATGCAAAAGTAGGGAGTCAAGAAACACCTGGAGTAACAGGCAAATTTGACCTTGGAATATGGAATGAACGCACTGGTCATAGCAAACACCCTCTTCCAACAACACAAGAGAAGACTCTACACATGGACATCACCAGATGGTCAACACCAAAATCAGATGGATTATATTCTTTGCAGCAGAAGATGGTGAAGCTCTATACAGTCAGCAAAAACAAGACCGGGAGCTGACTATGGCTCAGATCATGAACTCCTGATTGCCAAATTCAAACTTAAATTGAAGAAAGTAGGGAAAATCACTCGACCATTCATGTATGATCTAAATCAAATTCCTTATGATTAAACAGTGGAAGTGAGAAATAGATTTAAGGAACTAGATCTGATAGATAGGGTGCCTGATGAACTATGGATGGAGGTTCGTGACATTGTACAGGAGAAGGGATCAAGACCATCCCCATGGAAAAGAAATGCAAAAAAGCAAAATGGCTGTCTGGCAAGGCTTTCAAATAGCTGTGAAAAGAAGAAAAACAAAGGAGAAAAGGAAAGATAGAAGCATCTGAATGCAGAGTTCCAAAGAATAGCAAGGAGAGATAAGAAAGCCTTCCTCAGTGATCAATGCAAAGAAATAGAGGAAAAGAACAGAAGGGGAAAGACTAGAGATCTCTTCAAGAAAATTAGAGATACCAAGGGAACATTTCATGCAAAGATGGGCTCGATAAAGGACAGAAATGGTCTGGACCTAACAGAAGCAGAAGATATTAAGAAGAGGTGGCAAGAAAACACTGAGGAACTGTACAAAAAAAAAAAAAAAAGAATGTATAGGTACCAAGAATTTCAGCTTTGCTGTTGTATTGCCTGGGGGAATATTTGATCCAGATTAATGAATGACAGGACCTTCCCTAGTGGCTCAGACTGTAAAGAATCTGCCTGCAATGAGGGAGGCCCATGTTCCATCCCTGGGTCACGGAAGATCCCCTGAAGAAGGGAATGGCTACCCTCCCTAGTATTCTTGCCTAGAGAATTCTAAGGACAGAGGAGCCTGGTGAGCTACAGTCCATGGGGTTGATGAATGCCGAAGCTTAGGTGCTTGGTTCAGAATTCTTTTTTGAAAATTTTTATTGGAGTATAGGTGATTTACAGTATTGTGTTAGTTTTAGGTGTACAACAAAGTGAATCAGTTACACATGTACATATATCCACTGTTTTTTAGATTTTTCCCATATAAGCCAATACAGAGTACTGAGTAGAGTTCCCTGTGCTATGCAGTAGTTTCTTATTAGTTATCTGTTTTATATATAGTAATGTGTATATGTCAATTGCAATCTCCCAATTTATCTTCCCCCTCAATTTCTTATCCCCTGGTAACCATAAGTTTGTTTTCTATATCTGTTTTGTAAATAAGTTCATTTGCCCCCTTTTTCTCCTTCATTTAGAGTGTTCTGAGAACCTCTGTCAGTAAGATTTTGACATGGATAGTTGCTGCAGTGCTCTTCCAATTTAATATACGTAAACACCTATTATATGCTTTAAAAAGTCTTAAATCCTTTTCATGTGTTAGCTCATTTAATTTTCACACTAACTCTGTGAATCAAGTTGTTCCATAAACAACGTTGGTGTGAACTGTGTGGATCCACTTACATGCATATTTTTTTCAGTAGAAATCTACTGTAGTAGCACGTGATCTGTGGTTGATTGAATCCATAGATTCAGAACTGAGCAAAGAGTGAAGATTGTACCGTTATATGGATTTTTGACTACAAGAGGGTAGATACCCCTAACCGTCTTGTTGTTCAAGGATCAACTATGTTTTTTACTTCCCCTGCAGGGAAGAGTAAAAAGAGAAAGCAGAGAAGTAAGTACTTTGTCTCGGACCACACAGCTAGTGAGGGTGACATACTTCTACCACTGGTCTCCAGTGTCTTGATATGATGAATGAAACAGTAGTGTTCAATGGAAAAGTCTCTATTCCTTTCGTAGGTCCTTAAAGCTGTTTTCTTCTTCTTCTTTTTTTTTTTTTTAATGGTTTTTGGGGGTAAATATTCTTTGGGTTGAAGGGGAGAACAGAGATGAATAATTTCTATCAGAAGTGTCAACATAGGGTGATTTTTATCTTTCTTTGCTTTTCCACTGTAGCATTATACCTTTATGAATCTGATTTTTAACAACATTGTTAAGGGTATTCATGTAGATTTAATGTGAAATGTGGTTGGAACATTTGATTGCTCTCCTTATTTTTGACTGTTAACTTTGTTAAATGTTTGAATCATAAAATTTTTCAATACTAAGTAACAAATAGTGCTTGCATAAGACTATTCATTAGGTTTTTAAATTAATTTTAAATGTTTTGCTTCCAAACTTTATAATTCATTAACAAAAATGTTTCTTCTAATCTGTGTATATGTAATAAAAATGTGGGCAGGTGTTTTTGTTTTTCTTTCTTTTTTTTTTTTTTAAACTGGCAACTAGAAGTACCCCTGGCATTAATTGGTGCTCAGTGAGTTTGTCATGAATTGACATTCCTTATAAATGGATGAATGATGATGTTAAATGCCTTGAGCTTATTCACATGTGTACGTTTGCTTTTCCTCTACTAAATTTTCAGAGATCTTATTGATGAAGAAAACTGGTAATAGCATAGGAAGCAGAAGGAAGCTGAGAAACAGGTGCCTTTCCTCAACATGGCCCCAAGCTGGTTCTTTTGAGCTACTTGAGGGAGGGTTCTTTCTCATTCATCTCAGCATTCTTAGTACTAACCAAGCATAGTGCTCTTTAAGCAGTGAGAGAATGAGTGAATGATTTTGCAAAGTGGATGACTGAAACCCGTGTCCTTAAGTCTTAAGTTATAGCAAGGGCAGTGTTTGGAGAACATGTTACCAAAGTCTTATGGCAGGATTGAGGGACTGCACACTTGGGGACTGACTGTAACTCATGCACATGGGCTCAGTACTTAGACCTCTCTGGCCACGGACTCTGTCCTTGCTGCCCTCTGATACTTGGAGTCCTGACAGTGTCACTGCCAAGAGACCACTCTGCCTCTGTTGGAACCAGATCGGTCACTCATGGGTAGTGTCATCCTTGGTTCCCATGACCTGGAGTATGTTTCTCAGAGGTTGGTTCAGTCCATTGGCACCTCATACAACAAGCCTAGGTTTTGTGAGACGAGTCGTCCCTTCAGATATTTCAGGATAGCACTCTCATTTCCAAAGGCTCCTCTGTACCACCACACTACTTGGGAGTATTCGTATCAGCTTTTGTGACATGGTTGACTGCCCCTTCTCTCTGATAGGGGTTTTCTCAATGGCTCAGTGGGTAAAGAATCCAACTGCAGTGCAGGAGGTACAGAAGACTCAGGTTCAATCCCTGGGTCAGGAAGATCTTCTGGAGGAGGACGTGGCAGCCCACTCCAGTATTCTTGCTTGGAAAAATCCGGTGGACAGAGGAGCCTGGTGGAGTACTGTCCATGGGGTTGCAGAGTTGGACATAACTGAGCAACTAAGCACGTGCTCTTCTGATTACTGTTTCCAGAGGTGGTCCTCATTTGCCTGTGTTAATAATATGTTGGGCAGCAATAGTAAAACAGTATTGATTAATGAATGTCACTAAAGAAAGTTTCTAGGGACTTGCTCTAGTATTCTGTATTCAGAAAGAATAGATTCTCAGGGAATGTTCTTGAAGTCTTGATTGATTGACTGATCTGTCCCATGGCTCTAATGTTTTCATTCACATTATTTCGTCCTTCATGTGCATTTCCTCCATGTACACGCTTCATATGTTAACTCCTCTTCCATTCATGTGTTCATCAGCACAGCCTATGCTTTCATATTGACTAATGCCCCGCTCCCTACCTCATCATCTCCTGTACCTGTTCAGTTCAGTGTGTTTTGGAAAGTCTAAAGTAAATACATTATTTTTAAAAGTTCTCTAATTTTTTTAACAGAAGCTCCATTACCTACTCCCACCTCCCCACATGATGAAACAGGGAAACAGTGCTGCAGGCAGACAGTGGCAACAGGACACCAGGAAATACCCGAGAAGGTCAGCACTGCTTTGCCTGATGTTTACAGGAATTTAGACAACACATAACTGCATTTCTGAGAAACACGCAAGTCCATGGTATCATTTGTTATTTGAAATATACAGACAAGATAGAATTACCAGTTAGATCTCTTTGAATATTAAAGTTATTAAATAATGACCATAGTAACACGCTTAACAATCACACACTAATTATCACCATAGAAATTGTCATATTTTCAGTCTATGTTTTATATTGAAATTCCATAGAGGAAAATATGTAGAATAGTATCATGAAATTTCAGCAATGTTTTCTTTGTAACATTTTAAAAATATTCGGAGGAACATTTATGGTGTTTTTCAAACTGCAAAATTTAACTTTTAAGGTGTCAGGATTAACAAGTTCATGGTAAAACATCCATGTTTTCTATGAACAAAACTAGTTTCAATTTTGATAATTATTTTTATTAACTATAGGAAAGTAGTAAGTTTCACCATAAAAACAAAAACAGATTATATAAATGATATTATTTATAATAAAATATTGAATTAATGCTCATTTTTTTAAAGAAAGTTGATAAGACTCATTAACAATTTAGGGATAGTCCTACCTTCACCATAAATGACCATAAGAAGGACTATTACCTTTACTAGCTTTGTATTCCTAAAGTGAAAACATGTAAAGTCAGAAATGTTCTTCTGTTGCAGTTTTCTGTTTCTTACCATAAAAGGCTGACAATAAAGGTTTCATTGGTGTCTGTTTTTTATATATGAAAGATTATGGGTTTATTAACCCATATTAAGCCTCATTAACCACTGATGCTTCTGGAGCAATAATTTAACTTCATGATTTCTATCTATATAGGACTCTACTTATCATTTAAATATGAAACTAAATTTTTCCACATCTAAATAAATCTGAGAGATGGTTGTGGTCAGTTATTTAATTTGAAGACTGAATTTATGCTATCTAAAACCAAAAATAAAAGATGGCTGGATAATGTCAAATACTGAGTATATGTTGACATGTTTATAATCACTGTTTTTCTTTAAACACTTACATACATTTATCATTTGTGAATACTCTATTTAAAATTAATTCCTCTGAGTGATACTGGTTTTGTTCTTGAAAGCCTGTTTAATAACCTTGCTACATTCCTATACAGTGACTTCAAGAACTTAGTAAACTATTTTTATTTGTGAGATTGTAGCAATCGTACTGTTTCTAACAATTAGGATCTGTGTCATGCATTAAGTCTTTTTCTTTATGTGCCCTAATTAGAAAACAGGAGGTAAGGCTATTTGGAATTTGGCTATATTTCTTAATCAAATTCTACTTTAGAGGTAACTAAATTAGAAAGAATAGAGCATATTATAGAAAGTATAGAGTATATTACATAGAGTATAAATGTAAAAATATACTGAAGGAAAGTAAGGATAAGTTGTTGACTAAGCCAGGATAAACAGATTTTAAAAATCTGGCTATGTCTCTACTGATAGACAAGATCTATGAAGAAATATTTTTAATTTCTGTTTTACTCTCCCTTCATTCTTTATAAATCATGTAAATTCACCATTTCGCTATGTGAAAAACTGAAGAACAAATTATGTGGTGAAGATATAAGAACAGAAATGGAGATTTTTCAAATTCTATCTTTAATGTTAATTTTCTCATTAATATTCTGCAAATCATATTTATTTAATCGGAGTTCCCAAGACCTTCAGCTGACAAAATGGACAAGAGGATTTAGGATTTAATTTCTATGTATTCTGTTGACATAAATTTTACAGAAAAAGAAGGGCACTGTAGGCTCAGCACTTTTTAATTGAAATAAAATCTGGATAATCTTCATTGAAACAATATCTGTCTCATTTTAGTGAAGTATTTGCAGCCTCTACACATCTGGTATACTTGTCACACTGTCATAGAACCTCCCAAACTTCATAAATTTTCTATAAAAAATATTCATTTCTAATATTTAACTGTTTAGTTGATTAAAAATGGTGAAATCACTGTTGAGGTAATTATAAAGTTGACTAGTAAAATAGTCATATAAAATGGTACCGTCTTTCTATAATAATTGTAGGTACTTCTAATTTTAAAATAAAAGAATTTTTGCTACATTGAGCAAATGAGAAAATCCAATATTTAATGTTGCGATTGCTGGGAGAAATATCAATAACCTCAGATATGCAGATGACACCACCCTTATGGCAGAAAGTGAAGAGGAGCTAAAAAGCCTCTTGTTGAAAGTGAAAGAGGAGAGTGAAAAAGTTGGCTTAAAGCTCAACATTCAGAAAATGAAGATCATGGCATCTGGCCCCATCACTTCATGGGAAATAGGTGGGGAAACAGTGTCAGACTTTATTTTGAGGGACTCCAAAATCACTGCAGATGGTGACTGCAGCCATGAAATTAAAAGACGCTTACTCCTTGGAAGAAAAGTTATGACCAACCTAGATAGTATATTCAAAAGCAGAGACATTACCTTGCCGACTAAGGTCCGTCTAGTCAAGGCTATGGTTTTTCCTGTGGTCATGTATGGATGTGAGAGTTGGACTAATCATGGCATCTGGCCCCATCACTTCATGGGAAATAGATGGGGAAACAGTAGAAACAGTGTCAGACTTTGTTTTTTGGGGCTCCAAAATCACTGCAGATGGTGACTGCAGCCATGAAATTAAAAGGCGCTTACTCCTTGGAAGAAAAGTTATGACCAACCTAGATAGTATATTCAAAAGCAGAGACATTACTTTGCCGACTAAGGTCCGTCTAGTCAAGGCTATGGTTTTTCCTGTGGTCATGTATGGATGTGAGAGTTGGACTGTGAAGAAGGCTGAGCGCAGAAGAATTGATGCTTTTGAACTGTGGTGTTGGAGAAGACTCTTGAGAGTCCCTTGGACTGCAAGGAGATCCAACCAGTCCATTCTGAAGGAGATCAACCCTGGGATTTCTTTGGAAGGAATGATGCTAAAACTGAAGCTCCAGTACTTTGGCCACCTTATGTGAAGAGTTGACTCATTGAAGAGACTCTGATGCTGGGAGGGATTGGGGACAGGAGGAGAAGGGGACGACCGAAGATGAGATGGCTGGATGGCATCACGGACTCAATGGACGTGAGTCTGAGTGAACTCTGGGAGTTGTTGATGGACAGGGAGGCCTGGTGTACTGCGATTCATGGGGTCGCAAAGAGTCGGACACGACTGAGCGACTGAACTGAAATGATTGAGTATAAACACACTGCTAGTTCCTGAAGATAAAAAGGAAAAAAAAAAGTCAATTGAGTAGCAGTTGTTACTCAAAATTGCTTGCACATATGCTAGCATACTAATGAAAATTACATATCCAAATAGAATGAAGGTAGGAAAATTTGGGGGACTGATGAATCTCAGCAACAGGAAAGTTTTTCCTAAGGGTCTTATTTAAAATACAATAAAGCAGTCTTTTTACATCTTAATCATTTTTGTCAAACTCAATAAAGAACAGTTTGGACTAACCTAGTAGATTATTTAATTCATCCATTCATTCCACATTAATTGCACGTGCATTTAGTACTGGGCACCATGCTGGACATAAGAGATGTAATGATTAGTAAGACACAGTTCTGCCCTTGATATGTTCAGAGTCTACCAGAAGAGTTAAAAAATAAACAAGATAAGACAAGTGAGTTGGAGGTAAATCAGAGAGAGCATACAAAGTAATTAATTGAGTTTATGAAACAAGGATGGATGGTTAAAATAGAAGCTAAAATCAATGTGGCTCATAAACTAAGTATTAATGATCATTGGAATTCTGTTGAAGAAATACGCATTGAATTAGCAAGCCATGGCAGTCTTCTGATTTTGTTAGCAAAATGAAAGGAAGAAGAGGAGAAATTCCTATGAGCACTTTTACAAGATTGTGCTCATCCTGAACGAAACAGGGAATGAAACTTATCTTGAGTTTATTCATCACAAGATATGGCCTTGAATGTGGTAACAGTGAAAAATGGTGGAGCACAGTAACAGCAAGGCCAGCAGGTGGAGTGGTGAAACAGGAAGGTCAGGTCACGGTTCTTTTGCAGTTCTCCCCCAGATACACGCAGGGGTTGATAACCTTCAGGGGCCTGGGCTTATGAGATGGTGTTGCTTGATTTTGTTGCTAAAACACTGTGGAAATTATTCTAGAGAAGTATTGTTTACATGCAACCTTAGCCAGCAAATAAGTAGTTCTAGGAGCAATGCTATAGGTGAAAAATGCCAGAAAGTACTTTTTGATTGCAGTTGTTAGAAGGTTAGCTGTCAAGGTTCTATGCATGGAAGAGGTGAATTTACATTTCCCTTCTACCTCACTGGCTGTTCCTCCTTAAGTGTTTTTGGCTGAATCCTTGCTTCCTTAACATCTAAATGTTACATTGCCCAGATGTTTAGTTTGAGGACTTGTTTATACATCCGTGCTCACTTGCAGATGCACGGTCTCCTCTCTCTCTCTCCCCACTCTTTCTGTTTCTCTCACACTCTTTTATTTCCCTACCTATCCTGTCCTCTTCCTTCCCACCACCAACTCCAGGATGATTTCATCTAGTCCCACAGATGGAAACACCAAGTATATGTAAATGATTGACAAATCTCTTGCTCTAAACTTTTCCCTGAACCCACTCTGTCATCTTCATTGGCTATTTAACAGGCACTTAGATATCAAAGGAGAAGGCAATGGCACCCCACTCCAGTACTCTTGCATGGAAAATCCCATGGACAGAGGAGCCTGGTGGGCTGCAGTCCATGGGGTCGCTAAGAGTTGGACACGACTGAGCGACTTCACTTTCACTTCTCACTTTCCTGCATTGGAGAAGGAAATGGCAACCCACTCCAGTGTTCTTGCCTGGAGAATCCCAGGGACGGGGGAGCCTGGTGGGCTACCATCTGTGGGGTCACACAGAGTTGGACATGACTGAAGCGACTTAGCAGCAGCAGTAGATATCAAAAGAAAAACTTAAGAATCAATGCTCAGACCCAGAACTTTCTTGTTTGGTTTCTTCTATATCATTATTTCTTCTTTCATCTAACCAGTTGCCTGGGCCAGAACTCTTGCATCATTTTTGCTTCCTCCCTTTCATGCTCCCCTCATGTCCATTTTTTTCAGAAAGTTTAGTCAAGTCTACCTCCAAAGTACATTTTAAATCCTTCTTTGCACCATCTCCACTGTGCCCATCTAAGCTATCTTCATCTTTTCATTAGACTGCCTTCATACAAGTTTCTAACCAGATCTTGCTTCTTCCCTTGCCCTCCAATAATTTGTTTTCCTGAGAGCAGCACAAGTATAATTTTTGAAATGTAAAAGGTTGTGTCATCTCACATGAAATACTTGTGTGACTCCCCATTTCTTTGAGAGCTCCTTCAGTCTCTTCACTTTGGCTTTTTACCTTGTGATCCATCCATTGTGATCTATTCTGAGCCCAGAAGTCATCTTCTGTTTAGAGTCTGGTGCCCCTGCTTGGCACTCTACCTCGCAAGCTATTCTTTGAGTTCCTTGGGCTGCCCAAGTTCATTCCCTCTTCTGGGCCTCTGCACTTAGCATGCACATAGCTGGCTGCTTCTCTTCTTTTTAGCATCAGTTTCTATGTTATGTTTTTCAGAGGTGCTTTTGCCGACCACCAGCCTGGGCTCTGGCTGACTGTGTGCCTGCTTCTCACTCCCTCGCCTGCACACTCCTGTCTTTCATAGTGCTATCTGTGGTTTTCTCCACAGCACTTACTACTCTGTGAGGTCTTGTTATGCATTTGCCTTCTTATTTGTTAACTCCTACCTGTCAAATGTAACTTCCTTCAGGGCAGTGGACTGGATCCTTGACATCTAGAAAAGTCATGACACAATAAGTATGTAGTAAAAGAAAAAAAAAAAACTTTCTCTGTAGATCCATTTGTTCTTCTTTTTTGCATCTTCAGATGCTTTAAAGAAGTTACCAAGAAATAAAGTAGCTACAGAGAACTGAAGAAATGTCTTACATGCTACTCTGATACTGTTTTCTTAGAACAAAGCATGAAAAATGTGCATTTCTTAGAACTTGGCATTCCATTGTTTCACAACCTTTTGTAGTCTTTAAATCTAGTGCTCTTGCATGATTTCCTTTTTGGCACTTAAAAGGTCGTATGTCAAAATAGAATTTGATTTGCAGAAACTTAATGTTAGCACTTTTAAAAGTACACAATAGGAAGAAAAAAATTTAAAAAATGTACCACTCGCTCACAAACAACACATTTTATATCTTAGAATGAGATATTAATGTACAAATGATCCTTTGATAGAAAAATGAAAAGTAATATGAAGTAGTGTTTGACTGCATATCCATTTTGTTGTTTTCAAGTATTTACAGAATATATCACCATTTGAAAATGTGCTGTCCCTGCAGTTACTTTAGGACAGGGAAGAAAGGAAAAAGTTCTAATCATCATACTACTTACTAAAGAGAAGAAGAGACATACGAAAGTGAAAAGGTATTAGAATAATAAAAGTATCAAGAGTTAACATAAACACATTGTGATGAATAAATCATATCTGCCTTCCTAGATTTTGCTTGGTAGGTTTATGTAATATTTATTTCCTAGTTTGTTCCTCCTATTAGGGATTCTACATGTGTAAGTGAAATGATCGCCTGGGACCCTGTGGAAGACAGTTGTGTATAACTGCTGAAATATGAATTCTGGGTTTAGAATGCCTAAATCTGAAGCCCAGCCTCACCTCTTAATATCTGTCTGTTCTGGTATGTTACTTAATTCTTCTTTTGTAAAATGAGAATTAACAAATTAATACTTGCCTTTTGGAGTTGTTTTGAGCACTCCATAAGATAAAACATGTAGAACATAATGTTTGGGGGCATGATAAGCCCCTAATAATACTAATAAATGTTACTCTATTTATTATCTTCTTGACACTTATTCATGCTGTCAAATGTTATTAACTGTCATCTTTCTCATAACTCAGACCTCAGAGGTTGTATTGGAATACGGTTTCATCAGAAGAATAAGAAATGATTGCATTAACATGTTTTGGATTGCTTAGGTGTCTGGAGCAATTCTTAGCATTTTCCAGTCAGTATAGGTAAAAAAGCTGTTATGGAGGGAAAAAGCAGATTCTTTATTGTAATAGCCTAATGCTGCATTGAACAAATTTAGTTTATATCCATCAGAACTTTATTTTTTTTTTTTTTAATTTTAATTAATTTTTATTTTTTAGTTTGTTTTGCTTTACAATACTGTATTCGTTTTGTTACACATTGACATGAATTAGCCATGAGTGTACATGAACTCCCAATCCCTTTAAAACGCCTTTAAAATATTACTATAGAGCTGCATTTCATTTATCTGTAGGTTTCTCTTTCACAAGTATGTACCTAATAATTGTGTAATTAAAGAGTTTAAAATGTGTATATGAACCGTGATCTTCCAAGAACGATATAAATCACACTAGAATTTTAAAAATTGGGGATGTTTTCTTGCAGCTGCTGCTGCTAAGTCGCTTCAGTCGTGTCCGACTCTGTGCGATCCCATAGACGGCAGCCCACCAGGCTCTGCTGTCCCTGGGATTCTCCAGGCAAGAACACCGGAGTGGGTTGCCGTTTCCTTCTCCAGTTTTCTCGCAGAGGGTGTACTATTGTATCAATTCACAGTGAGAATGATTGATTACAAAGAATGTGTTCATAGGGTCAGCTTAGGGAGCCTTTCTAATGTTTAAAGAACCTCTTCTGTGAACTTGAAAAGCTTGACTTTTTCAGCATTAGGTTTACATAAAATGAATGAGTATTTAAGATGAAACTGAAAGTGGAATATAACTTACCTTGTTTCACTTATCTTTGCAAGAAGCATTTCTCCGTGGCTTCAGTTCAGTTCAGTTCAGTTCAGCCGCTCAGTTGTGTCTGACTCTTTTCGACCCCATGAATCGCAGCACGCCAGGCCTCCCTGTCCATCACCAACTCCCGGAGTTCACCCAGACTCATGTCCATCGAGTCAGTGATGCCATCCAACCATCTCATCCTCTGTCATCCCCTTCTCCTCCTGCCCCCAATCCCTCCCAGCATCAGGGTCTTTTCCGATGAATTAACTCTTTGCATGAGGTGGCCAAAGTATTGGAGTTTCAGCTTTAGCATTAGTCTTTCCAATAACACCCAGGACTGATCTCCCTTAGGATGGACTGGTTGTACCTCCTTGCAGTTCAAAGGACTCTCAAGAGTCTTCTCCAACACCACAGTTCAAAAGCATCAATTCTTCGGCACTCAGCTTTCTTCAGTCCAACTCTTATATCCATACATGACCACTGGAAAAACCATAGCCTTGACTAGACAGACCTTTGTTGGCAAAGTAATGTCTCTGCTTTTTAATATGCTATCTCGTAGGCCAAATAGTCTGATTGAAGGAAATGAGTCTATGTGGCAAACAAAACTGATTGTGCTTCTACTTGTCTTTTCTGGGAATACACATACTTCAGTCAGATATTTCTGTCTTCTAGCAAAAGGAGTAGCAAAGCATAGCGGTGTAAACCAAACACTATACCCAGATTGCTTGGTTTGAAACTCAGCTTTATACTTACAAGCTGGGTGATCCTGGTTAAATTACTCAACTTTTCTGTGCCTTGATTATCTCATCCAAAATTGAGGTTAATAGATACTATTTAATAGGGTGGTTATAAAGATGAAATGAGTTACTATTTTTAAAGAATTCAGAACCATTCCTGGCCCATAATATGCACTATATATTGTTAAATAATTAAATTAAGCTGGAGAAGCCATTCTATTGCCTTTTCTATTTATTTATTTTTTAAATTCATTAATTAATTTTACTTGGAGGCTAATTACTTTACAATATTGTGGTGGTTTTTGTCATATATTGAAATGAATCAGCCACGGGTGTTCATATGTCCTTCCATCCTAAACTATTTATTTTTTATTTCTCTTCCTTCTGTCATGAGTCTAATGTTACATTCAAGAGGATGTGAGAGCAGGAAGAATGGTTTTTCTATGGTAAATCTTACTTTGCTACTTTTTCTCTGAATCCAGCAGGAGATCTTGAAGCAAGAGGTCATTAGATATTATTCCCCATCCAATGACTATATGGTAATGGCCAGACAGGAAAATAGGTATTTTGCTATACTTCATATAAAAACATGCAGTGTCTGTGCCTGATAATATAATAATTATACTGTATTAATCAAAAATAAGAGTTGCATCTCTTAGTGGGAAAGTGTTGCTGACGTTGTTCAGTCACTCAGTTGTGTCCGACTCTGTTACCCAATGGACTGCAGCACACCCGGCTTCCCTGTCCATCACCATCTCCTGGAGCTTACTCAAACTCATGTCGATCGAGTTGGTGATGCCATTCAACCATCTTCTCGTCCTCTGTCATCCCCTTCTCCTCTTGCCTTCAATATTTCCCAGTATCAGGGTCTTTTCTGATGAATCAACTCTTTGCCTCAAGTGGCCATCATATTGGAACTTCAGTTTCAGCATCAGTCCTTCCAGTGAATATTCAGGACTGAGTTCCTTTAAGATTGACTGGTTGAGTGGGAAAATAGATTCAAAAATCTTCTAAACATTTTGTTTTAACAGCAGTAGTGAAAGTGAAGTCACTCAGTCGTGTCTGACTCTTTGTGACCCCATGGACTGTAGCCCACCAGGCTCCTCAGTCCATGGAATTTTCTAGGCAAGAATACTAGAGTGGGTTGCCATTACCTTCTCCAGGTGATCTTCCTGACCCAGGGATTGAACCCAGGTCTCTTGCATTGCAGGCAGATGCTTTACCATCTGAGACACCAGGGAAATCAAAAAATATTTAATGATGATTTAGTGCACAATTTTAATTATAATAGTTAACATCTAATAGAGGTGGTAAGAATACACAGAAGAACTGTACAAAAAAGATGTCCATGACCCAGATAATCCTGATGGTGTGATCACTCACCTAGAGCCAGACATCCTGGAATGTGAAGTCAAGTGGGCCTTACAAAGCATCAGTATAAACAAAGCTAGTGGAGGTGATAGGATTCCAGTTGAGCTGTTTCAAATCCTGAGAGATGAACACGATGAAAGTGCTGCATTCAATATGCCAGCAAATCTGGAAAACTCAGCAGCAGCCACAGGACTGGAACAGGTCAGTTTTCATTCCAATCCCAAAGAAAGGCAATGCCAAAGAATGCTCAAACTACCACACAATTGCACTCATCTCACATGCTAGTAAGATAATGCTCAAAATTCTCCAAGCCAGACTTCAGCAATATGTGAACCGTGAACTTCTTGATGTTCCAGCTGGTTTTAGAAAAGGCAGAGGAACCAGATATCAAATTGCCAACATCCGCTGGATCATGGAAAAAGGAAGAGAGTTCCAGAAAAACATATATTTCTGCTTTATTGACTATGCCAAAGCCTTTGACTGTGTGGATCACAATAAACTGTGGAAAATTCTGAAAGAGATGGAAATACCAGACCACCTGACCTGCCTCTTGAGAAATCTGTATGCAAGTCAGGAAGCGACAGTTAGAACAACAGACTGGTTCCAAATAGGAAAAGGAGTACGTCAAGGCTGTATATTGTCACCCTGCTTATTTAACTTCTATGCAGAGTACATCATGAGAAACGCTGGACTGGAAGAAGCCCAAGCTGGAATCAAGATTGCTGGGAGAAATATCAATAACCTCAGATATGCAGATGACATCACCCTTATGGCAGAAAGTGAAGAGGAACTAAAAAGCCTCTAGATGAAAGTGAAAGTGGAGAGTGAAAAAGTTGGCTTAAAGCTCAACATTCAGAAAACGAAGATCATGGCATCT
>SJXQ01003380.1:76695-96881 GCA_006408695.1 Aepyceros melampus
TCAAGGCTGTATATTGTCACCCTGCTTATTTAACTTATATGCAGAGTACATCATGAGAAATGCTGGACTGGAAGAAACACAAGCTGGAATCAAGATTGCTGGGAGAAATATCAATAATCTCAGATATGCAGATGACACCACCCTTATGGCAGAAAGTGAGGAGGAGCTAAAAAGCCTCTTGTTGAAAGTGAAAGAGGAGAGTGGAAAAGTTGGCTTAAAGCTCAACATTCAGAAAACGAAGATCATGGCATCTGGCCCCATCACCTCATGGGAAATACATGGGGAAACAGTAGAAACAGTGTCAGACTTTATTTTTGGGGGGCTCGAAAATCACTGCAGATGGTGACTGCAGCCATGAAATTAAAAGGCGCTTACTCCTTGCAAAAAAAATTATGACCAATCTAGATAGTACATTCAAAAGCAGAGACATTACTTTGCCGACTAAGGTCCGTCTAGTCAAGGTTATGGTTTTTCCAGTGGTCATGTATGGATGTGAGAGTTGGACTGTGAAAAAGGCTGAGCGCAGAAGAATTGATGCTTTTGAACTGTGGTGTTGGAGAAGACTCTTGAGAGTCCCTTGGACTGCAAGGAGATCCAACCAGTCCATTCTGAAGGAGATCAGCCCTGGGATTTCTTTGGAAGGAATGATGCTAAAGCTGAGCTCCCATACTTTGGCCACCTTATGCGAAGAGTTGACTCATTGGAAAAGACCCTGATGCTGGGAGGGATTGGGGGCAGGAGGAGAAGGGGACGACCGAGGATGAGATGGCTGGATGGCATCATGGACTCAATGGACGTGAGTCTGGGTGAACTCCGGGAGTTGGTGATGGACAGGGAGGCCTGGCGTACTGCGATTCATGGGGTCGCAAAGAGTCGGACACGACTGAGCGACTGAACTAACTAACTAATGCAATATTGCTCTTTACAGCATTGGATCTTGCTTCTATCACAGTCATATCCACAACTGGGTATTGATTTTGCTTTGGCTCCATCCCTTCATTCTTTCTGGAGTTATTTCGCCACTGACCTCCAGTAGCATATTGGGCACCTAATGACCTGGGGAGTTCCTCTTTTGCTATCCTACATTTTCCCTTTTCATACTGTTCATGGGGTTCTGAAGGCAAGAATACTGAAGTGGCTAGCCATTCCCTTCTCCAGTGGACCACATTCTGTCAGACCTCTCCACCATGACCTGCCGGTCTTGGGCTGCCTTGCAGGCACCTGAAACTATCACAACAATTGTTTGTTAATTGGTTACATTCCAATGCAAAAGAAAACGTTTTTAAGAAAAAAAAAAAAAAAGAAAGAAACTTTTTGGTATCTCCGGGATGGCCTAGTGGCTAAGCAGGGGGCCAGGGTTCAATCCCTGATCAGGAAACTAGCTTCCATATGCAGCAACTAAAGGTTCCCAGCGCTGCAGTGAAGACTGGAAAGCCCACAGCCAAATTCCTCAAAGCTGTTGATAAGTGTTTGTTTCTTTTTGCCTATCTTCTATTCATATCTCTCAGTTTCTCTCTAGTCTTTTTATATCACAGATCAGTTTTCAAATGTCCCAAATTCTTTGATATGCCTTCTTTTACAGAGTGAAATTCCCTGCACCCAGAGTATGGACTGGACTTAGGGACTCACTTCTAACACCTGGAATAAGGCGGGAGGGATGGTGTGTGATCCGTGAATCATGTGTGGTTAGCTGTGTTTTTTTTTGTGAGAAAATATATCAGGCAGCCTGTGAAGAGGCCCACGTAGCTACCTTCCAAGAGGAGGGTACAGTGGGACAGCTTTCCCAGCTTAATGGCTTTGCTACTGTTATGGTTCAGTTCAGTCGCTCAGTCAGGTCAGACTCTCTGGTAGGTAAACAATATTGCCTCGGGCTTTTTGAAGCTGCTTTTTCTGCGAGGCTGCTGCTGCTATCTCCCGCTTTATCTGGGTCTTCTCTTGCCTTTGCTCGTAGTATCTCTGTGCTACTCAATTTATTTACTTAAATAATTTAAAGAATTATTTCTGGCTGCACGGGGTCTTCGTTGCTATGCATGGGTTTTCTCCAGTTGTGGTGAGCTGGGGCTACTCTCTAATTGCAGTACACAGGCTCCTCATTGCAGAGGCTTTCTTGCTGTGGGGCATGCGCTCTAGGGAACACAGGCTCAGCAGTTGCAGCTCTCAGGCTCTACAGCACAGGCTCAATAGTTGTGGCGCACAGGCGTGGTTGCCCCGCAGCACGTGGAATCTACCCAGACTGAGGATCTAACCCGTATCCCCTGAACTGGCAGACAGATTCTTAACCACTGGACCACCAGGGAAGTCCTGTGCTACTCAATTTAGATTCTACCACCACAGATCCTTCTCTGTGAAGGACTCTGTCCTGGAAAGGAGATTCAGTTGGTTAGTTCAGAGATTTAATAGGACCCAGATTGCCCCATACCATCTAACTTTTCCTTTGCCTTAGAACCCAGCTCTGGCATTGTTCCCAGAAAAAAAACCAATTATCTTTCTATACCAAGTGGGCACATTTAGCATTTAGTGTAAGTGCCTTTGGCAGTTTGATTCGAGTTTGCTGTTGTTCAGTGTCACCTCAAGACCCTTAGCCTGCTTTCTACTTCCTCTTGCCCACTTGCTGATACCCTGTAGGTCTCATTGACGTCAGCTAATCAGCCCTTTCCTTGTATTTCAGAGTTCACAGGATATCGTACTACTTTCATAGTAGATGATTGTCATGCATTTGTTGTGATGATGTTATTGCTGAAGGATTAACATGTTGTTTTATTCTGCTTTTTCCATTTATCTTTTAATCTTGCGTGATTGTGTGCTCAGTCATGTCCCACTCTTTTGCGACCCCATGAACTGTAGGATTAGGTAGATTCAAAACTACAGAATGTCACTTTAATCTAGCACAGAAACTATCTCATTTTTAATTTCTAAAATTTCCTTTGTCCCCTGGAGTTCTCCTCTTGTTCATCTTCTGATTCTTGGTTTATGGACCCAAGAACTCTCAAAGTATAATAGTGATTTAAAAAATTTTTTTCCTCTCCTTACACTGCCCTTATTTTCTCCAAGTTTCCTTTTTCTTACTGTTTCTGCATCTCATTTTCTTCTCAGAGTCTTTCCTCAACTACCTTGAGATCTTTGGCCCACCCAAGCATATACAGCATGAAGCGTGCGTGTGCTCACTCGTGTCCAATTCTTTGCAAACCTGTGGACTGTAGCCCGCCAGGCTCCTCTGTCCATGGGACTTCCCAGGTAAGAATACTGAAGTGGGTTGCCATTACCTCCTCCAGGGAACAAAATGAAGGGCTCTGTGTATATACATAATAGTGTGTTGGTTGCTCAGTCATGCCTGATTCTTTGTGACCCCATGGCCTGCAGCCTGCCAGGCTTCTCTGTTCACAGAATTCTCTAGGCAAGAATACTGGAGTGGATAGCCATTCCCTTCTTCAGGGGATTTTCCTGACCCAGGGAATGAACCCAGGTCTCCTGCATTGCAGGCAGATTCTTTACCATCTGAGCCAGCAGGGAAGCCCATAGGATGTGTCAATCAGTGGGCTTCTCTGTGATTGCTTGGGCAGCTTCAGCTTCATTTAGCTGAGGGACTCTATCTACACAATCAGTATCTGTGGGGTTCTTCTCTTGGGTTGGTCAGTTTCCTACATAGGTGTCCTTCCACCTACCTCCACTGGGTGGGGGAAGAGGGTGACTAAGTTTGGTTGCCAGTGTGTTCTTAGAGGACCTACAGGGGAAATAGGGAGAGATCTCATTTTTCTGTACATAGACTTTATTCAACCTCTGTATCCAATAAGGTACTCAAAACATGACCCGAGTCTCTGAATCCAGATCCTCTGTGTTTCAACTGGTTCTGAAAATAAACTTTCTGTCTTTTCCAGGGTGGGAAGAAGAGCAGTCTTCGGTCTGCCCTGGGGTGAGAAATGGAATTGGATAGTTTAACTTCTTACAGTTTTAAACTAATCATATTGCTTTTACCCCTACCCATACCCATGTCTTCCTTCAGAGTTACCTGGTACAATTACTGGTTCACTTACTGAACCTTTGGGTTTCTGAAATTTGAAAAAACTATAAAATATTTATCCCAGCCTTTGCAGGGAATTAAGTATGAAGTCAGGTAAATGCAATCTCATGCTCTCTAGATTCCAAAATTTTTTGGCATCTATCCAGTTTTCAATATCCTTACAGATTTCGTAAGTGGTTGTGTTTTTTAAAATCCTAACATGGGTAAACACATGTTTACCTTTGCCATCTTTTTTTTTTTAATAAATTTTATTTTCTGTTGTTATTATTTACAAAACAGATCACATTGTAATCTTTTAAATTTTTGTTTTTAATGGAAGATAGTTGCTCTATAATATTGTATTGGTTTCTGCCATATATCAACGTGAATCAACCATAGGTACACATATGTCCTCTCCCTCTTGCCACATTTTTAATAGAAGTGTTGTCATCCTTTTTAGTAAATCCCTTTCCTTGCTTAAGTTCATTGAGAATAGTAGTATTAACCAATACTAGAAATGTATCTACAATAATACGTTTTCAAGACAAGAGTTCTGAATAGGGCTGAAGTAATAGGCCCATTAGACAAGTGACCTAAGATACCGTGTGCCACCAGAATGCTTTAGAACTGAGTGACTGAGTCAGTTTTTTAAAATTACCTAGGAGTTTTACTTTGTATTTCTTAAAACCCATTTAGACATTTGGATTTTTAAAAATTATGCCATACTTGTAGTTACATAAGGAGAAAAAAGCAAAAAGTGATTAAAGCATTTTTAAAACTTCTTTACATTTAGAGTCAGCCTTCTGAATCATATTTTTAAAATATATTTTAATTAAAAAAATTTTAAAACTCACAAAACATAACATTTAAGATCTTAACCATTTCAAAACCTGCAGTTCAGTAGTGTTAAACATATTCACATTGCTGAACAACTGATCTCCAGGAATTTTTTACCTTACAAAAATAAAACCTTGTACGCATTAAGATAACTCCCAATTTTCCTCTCCCCCAAGTCCTGGCAACCACTGTTCTACAATCTGTTTCTATATATTTGATTCCTCTATATATGTCATGCAAGTGGAATCATATAGTATTTGCCTTTTGTGACTGGCTTTTTCCTCTTACGTTCTCAAACTTCATTCATGTTGTAGTACGTGTCATGCTTTTTAATGAATAAGTTTGGGGAAGAAAGAAAAACACATTTCCCCTTAACAAGCAACACTGAAAGTATGATTCACTCTAAAAACGTTGTATCAAAATTTTAAGGCCTTTGAAAGCATTCCTTGAAAATTTAAAATAAATGTGAAGCCAAAACCTAAGGATGGACAAAAAAAGAAAAAGGTATTCCTCACTTTTGCAAAAATAAATGAAAATCACTTAAAAGAGAAATAATGTGTCAAATATGTATTATCCTTGGAGTTTCATGGCAAATAGCCTCGCCAACTAATAATACAGTAAATTATCAACAATAATTACTCAACTAAATGCCAGCCATGGGTTTTCCCAACGAGCTTTTAAGTGAATGCCTCTGATTCTTGGAGAAGAGGCAAAACCTCAGTTTTCTTTTGTGGCTATAGTCTAATTATGCTATGATCTGAAAAGTTCCCCAAATTCAGTTTCCAGTGTTTGTTTACCTTCACAGTGTAAAACTCAGCACAGAGATGAGGGGGAAGCCAGAGTTCGAGTTGCTTGAGCTGCTGTGAGAAAGCCTGAGAACTTGTTCAAGTTTGTATATAAAGAGGAATTTCCCAAAGACATTTTGAAAACATTTCTAAGCATGAGCACTGCTCAACCCACAGTGTATCAAGAAATAGGTGGGTGCTTTCCCCTTTGCTCTCACAAGCCCGGCTTTCTCATACTTGAAATTTTTCTGACTCCTGTTGGCTCTCAGCAGCTTTCTCCTTTCTGCTTTCCTTGTTCCCCACTGTGTGTTGTTTCCTCTGTGTAGTTTCTAACCCTTCCTGGCTCCTGGCCTTTCCCGTTCTGCTGTGTAGGGTCCTGTGTACACAGAGAACCCAGCAGGGCCTCACCAGCTGGGCGGGGTTTCATGTGGGTAAATGACCACATCCTGGAGCACCATCCCGCAGTGTTTTCTTAAGACCTGGGAGTTGAAGTCACAACATTTAAGGAGTGGGGAGAAAAGGGAAAGCATTCACTGGGATGGCTCTCCAGAGAATGGCTGTGTATACACCTCCAAAGGTGAAATTGAGCGAAAGTGACTGTGGAG
Organism: Aepyceros melampus; assembly: GCA_006408695.1. NCBI lineage: Eukaryota > Metazoa > Chordata > Mammalia > Artiodactyla > Bovidae > Aepyceros > Aepyceros melampus. The sequence goes on from SJXQ01003380.1 coordinate 82,920, forward strand.
GTAAGTCTTGGGTGGGTGCCAGAGAAGCAGTGAAAGGAAAAAGGCCCTTCGGTGAGGGTGGAATTGAAATGGGGCAGGCATGCCTGCAGGTTGTGGCTGGATTCACAAGCTAAAGGTCTCTCCCACCTAACCTTCTGAGGGTTGGTCAGCTGTGGGGCTGTAGCTGGACAACTGTCTGGTCCCATGGCTGTCCATTCCTGTATAAACCTGGGCTGAATCCTGCTCTAGTTTGAAAAGACAAAACAAAAGACCCCTAGCTGTCACTTCTAAAATAGTACTCCAGGAGACTTCCCTGGCGGTCTAGTGGTTAAGACTCCGAGCTTCCACCGCAGGGGGCATGGGTTCCATCCCTGATCAGGGCCAAAAATAAATAAATGAAATAATTAAAGTAGTACTCTAGGTATTAGGAACATTCCATCTTCCAAGGATAGAGGTAAGGCTCTGCAAGGTCATTGAAGATCCCCTGTGTGCAAAATGTTTCTTGAACCATTCTGGAATGTAGTATTACAGAAAGACCTATTTTATAGAGAGGGAGCCATGAACATTGTTATTTCAAGAATATCTATTAGGCCCTAGCCTAAGGACAGAATGTAAACTTTAATAGCAGAATCTAAAATTCCATTTATAGTTTTATCCCTTTAGTTTAAGTCTTTAGTACTTAATTGCTTTGCTCAGTTTTGTCTGACTCTCTGCAGCCCGCCAGCCTCCCCTGTCCATGGGATTTTCCAGGCAAGAATATTGGAGTGGGTTGCCATTTCTTACTCCAGGGGATCTTTCCTACCCAGGGATGGAACCAGTATCTCTCATGGGTCTTCTGCACTGATAGCCATATTCTTTACCACTAGCACCAGCTGGGAAACCCTGTTTTAGTTTTTAATCCTCCCTTAAAATGTAAGGAGATCTCAGGAGGGACGATAGATTTCATGAATCTTGAGCCTCAAGTCACACCAGACCCACCTCTAACCTCCATCCCCCACATCCCTTGCTCCAGCACCCAGAATGCACTCCTAGAGGCAACCCCAGGCTCCTTTAGGTCTTCATACCTGGAAGCTTTTGAGCCTGATTTTTCCTACCTGGGACACTTTCCCTTCTCTCTCTTTAACTATCTCAAAATCGAGGTAATGTCACTCATTGCTCAAAGTTATGCTCCAAGCCAGGCTTAGTCCAATGGTGGGTTCCCTGACCACGGGGGTCTCTTCTCCCTGACGTCCCTTGTCCCAGGGTAATTGTTGGCACATGGGGCCACCTTTCTACCAGGTTAAGACTTAAGTAACATGAGCTGTGTCTTGTTGGTCACTGACTCTCTTGTGTCAAGAACAGTATCTTGCCCAGAGTACGTTCACTTCGTGGAGTGAATTATTTCCTGACTGCTGATGTGTTTTTATGGGAACAAGTGCAGGGCTGAGTAGTGAAGGTGCCAAGAGAAAAAGAAACAGCGTGCCAGGAGATGCACCTGGAGTCCCTGAAGCAGTCTCCTCTGGGTGACAGTTTGCAAAGGGCCAGGGAGCTTAGAGGCATGCCAACTTCTTCTATACAATCTCTCTCAGAAGGTAACTATGACTGTTGAAATTTAAAAGATATCGACACATTCAATGCACTTGTCGAAGTGGTATTTAAAGAATCGTTTCTCACAATAAAATAGGGCAAAGTTTCAAACTCAGATTTGCTTTGGCTTTGTATCTGCTGCCATCTGTTAGTTCCAGGATCCTGGGTTACGTCCTTCTTATTTCTATGTTAAACATTACCAGCAATAAGAACAAAAAGGGGAAACAAAAACGTGTGTAGGGAAGTTGGATTTCACAGAGGCTTGACAGTCTTATTCTCTTTCTGAAATCCTAGAAAACAGAAAATCACAGGAAGATGGCTTATTGAGAAAGACCCTATTCAACTTGACCATGAGTCAAACAGGGAAGAAAAGTTCCTCAGATGGAGAAACTACACCCCAGGCTCCACTTGTCAGCAAGAGCATCAGGGGGTCAAAATCCAGGTTCCCCAAAGCTGGAAGCAGAAAAGGAGCATTGACCCTAAAAAAACTGATTCCCAACCCCAGGGCAAGACACTAAAGACAATCTCCTTAGACACTGGTAAGCTTCTGCCTGATGTTATTTCTTAATTTTTTAGATCAATTTTCTCCCCTAAGGGCTTCCCCTGTGGCTCAGAGGTAAAGAATCAGCCTGTAATGCAGGAGTTGCAAGAGAAGTAGTGTCGATCCCTGGGTTGGAAAGATCCCCTGGAGGAGGACATGGCAACCCACTCAAGTATTCTTTCCTGGAGAATCCCATGGACAGAGGAACCTGGTGGGCTACAGGCCATAGGGTCACAAAGATTTGGACATGACTGAAGGGACTTAGCATTCTCCCCTAAAGAGATGACATGAGTTAAATGACACCTAATATAATGAAATCTGTTCTAAACATTTATTTTATTGAATATTTTAAATAATTTGCTCATTTTACTTTTAAATTATCAAAAGTAATTATGTCGCAGAAAGGTTTAGAGAAAAATACCCAGTTTCATTTTAACACAAAGTGCTATCTCTTCAAGATTCTTTTCAGATTCTTTTCATATGCATATATTTATGGTCAACCAACCAGTCAGCAAATATTGAGTACCTCCTACATGCCAGTCACTTATTAGAAATATAGCCATGAAAAAGAGAACCTTATGTACACAAAGGACCAAAAGCAGGCATACTTTTTGTGTGATAAGTCATATGAAGACCAATAAGCAATCTGAGGAGATAGTGAATGATGGGCTGGGATAATTTTAGATGCAGTTGGCAGGAAGGAGTTTCTGATTTAGTAACAGAAACTCTTGAGCTGAGATATGAAAGGCAGCCACATAGAATGAATGAAGTCAGCCACATAGATATTTTAGGGAGTAGCTTTCCAGGCAAAGGGATCTGTAAATGCAAAGGCCCAATATGGGAGTGAGCCTGGAGTGCTTGAGAGCTGGCCAGGAGGTAGGGATGCTGAAGCAGGATGAGAGGTGATAGAGGATGAGAGTAGAAAGGAGACTAGTCAGAGAGGCAGCAGGGCCAAGCGGACATGCTTTGTACAATTAGAAGAGCTTATAAAACCCTCCTGAGCTTACGTGGAGCTGTGATCCTCCTTCTGGGATTGATTATACTGTTCAGTTCTCACATGGTTACATGACGTTCATGTGCCTACTTTTGACAGTGGCATAATATTCCATTCCATGCCTATGGCATAATTACTTAAGTTCCTTTTTTTGCCCTTTGGTGAGTATCTTTGGCTTTCCCTCTCCCTTGTTTTCTGCTTCACTGTGTTACACTAAATAGCTGAAAGTTCCCAGCACAGAGATTACAAATTCAAGGGTTATGAAAATATTGCCACTCTCTACAGTCATGACATATACAGTGTCATCAATATATTATTATAGTAAGTGTATTTTAAAAATATTTATACTTTTCATGCAAACAAATGTAAAAGAGAGAACAGTATGAGTCCCCATGATTACCTCCCTCTAACAATTATCAACCCATGGCCAGTCTTATTTCATTTATACTCACCCCCATATCTGTCAGATTATTTGTACCAAATACCAGAAATACCACTTTACCTGTGAGCAGTTTGCATACATTTTTGAAAGTAGAAAATTAACAAGTCTATCTTTAAAAGAAGGTAATCAGAAGGTTGTTGCTATTTGTTCTAAAGTATGATTTGGAGCTTTAGGAACATGGTTAATGGATACCCATGTAAAGTGCTCAGTCATGTCTTATTTTTTGCAACCCCATGGACTGTAGCCTGCCGGGCTCCTCTGTCCATGGGATTCCACAGGCAAGCACACTGGATTGGGTTGCCATTTCTTCCTCCAGGGGATCTTCCCAACCCCGGGATCAAACCTACATCTCCTCTGTCAGCAGGCGGATTCTTTACCACTGAGCCGCTTGGGAAGCCCCAGTGGGTACCTATTATCATGATTAAATTAACAGCGTGGTCAGCTGGTTATCTCAGCTGGCGAATACCAGCTCCTCAAGATGTGCGTGGCATCTCCATTTCAATTTCTCCCCAAACTCAGCGGCCCCTGGAGTTACTGCACTGTCCCCACATGGCTCTGGGACCTAGCTGGTCCTCTCTGTTGCTGTCCCGGCTTTCTTGTCTATTGCATGGACCGCTGCCGCTGTTTCTTACCTGGTTTCTCTCCTCCTGGTCTTGCTCTCTTGCCAGCCTGTCCCCCACACTTCCGCCGGGTGCTCTTTCTAAACCACAGATGTCTTCCACCAGTTTGAAATTCTTCGCTGAGTCTTTCTTGCCTTGAAGAGAACGTCTATATTCTCAAGCATGATCTTCATGGTGTTTGTGGTAAGCTGAATATTCTTCACGGCCTCTGCCTTCCCCCAACCTCACATTCATCCTCTACTGCTGATATTGTGATTTACCTGCAGTTTCCTGATCTGGCCACATTCCCCCGGAGTGGTTCCCTGTGCCGAAAAAGACCTTCCCTGTGTCTCTACCCTCCCTCTGCACCCCTCCCCCACTTATCCCTCCCTCCTGACCACCCACCTGGCTGACTCCAACTCATCTTTAAGGGGAAGTTTATCTGCCACTTTCACTTAGGCTTCCCTGGTGGCTCAGACAGTGAAGAACTTGCCCGCAATGCAGGAGACCTAGGTTTGATCCCTGGGTTGGAAAGATCCCCTGGAGAAGGAAATGGCAACCCAATTCAGTATTCTTGCCTGGAGAATCCCAGGGACAGAGAAGCCTGGTGGGCTACAGTCCATGGGGTTGCAGAGAGTCAGACATGACTGAGCGCCTAATACTTTCACTTGGAAGCTTGCCAAGGCCCATCCCGAGAACTGAAGCACTTACTGTGTCTACGCTGGGCCACCTGGCACCCCTGCTGGCCTCCACCCTTGTACTCCTCCTCTGTACTGTGACTGTGGCTCTTTCATCTGTCTCCTCCATCAGACAGGTAGCTCCTTGATAACAGGAACTTGTTATCTTGATTCCCTGTACCGCACCACCCACGTTACAAACAGATAATCATGTCTTATGAGTGCATTAGGATTCTTGGTTGTAAACAACAGAAGCCAACCTCTCCAGGTTTGGCTTGGAAAGAACCTAATGAGAAGATCCTGCTTGGCTCACAGAGTCTCCTGGAGAAGCAAGAATTTGGTTCAGCAGAACAGCAGCTAGAAAAGGCCCCGAATCGCTCCACAGAGCTGCTCACATGTGGTCACTTTGCCCCCTCCACAGAGTGCCAGCACTCCCTTAGCAACAGCCAACCTGTAGCAGATCTGACTCATCTGTTATATATACTGAGCTGTAACATAAGATATTTTTTGAAGGAAGATTTTCGTAGATTTAAAAAAACATACATATGGTGTGTAAGGCGATGTGTTGGGGCCTCAACACATATTTACTCATATGGGTAAATGGGTACTCATATTTATACTTAGGTGTTTTGATAAAGATTTATCTTGATTTTGGTAATTGAGGAACAATAAAGCTAATATTCATTCATTCACTCATTTAGCTATTTGTTCATTCAACAGTGTTTACAAAGGATATATCATGTCAAAGGTATTGTACAGTCCCATCTTCCTGGGAAGGTTCAGCAACTTTAAGTCACTACACTCCTGATAAGTGAACCAGGTGGGAATTATAATTTCCATTTTATAGATGAGTAAATCAAGGCTCAGGGAAGTTAAATGACTTGCTTACCTGATAGACCCATGAGTTGATCTAGGTTTTCCAGTTCTGCTGCCTTGGACTTGCCAATCATATAAAATATATATTACAGAGCACCCAAGTAGGATGTGGTCTGCAAAGGGATTTCAGAATCTGTCAGTTGGTTGGTTGTTGGGCTGCACCCCGCTGGCCTGCAAAGCTTGTAGTTGCCCAGACTTAAGACCAAAGAAAAAGCCCAGTGACAGCAATAGAGACATCAGTGCTCATTGCTTAGGAGCATCTTACACAAAGGTCCTGGAGTCACACCCCACCATGTGTGACAGACAAGGGGCAGAACACAGCAGCAGTCTTTGATATTCTCCAGGAGAAGGAGGCTACCATTTATAGAGGAGGTGGGCTCATCAGTAACCAGGGAAACCAGCAGCTGGGGCAGGGGGCAAGCAGGCAGCAGTTACTAATTAAGCCCTGTAATTAAGAGGATTGGATAGTCATGTGACGGAAGCAGGGCCTGGTCAAGCAGGGGATGGATAGAGATCAAGAGAACAACCATCCTTAATGGCCTGACCATACATACATCATTGGTGGTGGTGACCTTGGAGAAACAATTTATTTGGCCAGGTGAGCGTAGCAACTAGAATGTAGAGGACTAATTGGTAACTGTGTTGAAGAAGTGGGGCCAGCAAGCACACTCCTCTCTTTTCAAACATTTGACAGTAAAGGAAATGATTGACAGAACAGTGGCTTGAGGAGAAAACAAAGAAAAAGAAGGCTTGGTCAAGTTGGAACTTGAGCATGGTTATAGGTTGAAGCTACCGAGATAAGCTAAAAGACAAAAAGGAGCGCAATAAGATACAATGCAGAGAAAAAAAATTTAAGCACAAAAATTTAAAAAGCACACACACATAATGGGCTTTGGAGCAGATTGTTCTGGGTTCAAGTTCTGACTCTGCTGCTGACCAATTAACAGTCTGAGTCTCGGCTTCCAATCTATGAGACAGTGTGCTTATGACTCCTTGCATCAAGTGTACACAAAATGTTCTGTCCTCGCTGGCATATAAGAGGCAGTCCCTCCTCGTCCCCCTCATCCATAACTCTCCTATGATCCACCCCAAATTAGGGTTGTCAGAAAAAGAAAAACACCTGCATTATTTGGGATGTACTTTTACTAAACAATGATTCTTTGTTTACCAGAAGTTTAAGGTTAATTGGACATGGTATTTTTGTTTTTCTTAAATCTGCAACCCTACCTAAAATAAAATACCTTGTATACAACTTACTATAATAAAAATTGAAGGCCAGAGTCAAGAGGTAAATGGTGGGTGGATGATGCTGCCTCTTACTGGTAGAATGTGGCAACACCAACCATCCTGTCAAAGAGGTACAGCCTCTGGGTGGTTTTGTTAAGAATGGCAAGCCACTAGACCCGCTGCAGAAGAGAGATGGAGTCTATTATCCTGCTAATATTTTAGCTAAATTTACTACTATGGTAATGCTGCTATCTTTTCATTTTCACTGGTGCCAATATATTTCTTTTTCTCTGTATGATTTGTATACTTTTTTTTCAGGGTTAGTAGAGAATTACTGTACATTTGGAACTTATGCTTTCCTATTGGATTCCAGTATGCATACTGTTTGTATATATTTTCTTTATTTATTTGGCCTCACCACACGGCATGCAGGATTTAAGTTCCCTGAAAAGGGATTGAACCCATGCCCCCTGTGGTGGGAGCGTGGACTATTAACTATTGCACCAACAGGGAAGTCCCTCATTAAAGTCACTGTCTGTACATGATTATGCATTTTGTCTTACAAAAGTATAGTATGTTCCACATGTGGCTGACATGTTGACACATGCGGTAATAGACAATAAAATTAATTATTAAGGAGTACGTCAAGGCTGTATATTGTCACCCTGCTTATTTAACTTCTATGCAGAGTACATCATGAGAAACGCTGGACTGGAAGAAACACAAGCTGGAATCAAGATTACCGGGAGAAATATCAATCACCTCAGATATGCAGATGACACCACCCTTATGGCAGAAAGTGAAGAGGAACTCAAAAGCCTCTTGATGAAAGTAAAAGAGGAGAGTGAAAGAGTTGGCTTAAAGCTCAACATTCAGAAAATGAAGATCATGGCATCTGGTCCCATCACTTCATGGAGAATAGACGGGAGACAGTGGAAACAGTGTCAGACTTTATTTTTCTGGGCTCCAAAATCACTGCAGATGGTGATTGCAGCCATGAAATTAAAAGACTCCTTCGAAGAAAAGTTATGACCAACCTAGATAGCATATTCAAAGCAGAGACATTACTTTGCTGACTAAAGTCTGTCTAGTCAAGGCTATGGTTTTTCCAGTAGTCATGTATGAATGTGAGAGTTGGACTGTGAAGAAGGCTGAACGCCGAAGAATTGATGCTTTTGAACTGTGGTGTTGGAGAAGACTCTTGAGAGTCCCTTGGACTGCAAGGAGATCCAACTAGTCCATTCGAAGGAGATCAGCCCTGGGATTTCTTTGGAAGGAATGATGCTAAAGCTGAAACTCCAGTACTTTGGCCACCTCATGCGAAGAGTTGACTCTTTGGAAAAGACCCTGATGCTGGGAGGAATTAGGGACAGGAAGAGAAGGGGACAACAGAGGGTGAGATGGCTGGATGGCATCACTGACTCGATGGACATGAGTCTGAGTGGACTCCGGGAGTTGATGATGGACAGGGAGGCCTGGTGTGCTGCGATTCACGGGGTCGCAAAGAGTCAGACACAACTGAGCGACTGAACTGAACTGAACTGAACTGTATAAAATTAATATAGTCCATGGGATCGCAAAGAGTCAGAAGCATAAGTTCCAAATGTACAGTAATACTCTACTAACCCTGACAAAAAAGTAACACACACAAAAAATTATAGCTTTTTATTTTTATTTAATCTTTTTAAATGTTAGTGACATAGTGAAGCATTATTACAGAGGAACTTGGCAAGGGTGTCACATATGTCCCTAAAAAAAAAAAAAAGTACCTAGTAACAAAGACAAATGAGATGTTCTGAATATATTCTCTGGCAGGAGTTGAGAAAATACAAAAACTCTTGTAGGCACTACTGTCTCTGGATTTATTAGTTGAAGGGTCTAGGCAATGAGTGGCAAGTGCTTCACTTGCTCCTTTTAGCCATCTGAGGCTCATCGGGGGGACTGCAATGTTCCCCCTTCCTCATCTGTCCTGTTAGGAGGCCAGCATGTGGGCACCTCCTCCAGCAGTGCGTTCACCAAAGATGTCTGTGCGTCCTTCCACCAGAGCTGTCTTAAACACGGTGCTAACAAGTTTACTGCTTCGTCTAGGAACATGATTCAGTCTCCATGTAAGAAGCCCAGGTCAGGCCATGAAAGAAAAGCCCCTGAGTTCCTCAGGCTCTATTGTAGGAAAAGGGTCCCTAGAGCAGCCAGTGTTGAGCACCAGCCACAGGGACAGATGTCAGGTTTTGTCCCCTTCTGAGTCAAGGTTTCACAAAGAACTAGTGATAGTTGTCTGTCTTCTCACGTGTCTCATCTTTATACTGTCATTCACAGCAAATTCTTCTTTATTCTTACCATACAGCCAAGACTCTCACTTCAGAAACAGAACTGAGATCCAGGATGGAGGAAAATGAGCGGTTTCTGCAGAAGCTGGGCAGAAAGGCTGTCAACAAGTGTCTAGACCTGAACAACTGCAGACTGACAACAGCGGAAGTGAGGGAGACGGGTCTGTATGGGACTGACCTTATCCAGAGGCACAAAGGGCACAGAGGGCTGAGAGGAGCAGGCAGAGCACTCCATCCTCAATTGGTAACCCGAGGTCTGCAGGGTGGTCTAGACAATTCGGGAAGAGCAGCTAAATCGCTATTTGAAAAAAAAAAAAGTCAATTGATTCTTCCTCAAGTTTCAAAGATTTGAGCCCAACTTTAGGAGGGAAGTTTGTTTTTTCCTGAACAATTTTACTTCTTTACTAATTACCTCTAACTCTCTGAAACTCATCTCCTCCTGTATATGATATAAACTCATCCATAAAAGTAAGCCCTGCTGGGAATTTAAAGGGGCATCATGTTGTTGTCTGTGGGATGAAAAGTATCATTCCTAGTGATTATTGCTCACACTTTTTTTTACACAAAAGAACAACTACTGTTTATGACACTCCAGCAGGAGTTTGATTGCAAAGAACTTCTCCTCAACACCATCATCACCTTCTTAAAGATTCTCTCTTTTTTTATAGACATCTTAAGTCAGTATTTGATCACATTAAATGTGTCTACCAACAGAGGAATCAAAAGAACTGCATTCTGAGTGAGACGGAGGGGGCTGTTCTTGACTGTTTTAGTTAAAATCCATGCCATTACATTTGAGACAGATCTCTTAACAGGAAACTATAACCGTGCCTGTGATTCTCAAATGCCTGTGTATGTGTCAGAATCTTGCAGAACCTGTGGAAATGCATACACCTGAGTCCAACCCAAACCCACTGAACTGAAATCTTCCAGAGCACGTCCCAGGAATCCTAGTTTTTTGCTTCTAATGTGTTCAATAAGCATCTGAATGCAGAGTTCCAAAGAATAGCAAGAAGAGATAAGAAGGCCTTCTTTAGCAATCAATGCAAAGAAATAGAGGAAAACAACAAAATGGGAAAGACTAGAGATCTCGTCAAGAAAATTAGAGATACCAAGGGAATATTTCATGCAAAGATGGGCTTGATAAAGGACAGAAATGGTCTGGACCTAACAGAAGCAGAAGATATTAAGAAGAGGTGGCAAGAATACACGGAAGAACTGTACAAAAAAGATCTTCACAACCTGGATAATCACGATGGTGTGATCACTCACCTAGAGCAAGACATCCTGGAATGTGAAGTCAAATGGGCCTTAGAAAGCATCACTACGAACAAAGCTAGTGGAGGTGATGGAATTCCAGTTGAGCTATTTCAAATCCTGACAGATGATGCTGTGAAAGTGCTACACTCAATATGCCAGCAAATTTGGAAAACTCAGCAGTGGCCATAGGACTGGAAAAGGTCAGTTTTCATTCCAATTCCAAAGAAAGGCAATGCCAAAGAATGCTCAAACTACCACACAATTGCACTCATCTGACACGCTAGTAAAGTAATGCTCAAAATTCTCCAAGCCAGGCTTTAACAATACGTGAACCGTGAACTTCCTGATGTTCAAGCTGGTTTTAGAAAAGGCAGAGGAACTAGAGATCAAATTGCCAACATCTGCTGGATCATGGAAAAAGCAAGAGAGTTCCAGAAAAACATCTATTTCTGCTTTATTGACTATGCCAAAGCCTTTGACTGTGTGGATCACAATAAACTGTGGAAAATTCTGAAAGAGATGGGAATACCAGACCACCTGACCTGCCTCTTGAGAAATCTGTATGCAGGTCAGGAAGCAACAGTTAGAACTGGACATGGAACAACAAACTGGTTCCAAATAGGAAAAGGAGTACGTCAAGGCTGTATATTGTCACCCTGCTTATTTAACTTCTATGCAGAGTACATCATGAGAAATGCTGGACTGGAAGAAACACAAGCTGGAATCAAGATTGCCGGGAGAAATATCAATAACCTCAGATATGCAGATGACACCACCCTTATGGCAGAAAGTGAAGAGGAGCTAAAAAGCCTCTTGTTGAAAGTGAAAGAGGAGAGTGAAAAAGTTGGCTTAAAGCTCAACATTCAGAAAACGAAGATCATGGCATCTGGTCCCATCACTTCATGGGAAATAGATGGGGAAACAGTAGAAACAGTGTCAGACTTTATTTTTGGAGGGCTCCAAAATCACTGCAGATGGTGACTGCAGCCATGAAATTAAAAGACACTTACTCCTTGGAAGAAAAGTTATGACCAACCTAGATAGAATACTCAAGAGCAGAAACAGTACTTTGCCGACTAAGGTCCGTCTAGTCAAGGCTATGGTTTTTCCTGTGGTCATGTATGGATGTGAGAGTTGGACTGTGAAGAAGGCTGAGTGCTGAAGAGTCGATGCTTTTGAACTGTGGTGTTGGAGAAGACTCTTGAGAGTCCCTTGGACTGCAAGGAGATCCAACCAGTCCATTCTGAAGGAGATCAACCCTGGGATCTCTTTGGAAGGAAAGATGCTAAAGCTGAAGCTCCAGTACTTTGGCAACCACATGCGAAGTGTTGACTCGTTGGAAAAACCCTGATGCTGGGAGGGATTGGGGGCAGGAGGAGAAGGGGACGACCGAGGATGAGATGGCTGGATGGCATCTCAGACTTGATGGACATGAGTCTGAGTGAACTCCGGGAGTTGGTGATGGACAGAGAGGCCTGGCGTGCTGTGATTCATGGGGTCGCAAAGAGTTGGACATGACCGAGTGACTGAACTGAACTGAACTGGTGACTGAGTGGTAAAGAACCCACCTGCCAATGCAGAAGACTGGTCTCTGGGTTGGTCCCTGGTGAAGTTGGAAAGGTCCCCCAGAGAAAGAAATGGCAACCCACTCCAGTATTCTTGCCTGGGAAATCCCATGGAGAGAGGAGCAGTTGTGAGCTACAGTCCATGAGGTTGTGAAAGGGTCCCACATGACCTAGTGATTAAACAACTGAAAGGAAAATACCTGAAAATAGGATTGAGGTGCATGGCAAAGAAAAGTTAAGTCAGTACAAAACTAGAACTCATAGATTCTATGATAGAGTGGAGAGGATTTTGTGTGCTCCATCACTCAGTTGCTTCTGACTCTTTGCGACCCCTTAGACTGGAGCCCGCCAGGCTCCTCTGTCCATGAGATTTCTCAGGCAAAAATAATGGAGCGGGTTGCCATTTCCTACCCCAATAGGATATTCCCAATACAGGGATCAAATGCTTGTCTCCTGTGTCTCCTGCATTGGCAGGAAGAGTAAAGAGGAGATAAAAATGAAAAGAAAACATATTATAGGACTTGTCTTCTTAAGAAATCAGGAAAGATATTGATATGTTCTAGAAAGAAGTAAGGGTGTATGAAATGGAAGTTAGTCTTAAAAACAACCAAGAAGAGAACTATACCAGATAATGGTCTAATAGAAGAAATGTAAATACAGTCAAGGAAATCAGGAGGAGAAGGGGATGACCGAGGATGAGATGGCTGTATGGCATCACTGACTCCATGGGCGTGGGTCTGGGTGAACTCTGAGAGATGGTGATGGACAGGGAGGCCTGGCGTGCTGTGACTCATGGGGTCGCAAAGAGTCAGACACGACTGAGCGACTGAAGTGAACTGAACTGAAATTTACATACCATGGGATGTACCAACATTTAGTGTACGATTTTATAAACTTTAACAAATGTTTGCAATTGTGCCATCCGCAGTGCTATCAAGATACAAAACATCACCCTAGAAGCTTCCCCTTTGTCACTTCCCAGGTAACTTCTTTACCCACTCTGGAGACAAAGGCTATTCTGTTTCTCTTTTCATCATAGTTTACTTTTCTAGAATTTTGCATAAATGTAATCATATATTATGAAGTCCCTTGTATGTTATTTTTTTCACTCACATGATGGTTTTAAGATCTGTGTTGCTAATTATTAAGTAGCCTACCAATGTATGAATGGGCTTCCCAAGTGGCACTAGTATTAAAGAACCTGCCTGCCAGTGCAGGGTACATAAGAGACGTGAGTTCCATCCTTGGGTCAAGAAGATCCCCTGGAAGAGTGCATGGCAACCCACTCCAGTATTCTGCCTGGAGAATCTCGTGGCCAGAGAAACCTGGTGGCTATAGTCCATAGAGTCAGAAAATGTCAGATGTGACTGAAGTGAGTTAGCATGGACACACAATATATGAATGTAGCACAGTTTATTATTCTCTTGTTGATGGACATTTGGGTTGTTTTCAGCTTTTAGTTTTATAGATTTTTACATGAACATTTGTGTTCGGGTCTTTTGTAAATATGTTTTCATTTCTCTTCAGCATTTATCTGGATAAGCATTTCCTAGGTGATATGGTAAGAATTCGTTTGATATTTCAAGAAAACTCCAAGCGTAGTTTCAAATAGATTGCCACCAGCAATGTATGAGAATTGTGGTTAATTTATATCCTTGACAGCACTTTGATATCTGAAGTCTTTTTCATTTTAGCTACTCTAGTGGGTGTGCTGTGGTATCATTATGGTTTTAATTTGTATTTCCCTGATGTGTGCCTGGTGAGCACTGCTTCATGTCTGTTTGGCCATTCACGTGTTTTCCGTGTAAAATGTGTTAAAGTCTTGGCTTTTTTTTAAAAAAAGCAGGATGCAGGATGCTTGGAACTGATGCATGGGGATAATCCAGAGAGAGGGTGTGGGGCGGGAGGG
>SJXQ01003380.1:96964-110657 GCA_006408695.1 Aepyceros melampus
GTCTAGGTTCGATGCAGCATGTAGGATGCTTGGGACTGAGGCACCGGGATAATCCAGAGAGATGGTGTGGGGCGGGAGGGGGGAGGTGGGGGTCGGGATTGGGAGTTCATGTACACTCGTGGCTGATTCATGTCAATGTATAGCAAAATGAATACAGCATTGTAAAGCAAAACAAACTAAAAAATAAAAATTAATTTAAAAAGAAATAAATAAAAATTTTAAAAAGTATTTCTATTGTTTATTTCTTTTTATTCTTATTCATTTATTTTCATTCACTGGGTCTTAAGTATCATGGCCTGGGCCCCCTGCATTGGGAGCATGGAATCGTAGCTACTGGACCACCAGGGAGGTCTCTGGCCTATATTTTATTGACTTGTTCATATTTTGACCATTGAATTATGGAAGCTCTTTATATATTCTGGATACAAGTTCTTTATCAGATAAGTGTTTTATGAATATTTTTTTCCCAGATTGTGGCTCAATTATTCTTTTTCTACTCTTTTGATATATAGGATATTTTAATAAAATGAAGTCTAATTTATCAGTTTTTTTTCTTTTATGGCTCATATTGTTTCTGTCCTAAGAAATATTTGTTAATCCCAAGTCTGTGAAGATAATCTTCTGTAACATCTCCTAAAGCCTCTGTTTTACAATCACTGTAACATGTACCCTCTCCTTGACCTTATTTTTATGGTGGATGCATTACTTCATCAGATCATTTTTTATCAGAAGGAGCTAATGGGAGGCACTGTATGGACAGCTTTGACGTTTGACAGATGTGAATTCAAACCCTGGTTCTAATACTTATTAGCAGTAATACTTACCTTGGGCAAGTTACTTGATCTTTCTGTGTGTTGTTTTTTCATTTGTATAAGGGGAATAATACCTCCTGCTTATCCTACAAGGAAGTGATAGTTATCAAATGAACAACTGTATGATCACTTCTTTTTCTCCTAACTTTTTAGTTTTTATTGGAGTATATCTGATTAACAATGTTGTGATAGTTTCAGGTGGACAGCTGAGCAACTCAACCACACATATACATGTATCCATTCTCCCCCAAACTCCCCTCCCATCCAGGCTGCCACATAACATTGAGCAGAGTTCCCTGTGCTATACAGTAGGTCTTTGTGCATTATCAGTTTTAAATATAACAGTGAATAATTGTATGATCATTTCTTAACATAAAACACACCACATAGTAAGTCCTCAACCAATGGTATTTGCTGTAGATAGAATGATTTCCATTCATATTATATCATGTCACCACTAGCTCTAAAATGCTAGAGGCCAGTAAAGAGAGACTTGCCTTTTTTGCCTGCTCACCAGACTTCAAACAGAATCACTGAACATAGAAATGATCCATCGAGAAGAAACCAGCTACAGCTATGAACAGAGTTATTTATATATAAGTCTAAAACCATTTTTATACTTTTGATTAATGTGAATAACAGAATCTCCCAGTCCTGATATGACAGATATGATTACACAACTCCCTGGCAGAGAGGACAATTTTATTGAAAACTGAAATTGTATGAAAGAGCAGATGCGATGCTTTTCTAGAAATGCACCATGCTGGTTAAATGTGGTTAAAGGCAGATGTTTAGAAGGTTTTAAAGTTACTGTTGTACAGTGAAAAAAGAAGGGAGATGAAACAAACATGGAACTTGAATTCTTGGCCCTGTCACTTGACTGTTGTGAACTGTTAGGAACCTCACTTTTCTCATCTGTAAAACCGAATTTAAGTACTGAGAAATATTTTGTGAGTGTTACATAGAATGTGAGTACAAACTATGGTGCATAGTAGGCCCTTGAAAATGGTACTTATTGGTTAGCCTCATTCTTTTGTGACTTGTATTATTACTTTTATATGTAATATCAAACAAAGGTGAACTACTGAGTCTCAAGTGAATTACATCCTAAAGGAGGAAAGCAATATTTTTAATGGATTTCACCTCTGTGTTTTGGAATTATATTCCCAAAATACACTTGTTTGATATGCGAGGCCATTTGCAGAACACTCACTGATACAGTGCATTCCTGAATCGTAGTGAAGCATCCCTGGCTATTTGTCATGTTGAAATGATGGAAACACACATTCCAATGATCTTGTGTAATGTAGAAGAATGTGGCTTTTGCTCCATACATTTCCCCCTTTAATACTTTAAACATCTTCCTGTAGTCATGGGGAGAGCAAGGAGAGGGTTGTGCATATAAATTGCTCTCTGCTATTGCTACTGCTGCTGCTTTCAGAATGAAAATACACACCCACCAAACAGAAACTATTGGCTGAGCATTCTTTCTGTGTTTTGAAGGCAACAAAGACTTTAATCAAGCCTTTGAAGCGACATCTGCTCATGTCCTCCCCACAGGATGCACTCTAGTTCCGTCTTAGGCTGGTCTCAACCTATCACTATAGCTCTACCTCTTTTCTTGCCAAAGCAAACCAGTTACCATTCTCCAAACAACTTCCATGTTTTACTGTTTCTGCACCTTTGCTCGTGCTGTTTTTTCCCCCAGACTTGAGAAGCTTTTCCTCTCCTATCTGTCTGCTAAATGTGTATCATCTGTTCTGAGTAATGTTCCCCTAAAATGCATGTCCATCTGGAACCTCAGAATGTGATCTCATTTGAAAATAGGTTCTCTGCAGATGCAATTAATGAAGATGAGGTCAAACTGGAATAGGGTGGACCCTAATCCAATGACTGGTGTCCTTATAAGAAGTCACTGAAAAATCAAAATCTTAAAAAAGTAAATAAAAGAAAAAAAAGCAAAACAATGTATAAATCAATAATAAAAGTTGTTGAAAACACAGAGTCACAGACCTATGTGGACAAAGCCATGTGAAGTTGAAGGCAAAGGTTGAAGTGATGGAGCTAAAAGCCAAGGCCCACCAAGGATTTTTGCATCCACCAGAGGGTAGGAAGAGGCAGGGAAAGATTACTCTCTAGAGCCTTTAGAAGGAAAATGGACCTTGATTTTGGGCTTCACCCTCCAGAACTGTGAAAGAATAAATTTCTGTTGTTTTAACCTACCTAGTTTGTGGTAATTTGCCATGGTAGCCCTTAGGCTTTTTCAAGGCCAAGCTGAAATATGACATCTTCCAAGATCTCCTCAACTAGATGTAATTTCCCACTCTTAACCTCTGTAGCAAGTCTGTAGTATAAAGATCACAATCTTCAGTGCCAGAAAAATCTTGACTCTCGTTACAGCCCAGCTACTGACAGAAGTTCTTCATCTGTCCACTGGAATTAATGATGTCTATCTAATAGGATTATTATGTCCTTAAATATGGTTCTCCCTCTTTTTTTTAAAGTGAATTCACCCATGCTGCCTCATATTGCAGTAATTTTGTAGTAAGAGCAATAGTTCTCTTATTACTGGTTCCAGTGCTGGAGGGAGCTTGGGTAGGCATGTAGTCAACTTCAGCTCATATCAGATAAAATGCAGTCCCCTCCAGTGGTAGAGACAATCAGTTTTCCATCAGTGCCAGAAAAATCTTGACTCTCGTTACAGCCCAGCTACTGACAGAAGTTCTTCATCTGTCCACTGGAATTAATGATGTCTATCTAATAGGATTATTATGTCCTTAAATATGGTTCTCCCTCTTTTTTTTTAAAGTGAATTCACCCATGCTGCCTCATATTGCAGTAATTTTGTAGTAAGAGCAATAGTTCTCTTATTACTGGTTCCAGTGCTGGAGGGAGCTTGGGTAGGCATGTAGTCAACTTCAGCTCATATCAGATAAAATGCAGTCCCCTCCAGTGGTAGAGACAATCAGTTTTCCAGGAGTCTCCCTTTCCTAGCTGTGTTAGGAGTCCAGTTTCGACAGTGGGAGTTCTTGCTGTAAGTTTGTTGATTGACTTATAAAAGACAAATGGGGAAGTCTGCTTTTAGCTCTTATGCGCCAGAGTTGTAAGATCCAGGGTGGATTTTGTCTCAGTGTCTAAATGTGGAGCAAGTAAGAGCCCTCTACTGATTGTCCAGCTCTGGTAAAAGGCACTGGAACATCGTGACACTTGATAAAACCAAATTTTTACCAAGCTCCTGCAAAGCTGGTCTCTCTTTCTCCAGGACATTCTCCCAAAGGTTTCACCCCTGGAGGATTTCTCTGTTGTTTCACTCCTGGAGTCTTGACTGCCATGCCAAAGTTGGGCACTCAAAGGTGCTCCTTGTCCACAATTCTTTTTGACTGTCTGCACCCTCAGTCACCACCCTCACCAAGCTTTTTGAAAACATCAAGAATAATATCATCCCCCTACTTTTAGTCCCAGTCTCCTTTTTGAAAGCTCTTCTATAAGACTGCACTGAAGTGTGTATGGGTATTGACTGGTACTCCAGTTAGCGTGACAGTTAATAAACTCAAATGCCTGCCCTCTCTGTCTGGTAAGCCCTTGTATTAATATGCTAGACTGATAACAAAAAATGACCATGAGTGGTTTGAACAACAGACCTTTTTACCCTCACAGTTCTGGGGGCTAGAAGCCCAAGATCAAGGCATCAGCAGGGTTGATTTCATCGTGAGGCCTCTCTCCTTGCCTTGTAGATGGCCATGGCTGTGTCCTCATGTTGTCTTTCCTCTTTGTGAGTATATATCTGAGTTCAAATTTCCTCTTATAAGGATGCCAGTTATACTGGATTAAGGCCTCACTATGTGCATGTGTTTTAAGTCGCTTCAGCCATGTCCAACTCTTTACGACCCCATGGACTCTAGCCTGTCAGGCTCCCCTGTCCATGGGATTTCCCAGGCAAGAATACTGGAGTTGGTTGCCATTTCCTTCTCCATGGGTCTTACTGACTCAGGGATCAAACCTGGGTCTCCTGCATTGCAAGCGGATTCTTTACCACTGAGGCACTGGGGAAGCCATAAGGCCTCACTCTAATGATTTTGTTTTATCTCAGTTACCTTTTTAAAGGCCTCATATCCAAATATAGTCACATTCTTACAGAGGGTTAGAGCATGAACATCTGAATTTGGGATGAACAGAAAGCCTAGACAGACCTATAGCTGTCTTATGATCATGATCAAAATGATTTGAAATCATTTTTTGATGAATTTATTATTTAGTCTTTCTTCTCCAAATATAATGTCTTTAAGTGTTCAAGATGTTTAGATTCATGGTGTTCATTATACATACAGAAATTACTCCAGCACAATTTATAGGTCTTCCTCACCACGAGAGACAAATAATTGACAGAAGTTAGCACTTGTGAACATCTTACATGTGCCAAGCTCTGTAATGGTATTTTTAATTTACTCCTGACAGTCACTCAGATGTGGAAATTAAGATTCTGAGAGGCTAAAATGATTTGGTCAAAGACACTAAGTCCTAGACTTGATTTAACCATAAACCCGTCTGATTTTAGAGCCATGTCCTTTCTATGTGCATCTCTTATCTAGAATTGGAAAATAAGTTTCCTATTTCCCATTTCAGCCTGTTGCACTAAAGTGAAAAACAAAAACAAAACCAAAAAAAAACCTAGAGTTTCTAGAAGTTTCCAGTCATCATTTATTCATCCTTCCATTGATCATCTATGCATACTTGACTGTGCATTCTTTATAGTATTATATCACTTGCTGTTTGCTTGTTTCTTTTTTAAAGCTTGCCATGCAAATTACACAACTGAAGAATTAGGAAATGGTGACAATAAAGTGGTTAATTATGAAGTGGAGTCGGGGAGGGACTTCCCTGGTGGTGCAGAGGACCCTTCCATCTCTGGGAAAATTCTACATGCCGCATGGCAGCTAAGCCTGTGTGTCACAACTACTGAGCTGAAATATCGCATGCCCTTGAGCCCATGATCTGAATTAGAAGCCACCACAGTGAGAAACCTTCACACTGTAGCAAAGAGTAGCCCCCCACTCACAGCAAGTAGAGAAAGCCCATATGCGTAGCAAGGATGATCCAGCACAGCCAAAAAATGCTAAAGCTGAAGCTCCAGTACTTTGGCCACCTCATGTGAAGAGTTGACTCATTGGAAAAGACTCTGATGCTGGAAGGGATTGGGGGCAGGAGGAGAAGGGGACGACCAAGAATGAGAAGGCTGGATGGCATCATGGACTCGATGGACGTGAGTCTGAGTGAACTCTGGGAGATGGTGATGGACAGGAAGGCCTGGCGTGCTGTGATTCATGGGGTTGCAAAGAGTCGGACATGCCTGAGCGACTGAACTGAACTGAAACAAATACAATTTAAAAAATAAGTTGGAAAAAAGAACTGAGGAGAGATGATGTTGCAGGGAGCTCTTTCAGTCATGCTGGTGTAATGAAGAGATTCAGATTTGTCCTATGGCCTCTGCAATCAAGCTCCACGTCACAGCACATGGGCTTGCAGTACCAAAAAGTGGTCTGTTGGTGTGCATTGTCCCCTATGCAGTTTTCTTCCCACACTCTGAAAGTGGTCAGAGATCACACAGGAAAAGTCAGGAGCATCCCAGTTCTCTAGAAATTTTCTATGATCATGACATATTTTGTGATACTGTTTCTAACCAGAAAATGGTTCAGCTCTTAAGTATGAATTCTTTGCAGAGGAAGGAGGTGTTGGCAGTTCAAGTGACAGGTAAAAAACATTTGAGAGGATTGGAGGACCAGTTAAAAATGATGATGTCTGTGATAGCAGCCATGCTTTCCACTGTGAAATTCTTTACGGTGTATATGGATCTTCTGTATCTCATTTGATTTTCACAAAAATACATTGAAGTAATCAGGCAGACACTGTTATATCTTCTTTCCAGATGTGGAAATTGTCATTCAAATAGGTTAAATGGAAGCAGAACAGACTCCCAGGTCTTTTGATCACCTCTGACTTTCTTGCTAAATTACCCTGTAGAAGCCAACTCACTGAGTTCATTCACTTCCAACTGTTGAATGCTTTATCCTCCTGGAACAATTTATAAGTAGAATTGGGACCATAAATAATTGCTTATTAGTTTCAATTGCCCAGTGGATGCCTTAAGATGCAGGGGTTCTTTTCTCTCCAGGCTCTATGAAGTCAAACATTAACTAAATTCAGGCCATATTTCAGTCTTCCTTCCATTGCTCTGGCTGCTAATAATTCATAACAAATAGTCACCGTGTATGGAATATTAGCCATTTGTCAGGTGCTGCCTTTGCACTGGGATCTGATCTTCACCAGAACTCTGCAAGAGAAGTATTATACCCACCTGACAGATGAGGAATCCAAGGCTTGGCACTCTTAAGTAACTTTCCCAAGGTTACACAGAGAGTAAGTGGCAGAGCCAGAATTTGAAGTCATTGAATCTGGCGGCTGACCATTGCTTTTAAAGACTCTACCATATCTTTACCTGGGGGAAAGTCCATTCCTCAGTAAATCGATTGAAAAAAAAAATAAATAGTAATCTTAGATAAATGCAATGCAATATGCACCTGGAAGGTGGAATTGTCATCTTACCTGCATCATCCAGTTAGGTAATAGTCTTCTATTGTTGCCTAGGAATCTTATGACGTCAACCAAGATTCTCTGGGTGTAACCCGCACTCACTCTGCCCACATAGAGGATGCTCTCTTTGCTTATTTTTGATATAAAACAATTTCTGACCTCATCTCTCTCTACTCCACCAGATCTGTTCAATGCATTCCACATATTAGTTTGGTTCCTATGTAATTGCTTAATTGGAAACATATTCACCAACAGACATCTCAGTTCCTAGATCCTTTCTGGATAAAGGGTTAATCACTTCTGTTGGCAAGTGGTGTTGAGAAGCATCCTAATGAAGAGCCCTGGGAAGGCTGATCCTTTCTACTAGGAACAATCCCCTCTGTGCATAGAGCTGGCAAGAACCCTGAATTGAACTGGCTTCCTTGGGACTCCACTGTCTGAATGATCTGTAGCCACTATCTCTTTTGTCGTGACCTGTGATTTACCCTCATCACATGAGCTGGCAGAGGCTAGGGGAGAGCTACTCATCACATGAGTTTCTGGGGGAGCAGAGGATTGGCCCTTACACAAATCATCTTCATGACTTAATAGGACTTTGATTCAGATGGCTCAGTGCATGTCCCAGAGATGTCTCCTCTTGCAGTAGTGAAGAATGCCACTTTGGATGTAAAAATGGAAGGACTGAAAGTCCAAGCCTTCCCTGATGCTCCCCTTCCATCCTTGGTGTCTGCATTTCTGAACACGGTAGCTACCTTTTCCTGGGCTGTTCCTTGCAGGTGCAATCTTGACTTCTCAGAGTGGGTGGCCTCTGTACACTTATTACCTCATCTCAGCCCTCCAGCCACTAACAGGAACAGCATCCTTAGAGCATCAGTGACGAATACCTTCCATGGGAAGCCAAATCGGGAAAAGGAAGACTGTGTATGGCATAAATAGTAGACACATTCAGTACATAGGACCAGAAGGAAGGAAAGAAGGGACAGATGGTTTTCAAAATTAAAATGGCTTTATTAATCCCATGGTGGCAGTGGGATGGTGGGAAATGTTTATTCTTCAAATTTTAGATTACCCCTTTCCCGAATAGAATAATACCAGTGAGAAAATTGCCACTGCTTTTCAGTCACTAAAAAATTTAATATCTAAGCATATTTGAGAAAAAGAAACACAGAAGCTGCTTTTTAATCTTTCATCCTGAAATTAGCCTGCCTGGCTCTAAGATGTAGCCTGTGGTCTATTGGCTATTCAGGAGTGCTTTAGAGGATGTTCAGGCTGGAAGAGCCCTTGGAGATGATATAGTCTAGTGATTCCAAAAGTTTTCATCACGAAGGGCATCTTTAATTAATTTCCCTGTGCCTTCTATGTTTTGAAATATCTGACCTACTAAATAAATACTGAATAAATTCTACTAAATACAGACTTTGTCAGCAAAGTAGTGTCTCTGCTTTTTAATACGCTGTCTAGGTTGGTCATAACTTTTTTCCAAGGAGCAAGCATCTTTTAATTTCATGGCTGCAGTCACCATCTGCAGTGATTTTGAAGCCCAAGAAAGAAAAGTCTCTCACTGTTTCCATTGTTTCCCTATCTATTTGCCATGAAGTGATGGTATCGGATGCCATGATCTTAGTTTTCTGTTGAGTTTCAAGCTAGCTTTTTTCACTCTCCTCTTTCACTTTCATCAAGAGGATCTTTGGTTCCTCTTTGCTTTCTGCCATAAGGGTTGTGTCATCTGTGTATCTGAGGTTATTGATATTTCTTCCAGCAATCTTGATTCCAGCTTGTGCTTCATCCAGTCTAGCATTTCACATGATGTACTCTGCATATAAGTTAAATAAGCAGGGTAACAATATACAGCCTTGATGTACTCCCTTCCCTACTTGGAACCAGTCCTTTGTTCCATGTCCAGTTCTAACTGTTGCTTCTTGACCTGCATTCAGTTTTCTCAAGAGGCAGGCAATGTGGTCTGGTATTCCCATCTCTTTAAGAATTTTCCAGTTTATTGTGATCCACACAGTCAAAGGCTTTAGCATAGTCAATGAAGCAGAAGTAGATGTTTTTCTGGAATTCTCTTGCTTTTTCTATGATCCAGCATATGTTGGCAATTTGATCTCTAGTTCCTCTGCCTTTTCTAAATCCAGCTTGCACATCTGGAAGTTCTCAGTTCACATACTGTTGAAGCTTGGCTTGGAGAATTTTCAGCATTGTTTTGCTAGCATGTGAGATGAGTGCAATTGTGTGGTAGTTTGAACATTCTTTGGCATTGCCTTTCTTTGGGATTGGAATGAAAACTGACCTTTTCCAGTCCTGTGGTCACTGCTGAGCTTTCCAAATTTGCTGGCATATTGAGTGCAGCTCTTTCAGAGCATCACCTCCACTAGCTTTGTTCATAGTGATGCTTCCTAAGGCCCACTTGACTTTGCACTCCAGGATATCTGGTTCTAGGTGAGTGATCATACCGTTGTTGGTTATCTGGGCTTAGGTTTAAGCCATTTCCCTTAGGCTAATGAAATGCTGAACATAGTTTATAGGCACCCATCATGACCTTATAATCCTTGTGAAGAACTATTCATCTTTTTCTCCCATGAGACAGATGAGAAGATTAAAATTTAATAACAAGAGTGATTGGCCCAAGGTCACACACGCTTTAATGGCCAGGAGGACCAGAACTCCTGTCCCTCAGTCTCCATCCTCTTTCTCTGCAGCCTCAGTTTTCATGTGCTTTCAGTCTAAGAGCTTAATTAGCATTGCTTCCTATTCTTTGTTGAAAGGGGCTTCTTAATGAGGAGATAGGGAGGAGAAAATCACAAATTAGCTTTGATTAATTTTGAGGATGGCAGTGTTGAGTACAAAGATTTTGGATAACAGAGGGTACCACGGAAGCTGGAATGGGAGTATAGTTTTATGGAAAATGTGTAGAGTTCGGTGTCAAATTTACCTGGATTCAATGCCTAGCTCTGCCACTTAGTGGCTGTGTGACCATAGGTCAGTTCCTTATTACTCTGAACGTCTGTGTCTGGCACATGTGGGCATTCCACAAGTACTTGTTTGTTGAACCAGTGGAATGGGTACCATGATGCTTACCTCATGGGGTTCTGTATGGACTGAATGAAATGATGTAAATGTATACCCTGTAATTTGGCAGTGTTGAGTACAAAGATTTTGGATAACAGAGGGTACCACGGAAGCTGGAATGGGAGTATAGTTTTATGGAAAATGTGTAGAGTTCGGTGTCAAATTTACCTGGATTCAATGCCTAGCTCTGCCACTTAGTGGCTGTGTGACCATAGGTCAGTTCCTTATTACTCTGAACGTCTGTGTCTGGCACATGTGGGCATTCCACAAGTACTTGTTTGTTGAACCAGTGGAATGGGTACCATGATGCTTACCTCATGGGGTTCTGTATGGACTGAATGAAATGATGTAAATGTATACCCTGTAATGTGTCTAATACCTAGGAGATGGGAAAAATAAAAATCCAGCCTCTTTTCTGTGAATGACTTCAGGCATCTCCCTATAGACTATCTCAGGCACTGTTGCTCTCGAAAGGTTCATTTAGGCAGTCAGTATGTGTCAATCCTTTGGACACTGTCCCAGAGGGCTTAGAAGGATCAGAGTTATTCTCGGTAGTGAAGTTCTCTCTCCTGTCTTCCTCCCCTTTTCAGTGATGGTCTTTGCTAAAACAATTAGAATTTGAATATGAATACCCCATGATGGGGCTTCCAAGGTCTCACTAGTGGTAAGGAACCCATCTGCCAATGCAGGAGACATAAGAGAAGTGAGTTTGATCCTTGGGTCGGAAAGATCCCCTGGAGAAGGGAAGGCTACCCATTCCAGTATTCTTGCCTGGAGAATTCCATGGACAGAGGAGCCTGGTGAGCTACCGTCCATGGGGTTGCAAAGAGTCAGACACAACTGAAGCAACTTAGCATGCTTTCACTTCTAGTTTGAGCCATAATGAAGCTACACTTAGGTGTTTGACTTTTTCTTTCTTTTATTCCAATGGCTCTGTGAGTGTTCATATACCTTGTAGTTAACCAGGCTGTTTTGGACATATACCTACTGCCCAGTAGGTCAGATAATAAAGTTTCAGCAGTGAGTACTTTATGTGATTTTCATTAGAAGCTGTATTTGGTAAGTTCATATTCTCTTAGTTTAGTGAAATGTTGAGACAAAGCCTTAATGGTAAGGCTTATGTTCCCACATGTAGGGAGACAGTCATGTTGACCAGAATGAGCTATGCACAGCCTACACAAAAAGAGCTGGCCAGGCCCTACTACACATTCCAGCCGGGGTCACAGGAAGCATCTGTAGTCCCTCATCACTCACTGGCCACGGGATGTGGAAGTGAGCCAATAACACCCTCATGCACAGCTCTGGAGTCCATTTTGATGTCCAAGAGAGGACCAGGTGGCCTAGCATTTGATCAACTGTCCCTCTCATGACTGCAGGGATGCAAAAACAAAAAACAAACAAAAAACACCCAAACCCACAAAATCCCATAGTGTGATTATTACAAAGGGTTTAGACTCAATGTGAGAGAATAGGTGAGATTTACCTCCCCCGCACTGGACTTTTAGGTCAAGTTGATATAAATTTCATGAGCTATGTAGAATCTTGGCTGGTCTCATGTTTGCAGAAACTGTTTGTCAGACTCAAATAAAAATTTTTCATCTTGTAAATGACCTGAAAATCTTGAACATGAAAAGTTGTATGTTTGAAAGACAGAACAAGCAAACAAAATACTTGAAGAGCACCATGTACAATGAAGCCATATAATGAGAAATTTTACCCGGTTTTGTTTTTCTTACAGTAGTGTGTGTGTGTGTGTGTGTGTGTGTGTGTGTGTTTTCTTTTTCCCCATTGTGAACTAAGGAGATGGAAAATACTGTTGAGACCAGTTATGAACGGATTGATAATTAACTGTCCAGACATTTGTCTTGTGAGGTACAATACTGAGACAGTTCTTTCTATGGATTGGAAGAACTAGCTCTGAAACAGGCAAATGAAAGGGACTATTTCTTCATACTGGCTTTTCTGAGGAAGCTAGGGGAAAAGACCAAAGAAGACATTATCTCATTGCTCAAATGACTAGGTGTTTTGGACCCAGAGCTGTGGCTAATTCACAGCTGACTCGGGGTGAAGTCTCCTAGGTTGCCTCCAAAATGTCCTTTTCTTTGCCAAAGTGGTATGTGGAGGTGTGTGTGTGTCCTTTGTGGGGCACGTTTCTCAGTGGAAGTAGAAACTTATTTACCTCCTTATTGACTACTTATTGACTACTTTTTGACTCTGGCTTATTGACTATTGAGTCTGAAGCTACTTATGGACTCTGGCAGGCATTTTGCTCCTGAGGAGGGGGTGCAGGTGTGGGGTGTGCTGGGGTCTTAGCTTGAATATTTACTACATATATAGCCTGGGGCAGATGGCTTATCCTCACAGCCTCAATTGGCTCATCTAGAAATGCAGAGAATAATAATACCAACTTCTAAGGGTTGTCTCATGGGTGAAATGAGATATTCTTTGTAAAGCCCTTTCTCCCCATGCCAGGCACATAACGAAGCAGCTGGTCAATGAAAGCTAGATGAGAATCGCAAGGTTTGGCAGGGAAAGGACTGACTGGGCTTGGGGACTATTGTTTTGGATGTACCATTGGTGAGGAGACCTCATTCTTTGGGCCAGTGAGTTACTCAGAGAAGAGTCCTGACAGATGGCTACAGGATGCAGGTTGAAGCTCAGTCTGGTGCTCCTTAGTTCCAGACATTGGTATTAAGGGACTATTGGTTAAAGACCTGAAGCACTTCCCCAGGTGTCCAGTGGCTCAGACTTCACTTTTCAATGCAGGGCATGCAGGTTCAATCCTTATACCAGCTTTGGAAGTCTCAACAGGAGGCCAAGCTAGGTCCAGATTCATTATTTCCTGGCACTCTCTCAACCAAGCATGCAAATCATCAGACTTTTGGGTTTTGTTTTAGGAAATACTCTAAATTGGTCTTCCCTTGTGGCTCAGCTGGTAAAGAATCCGCCTTCAATGAAGGAGACCTGGGTTTGATCTCTGGGTTGGGAAGATCCCCTGGAGAAGGGAAAGGCTACCCACTCCAGTATTTTGGCCTGGAGAATTCCATGGACTGTATAATTCACGGGGTCGCAAAGAGTCAGACACAACTGAGCGACTTTAACTTTCACTTTAAATACCAGCCTTTCTTCTCCTCTTTCTTCTCCTTTAAGAGCAAAGTATAATGAAAATTATACTTAAGCCACTCCCCTCCCCAGCCCACCCCCATCCCCTGCCTTCCCATGGT
>SJXQ01003380.1:111208-151366 GCA_006408695.1 Aepyceros melampus
GGATGTTTCATTAAAAATTTCTCATTGAATCCCAAAGTATTTTGTTGCAATTCCTACTCAATGCCTTCCAAATTCTCCCTAACTCTTTTTTGATTTCAGTGATTTGATTAATAATGGATGGAATGGAACAGGCAAGATTGTGCCAGGCTCTCAACCATGGACAGAGGGCAGCACAGGCAGAGAAGTCCTGCCTCTCTGGGGCTGTGGAAGCCACCAGTGCTTAGGCTAAGAGCTTGCCACCTAGTCTCCCTTTTCTGGACGCCTGTTATTTGCATCCTCAAACTGCTGTGATCTGGCTAGGAGAAAGGCCTTTTTAAGTAGTGGGCAGGAAGGGAACTACTAGAAAGATTTGGCAAGGAAATTACATTTCCATGAAGGTGTCTGTACTGCCACCTACACTTGCTCTTTCCCCATTCTCTTCTCATCCCCTTCTAGTCCTCCCTCCATTGAGACTATTCTTGTCCAGTTCGCCAGTGACCTCCTGTGTTGCCAATTAAAATGATCTTCTCTTTTGTCATCTCATTTGATCTCTTAATCACATCTACCATCGACTGTTCTTTTTTAGGTTTATTTGATTCTCCCTTCTCCTCTTTCTCCTTCCTCAGTGGATACTCTTTCTACACCTCCCTTACAGGCTTGTCCTCCTGTAACTGATTATTAAATGGTAAGGTTCCTTAGAGCTTGTTTCTGGGCTTTCTCCTCTTGCCCATGTCTGCATACCCTGCCCCACCATCTCATTTACTCTTGGTGCTTTAATGTTTTGTGCAGTTGACTGCCATATTTCCTTCTCCCACTCTTCATGCTTTCTACCAAGTGTGTTGGGCTAAATAGTCTCTCTACAACAGAAGACTGAATTAGGGCTAACTGTGAAGCACACTGATGGTTTAATGTCATTTTCTTTTGGTCCAACTCATGTCCATCGAGTCGGTGATGCCATCCAACCATCTCATCCTCTCTCATCCCCTTCTCCTCCTGCTTTCAATCTTTCCCAGTGCCAGGGTCTTTTCCAATGAGTCAGTTCTTTGGTGGCTAAAGTATTGGAGCTTCAGCTTCAGCATCAGTCCTTCTGATGAATATTCAGGACTGATTTCCTTTAGGATTGACTGGTTTGATCTCCTTGCAGTCCAATTGGAGGGACTCTCAAGACTCTTTTCCAGCACCACAGTTCGCAAGCATCAGTTCTTTGGCGCTCAGCGGAATCAGTGGAAAGACTGTCTTTCCAAGTATTTCTTAAACCCTCAGCCCAGCCAGGGACTGCAAATGTACCTGCTGCACACCCAGAAGATGCACACACCACTTGGCTCCATTAGTCAGTTCTTTGGTGGCTAAAGTATTGGAGCTTCAGCTTCAGCATCAGTCCTTCTGATGAATATTCAGGACTGATTTCCTTTAGGATTGACTGGTTTGATCTCCTTGCAGTCCAATTGGAGGGACTCTCAAGATCTTTTCCAGCACCACAGTTCGCAAGCATCAGTTCTTTGGCGCTCAGCGGAATCAGTGGAAAGACTGTCTTTCCAAGTATTTCTTAAACCCTCAGCCCAGCCAGGGACTGCAAATGTACCTGCTGCACACCCAGAAGATGCACACACCACTTGGCTCCATTCATCTCAATTATGTGACATTATTAAAAAGCCAAAACTATGGTGATGTAGAACAAAGCAGTTGTAAGGAGTTAGAAGTAGGGAGGCAGGTGTGACTTAGAAGGGGTAGCACAAGGTTGGAGTGTTTGGAGTGATAGTGCTGATAGGTCTGCAAATGTATACATGTGAAGAAACTCAGAACTATAACTAACAAAAGACAATTGTACTGTATATTCTTTTTTATCATCAGAATTTCAGAAAGAACTAAGGCCACCTGCTACTGCTGCTAAGTCACTTCAGCCGTGTCCGACTCTGTGCAACCCCATAGACAGCAGCCCACCAGGCTCCCCTGTCCCTGGGATTCTCCAGGCAAGAACACTGGAGTGGGTTGCCATTTCCTTCTCCAATGCATGAAAGTGAAAAGTGAAAGTGAAGTCACTCAGTCGTGTCCGACTCTTCGCAGTCTCATGGACTGCAGCCTACCAGGCTCCTCCATCCATGGGATTTTCCAGGCAAGAGTACTGGAGTGGGGTGCCATTGCCTTCTCCTACGTTGTTTTTATTTCTCACCCATTAGTCTCCCTGCCCCAAAACTCGGGCACTCTTAGCCTTAGATGACTTGGCAGGTTTGGAAGAAAGCTAGTAAGAGAAACATAGTTTGAACTTGGCCGTGATTCTTTTCAAGTCATGAGAAGCTAATTTATCCTCCCATGTACCATCTCTGTTGAAAAAGTGTCACGTGGGCAATGAGGGATGATGCAGGGTGCTAGGGCATGCTCCCATGAAGTAGTCCTCCAGTGGGAAGCTGGGTGAAAGAGAATTTTTGCCCAAGTAGTAGCCCGAAATCCTCAAATGCTCTACTTTACAGCTTTCTGTGAGTTTGATTGACTTCAGTTCCTGTTTGTACTTGTAGCTCAGAGCGGGCAAACCTTGACTGTAGGCTCCAAGCCCTTGATGGTGGTGGTGTGTGTGGGGTCACCCCCTAAGCTTCCAGGAAAGAGTAATGACTCTGGAACCTTCAGTTCAGGTGCTGTGGGGCAGAAGGACCACTTGTTTCTGCCAGACTGGGGAGCTGCCCTTTTCCCCTCTCCCTCTTTTGAATCTTGTCCTGAAGTCTTGGGTATGTTCTAGTCCAGGACAAGAGGAAAAGAGAAGAAATGGTTTGTCACCAGTTATACTGTAACTGGACTAGCTTCAGTAAAAGGCATAGTGTTTTTTTCCCCCAAATTCCTCTCCTTACTTACTGCTGGACTTTTGGCAAGGCATTTAACCTTCTTTGATTCTTTTCTCATCTGGGATGCGTGGATAGCAACATCTGTTTTGCTTAACTTCCAGAATGACCATTTGGATCAAAAGTCAAAGAGTTGGGCACATTTGTGTGATGATAAGGGCGAGTTGAATAGGATTTATGATGGACTAGCTTGGACACTTACCATTTCTTCCAATGGGATGGTGTGTTGTGATTTCCGACTTACTAAGCCACCCAATTGCAAATACATTTTTTGCAGCCTCTAACACATTTCATCCAGCTTATTTTCAAAGTCGTGAGTAGAGAGCCATGCTCAGTGAGCAGAGCACTTCTGAAATAAAACACAAATTCCCATCAAGGTTTTCTGACATGTTAGACAGGATGCCGAATTGTTACTGTGATGCAGAATAATTAGGCAGCATTGAAAAGCAATTTTTTTCATGCCTGCAATTCATTCGTACTTGCCCACAATCAAACCAAGCATCTTTTGAGGTGTGTTAATTTGGAGGAAGAATAACTAACGTCCTTCATCCTTATCAGCTTTTGAGGATAAGGCATCTTCTTCTGTGGCTATGGGCCCACTCCCTGCTCTCCTCTGAACTCCTCTGACATTTTGCTGGGACCACTGTTAAAGCTATTGCCACATTTTTCCTATAGCTCATTGCTTCTTTATTTGCCACATCCTTGAATGGTCTAGAAGCCCCTCCAGGGCCAGCATGGTGTATGTGTACTGCCTTGTGCATGGCTGGTATCTAGATTTAGCTCTTGAGTCGAAAGTGAAAAGCAAAAGACGTTACCTTGAATTCTAAGAAGACAATCTGTTTTGTTTTGCTTTTTCATTTAGGAAAGCAAAACGAAATGTGTTGATTACTGAAATAGTGGTTAGCAAAACAGAGAAAAGGCAAATTAGCTGCAATCCACTCCTTAGGTCAACAGGCTCATCACTTATTCCAGCTTTCTGTGTTCAGTTTCTGTGAATGGTGGTTGAAGGTTTGTGTGGTGAATCTCAATATGTTATGACTTGGCCAGTGCCCTCAGCCACCTCACAGAGTGATGGGGAAGACAGATACAGGAACCTCGTCCTACAGGCATTTGGGAGCCAGTACTAGTTTTGAGCAGGACTTTGAGAAGGTGAAAATATTTCAGGAATGGGTATTTATCCATTAGCCATGCGCAGGATGGTGTGAAGAAAGCATGGCCTCAAGTCTGGAGGCCAGTAAGGAAGCCATTGCTAAGAGGCCACACATTTTGCCATCTGGCCTGAAGATTAACACGATGTCACTCAACCAGAGGGACATCCCTCTCAAGTTACTCACTCCGGGAACTTCCAAGAGTAAGACTTGGAGGGGAACCTTGCCCTCTTCAAAGTGACCGAGCACAAAGGGACTGAGAGGAGCCCTTCATTGTAAGGGCGGCAGGCCATGTTTTCTCTCTCTCTCCCCTGACTGGCTGAGCTCCCAGGCCATGCTGCAGAACTGAGCCCTAGGGGACTTACCTTTAACCCGCAAAGCAGGCACTGGGGATTCGTATTAAGAAATATCTTGGAGAATCTTCTCCAAGTCTTCCCCTGTGACTCTATAAGAAATTTAGATTTTCTTAAAAACTAAGATGCTCCTGGTCAGAATGGTGTAGATTGCAAGAAATTTGAAGCTAGAAGAGCCTTGGAGACCTTTCATTTTAAGATGAGTTAGGGAGACCTGGAAAGGTCATATTTGCCCAAGTGTCATAGTTGCCCACTTTGCCTTAAGTGGCAAAAGTGGCCCCAGATTTCTCTCCTGAATCCTTCAACCATGACCCAGCCACTAAATACACGTTGCTTCCAGGATAGAAAAGATGGCTCGGCCTCTGCAAACCAAGGCCTTTATAGCTGGGATGCCGGCAACAGAACCCAGACTCCAAGGACTCTGGTTGATTGTTGGACACAGTGCTGCAATTTCAAAACAATCAAGAAGAAAACAAAGACTAAAAACTTATAGCAATCAATCCCATTACGCTCCTTTTAGACACCCCCCCCCTCCTTATTTTCTCCTGGGGTTATTTTTGAGATTGTTTCAGGAATACATTTTGGTTTTAATGGCACCATAAACTGTGATCTGAGATGGAAGGATGGGATTAGTGGGCTTGTTTTACTGTAAAAGGTACTAAGCTGTTCTGACTTTGCACCTGGTACCACTTCGCAGCGATATTTAGGTTTAAAAGGCCACTATTGAGGGTAACAAGTTTACTGTTAGAACCAATCTCATGAACGAAAAGTGGCTAGAGACTGCCTTCAGGAAAGGTGAGCTACCCAAAGTTTGAAGGAGGAGTGACCTTTCTAATGACAGGGTTAGTTTGCTGCTGGTTTTTCATTCTCTGTGGTTACCCACACCCTTA
Organism: Aepyceros melampus; assembly: GCA_006408695.1. NCBI lineage: Eukaryota > Metazoa > Chordata > Mammalia > Artiodactyla > Bovidae > Aepyceros > Aepyceros melampus. Next base: position 116,410 of record SJXQ01003380.1, read on the forward strand.
GGGCTTCCCTGGTGGCTCAGTTGGTAAAGAATCTGCCTTCACTGAGGTAGCCCCCTGGGTTCGATCCCTGGGTCGAGAAGATCCCCTGAAGAAGGGAATGGCAACCTACTCCTACTCTAGTATTCTTGCCTGGAAAACTCCATGGACAGAGGAGCCTGGCGGCCTATAGACCATATGGTTGCAAAGAGTCGGACACGACTTAACAACTAACACTTTACTTTTAACCCACACTCTTAGGAAAGTAGACATGGGAAAATATGAGCTACATATTTTATTAACTGAGCTCCAGTCATTCTTTTCTATTCATATGCTTGTTTCTTTTTGTTTGACCCACAAACCTCTTTATGTATGTTGTGAATTGCCCTTTGTCACACTCTTGCTACACTTATATACATTTAGGATCCTCTTGGCTTCCCTGGTGGCTCAGCTGGTAAAGAATCCACCTGCAATGTGGGAGACCCAGGTTCAATCCCTGGGTTGAGAAGATCCCCTAGACAAGGGAATGAGGAGAGTACATGTGAGTTTTTGGAAAACAGTAAATTCTCCCTTCTCTACATCCTTGGGTAAAACTGGAAACATGCAGGCTTCTGTGTATTGATTTACAGAAGCTCATGACTCTATTCAGATGCTGTGATATTAGGTCTGTTGGAGACCAGGAGCTGTTTGGCCACAGAGAATGTTTTCAGGTTTGGAGGAAAACTTAACCCTGAAAGTAGATAATGTGACATATTCTATTTTTAATGAGTGTATTTTCCTGGTTCAGGTTAGAGGTGTTGGTTCATCATTTTGATTCTTGACAAAGGATTCTGCTTCGACTCTCAGCTCCCTGGTGGGTTAGGTTTTCACAAAAACATCTGCACTACAGCAAAGGGATCTGTGCTATCCTTGACAGTGTTCACTAGAAGGTTACCCCCATGAATACCTGAAACTGGAAGCAGCCTTGTCAGTCTTTACTCCCAGCTGTAGACAGGTCGGCAGCCTGGCTAGGGGAAATTCCTTGTTATTTAAAAAGAATCCTTTGCTATCAGTCAGGAGCTAAGTGTGGTGGAGCAAATGGGCTGTATCCAATGCTTAGCTATTTCTTCTAGTATCTTCCCCAACATACACTCACTATTGCTAAGCATTGTGGGTACTTAGGGAGCAAATAGTCCCAAAGATTGGCCTTGGGGGGAGGGGAACATGATTGGAATTCTGATTAAGGGAAAACTTCCTTTTTGGCTTATAATTCCTAAGAAATTTATTTCAGAAGAGAATCAATCTTAGACGGTTTTTCCCCTTCGTTTCAACTGTCCTTTCTTTTCGTTTTCAGCAGCTCCTGTAGACAAGCAATTACTACATGGAGGATATGTGTTACCTCGCTGACCCAAGTTGCTAGGGAGACATCAAGTGTCTCAGGCCAAAGCAGTTGGGGGAGATTTGGGGTATCTTTGCAGCCCTTGACTTTTCAACTTCAATTATAAATCCGTTTGGTTGAGTTGCGGTTTAAGCTGTGTGTAGTCCATGCCACAGGCTTTCAGTAAACAGCTGCAGTACACAAGCAGCCTGACCCTATTTGTTATCATCTGTACTAAGCTGCTGAGATAAATGCATGGGGAGGGTGATTTAGCAAGTGAAAGCCTGTCGAGTTTTAGTGTAGATTCTTAGGTTCATGAAGAAAAATGACGCTTGGCACATGACTATTTATTTTAAAGGGAAAAAAAATATGAAAAGACTTTCAGATCTGTTCTCCTAAGTAGCATCAGAATTTTTTTCCCATTTATCTTTGTTCCTGCCTTTTCTATGGATTTAGAGCAGTCTTTTGAGGGGGACATTTGCCCCATGCAGAAAGCAGTAGATTATGTTTTCCATTCTATATGCATTTTACTATCCATCTACCTTGTTTCAGTGAACACTAAAATCAACCACATTCTGTCAAACCTCTCCACCATGCCCGCCCATCTTGGGTGGCCCCACAGGGCATGGCTTAGTTTCATTGAGTTAGACAAGGTTGTGGTCCTAGTGTGATTGGATTGACTAGTTTTCTGTGATTATGGTTTCAGTGTGTCTGCCCTCTTGTAACATCTACAATCTTACTTGGGTTTCTCTTACCTTGGACGTGGGCTATCTCTTCACGGCTGCTCCAGCAAATCACAGCCACTGCTCCTTACCTTGGACAAGGGGTAGAGGAAAACAACAGAATGGGAAAGACTAGAGATCTCATCAAGAAAATTAGAGACATCAAGGGAACATTTCATGCAAAGATGGGCTCGCTAAAGGACAGAAATGGTCTGGACCTAACAGAAGGAGAAGATATGAAGAAGAGGTGGCAAGAATACACAGAAGAACTATACAAAAAAGATCTTCATGACCCAGATAATCACAATGGTGTGATCACTCACCTAGAGCCAGACATCCTGGAATGTGAAGTCAAGTGGGCCTTAGAAAGCATCACTACAAACAAAGCTAGTGGAGGTAATGGAATTCCAGTTGAGCTGTTTCAAATCCTGAAAGATGATGCTGTGAAAGTGCTGCGCTCAATATGCCAGCAAATTTGGAAAACTCAGCAGTGGCCACAGGACTGGAAAAGGTCAGTTTTCATTCCAATCCCAAAGAAAGGCAATGCCAAAGAATGCTCAAACTACCACACAGTTGCACTCATCTCACATGCTAGTAAAGTAATGCTCAAAATTCTCCAAGNTCTGATGCTGGGAGGGATTGAGGGCAGGAGGAGAAGGGGACGACAGAGGATGAGATGGCTGGATGGCATCACGGACTCGATGGACGTGAGTCTGAGTGAACTCTGGGAGTTGGTGATGGACAAGGATGCCTGGCATGCTGCGATTCAAGGGATCGCAAAGAGTCGGACACGACTGAGTGACTGAACTGAACTGAAAATCAACCAAACACTGCAATCTAAATTTTGCTTTCTTGATGTAAATGAACACAGTAGTTCTTAGTTGAATTCAAGCAGCTTTCATGTAGAAACATTATTATTATGGCACAAAAGCAGCAGGAAAAAAAAATTAGACACTGTAGCACAACACATGTTTCACTGGGCCCTTAACAAATATGTTAGCCTGAGAGTAACCAAATTATATTCTCTCAGACTCATTAACTCTTTCAGGCCACTTGCTACTAAGCACCCAGTAACCTGCTGGCTTGAAACTGTGACTTTAAAGACTATTAGTTTCCTGCCAAAGACTGGCTCAGAGTCAGAAAAAGGCAAATTTAGAATACATGCTGCATTTGTTAGGCAAATATTTATTCAGTCTATGCTCTGACCAGTGGTAGGGACTGTCACACGCATGTGCACAACACACATGTAGGCACACACAGCTGTGGTAGTCAAATAAGAGTTCATGACAGCATGTGACTGAGGATCAGAGTGAAAAATGTGGACCACAGTTGATGCAGAGTAGTTTAGGAAAAGTAAGTAGGTCATCACTGTGAATTCAGGGAGCCAGGGAAGGGCCACTGGCAAAATGGAGCTTGAACTTGACTAAGAAGAACTGAGAGATCATTGAGTCATGAAATTGCCCAAGTAAGGCAAGTAGTTGTTGAGGGCCTCTTACTTGGTGGATACCAGGGACAAAGTGAAGAATAAGCCAGGCATCTGAAAACGATTATTTTAGTTGTATTTTACTGGCTGGGCTATTACAAATGTGCAAAGTGCTGTGAATAAGTTAAGAATCCATTTGAATGGCCTGAATAAAAGAGACAATCACAGACTGGAGGAGTCTGTGACTGCAATCTGACCTGGGTCATGTGCGGGATTCAAGAACAGGAAGGTCAAGAACTCAGACTACTTGTCTCATCATCTTGGGTCAAATAGACACTGACTATGACTTTTAACACTGTTTCAAGTTCATCTCTTCTCTCTTTTTCCCTACACCACACATACACACACACACAGACAGAAGTTTTGTTATCTTCTAGTTTCATGCACTTATGATTATATCAGCCTCAACTTTAAATCTACTTTCTATTCCAAGTTCAAGGATCCAACAGAGACTGACCAGAATTCCTGTGTTTCATTGCCATGTTGTACATTCCAATCCAATCAGCTATGCCTCATGGGGTAAGTCATATAGCTTTGAGAAGAGTGCAGGAGAAATGATTGTTATTTCAGGTACAGACAGTTGTTGGGAGAAAGGAGAAGAGCACGTGCAGAGGATTAATATTTGACCCAAATATGGTGTATTTGATAAACAGTGGGGATCCGGGTATCACTGAGAACCAGACGCACCATGATAGGAAGTGGTGCAAATGTAGACCAGAAAGGTCAGTAGGTGGGCCTGTGTTTTAGGAGAGCATTTAGGTAAGGAAGGGGAAAGTCCTGGGGTAGCATTGGTATTGAGGTATATTCTGACTGCCCAACTTCTGGAGAAACAGGTGAGAAAAGTCTTGCCCTGAATGGGAATTTGAGGGACTGGAATAAGAATTTTCTGAGATTGATTTTCTGGGTTTTTGATTTTGAAGCTGCTTCAGATTCCTCTGTGAGAGGAGCTTTGGTGATTTCTTTCTCTCCTGGGGAGTGAGCTGCCCTCTGGGGGTCAGGAGAATCCTGGGAGATGAGGGCACCCTTGGGTTTGGCCTGACTTCCTGAGAGTCCAGTGTTAAACATCTTCCCAAAAGAAGACTGTGTCCTTCAAAGGCAGAAATGGGAGAGATTGAAAAATCTCCTCCACCTTAGATGAATGCAATATACATGTGTAATACACATGCCCCTTTTCTTGGAGGATCCCACGACCTCACCTAGATAGGGTTCATTTTTAATAATACCGATTACCAACTTTAAATATTTAAATTATTTATTTACTTTTAAGCAGTTCTAAAATAACCATTTATTAAAATTTAATATAGAAATTAGAGTCTTTGCATCCTCTGGGAGATTCAGGAAAGTACACAAACTGTCTGTCACACCAATCACTTGAAGAAGATCAAGTTGGCATTTTGTTGCATTCTTTCTAATTTTAAAAATGTGGTACCTAGAGGTTATTTTTTTCTTTTTGAAGAATAAAGTTGATCAGAATTTTATTTCACTTCACCCCAAAGGGATTGTAAGTAAGAAATTTTGTAAGCTCAGCTATCATGCATTTTTTTTCTTAATGTTTTTATTGGAGTAGAGTTGATTTACAATGTTGTGTTCATTTCTTCTATACAGCAAAGTGAGTCAGTTATACATACACATAGATTCTTTAAAAAAAAAAAAAAGACAAACCACTTCTGTGGTGCTAGAGAAGACTCTTGAGAGTCCTTTCGACAGCAAGGAGATCAAAACAGTCAATTCCAAAGGAAGTCAACCCTGAATATTCATTGGAAGGACTGATGCTGAAGCTGAAGCTTCAATACTTTGGCCACCTGATGCGAAGATTTAACTCATTTGAAAAGACCCTGATACTGGGAAGGATTGAAGGCAGGAGGAGAAGGGGATGACAGAGGACAAGATGGTTGGATTGCATCACCAACTGGATGGACATGAGTTTGAGCAAGCTCCGGGAGACAGTGAAGGATAGGAAAGCCTGGCGTGCTGCAGTCCATGGGGTTGCAAAGAGTTAGAAACGACTGTGCAACTGAATAACAGCAACAATAGCTGACTAACAAAAAATGTTGTGATAGTTTCAGGTGAATAGCAAAGTGATTCAGCCCACATACACTCTTTTTTTTTTAGACTCTATTCCCATATCGGTCATTACAGAGTATTAAATAGAGTTCCCTGTGCTATAGAGCAGGTTCTTATTAGTTATCTATTTTATATATAGATATAAATGGGCTTCCTGGGGGTTCAGATGGTAAAGAATCCGCCTGCAAGTGGAAGACCATCCCTAATTGGGAAGATCCCCTAGAGGAGGGCATGGCAACCCACTCCAGTGTTCTTGCCTGGAGAATCCCTATGGACAGAGGAGCCTGGCAGGCTATAGTCCATGGGGTTGTAAAGAGTTGGAAATGACTGAGCAACTAAGCACAGCACACATTTTATATATAGTAGTGTGTATATGTCAATCACAGTCTCCCAGTTTATATGCACCCCTATTCACCCTGGTAGCCACAAGTTTTTTTTTTCCTACATCTATAACTCAACTCCTGTTTTGCAAATGGGTTCATTAGTACCATTTCTTTAGATTCCACATATAAATGATATCACATATTTGTTGTTCTTTGTCTGCCTTACTTCACTCAGTATGCAATCTGTAGGTTCATCCATGTCATGGCAAATGGCATTATTTCATTCTTTATATGACTCAGTAACATTGGTACATAGAGTTTTGTGTCCATTTTTTCCCCTTAGCATTATATAATAAACATTTCCTCATATCACTAAATATTCCTGGTGGTTATATAGTTGTATAGATACACACTTAAATATTCACTTATTTGGGCAAATTTAATTGTCAGCCTCTCACCTTCCCAAATAACAATGCAAATAAATATCTTTGTGTGTAAGCACTTCACAATCTCTCTTACTCCAGCTTTCAAAAATTGAAATTACTAGGGGAAAGGATGTGAAGGGTCTTGTTACAGAGTTCCAAAGGGTTTGCTAGAAAGAGTACTGATACATATACTTGCATGGGCAGTACATAAGAGATGTTGACAAGCCTATCCTCTTTGGCACTAAGCAATTGTATGGCTTGTATTCCACACTGGAGAGCTGGAAAGCTCATCCAGGGCCTCACCCTTGACATTAACTTCTTTAATGGTTCTCAATACATATCAGGCACAACACACATATTTGTTGAATAAGCTGCCGCCAACAGGGATGGTGGTAAGATCCATTAGGATGATATGTGATTTGCTCCAGGTCTATGGGGATGTCAAAAGGAAATTAAGCCTCTTAGGAGAAAGTGGTAGAGAGGTAGGACTGAGAATGAAGGGCTAGTGAGCAAGGATGCTGTTAAATGCTTTGGAACTTAAGCATATCGTGTTAGGGAGAGCAGGTTGTTAAAAATACAGTATAGTCTACTCCATTCAGCAAAGCACAGGTGACTGCAAGGAGATTGTCTGCTATTTCAGTGGAAGCATCAATAGGTTAAACCTTGGACCCTGTGGAATAGGTCTGAGGATCTCCAGGCCTAAGATGAAGTAAGAACTGGAGAGGTGACAAGATGATCTGGTTGTAATAATAAAAGTCAGATTTTTATATTCATTTTTTCCAGTCATCCATTAGCAAATAGTTTTTGAATTGGCAGTATTTTCTTAGTGGGGATGTAGCTATGAATATAGCATTGAATCTTCCATTCTGGTACTTCCTTCAAATATATTGGGGGAGGAAGCTGGTAAAAGCTTTTCACTCTGGGCCTAAAGCAATCACCTTGGCTTTCTAAGAGGCTGACTGAGCAAGGCTCACTCTTCTCTGGCCTCCTTGCTGCTCTTCAAATACACGAGTCATGCTCCCACCTGAGTGCCTTTGCACTGGCTGTTCCTTTAGTGTGGCATGAGTCTTTCTCAGATACCCACTGGACCAAATCCTTCCTCTCGTTTAAGTCTTCGCTCATCTCTTACATCATCAATGAGGCCTACATTGACCACCCTATTTAATTTATGACATTTATTATTTATTTTAAACCCCAGCTCTGGCACTCTTACTTCCCCTTACTCTGCTCACATTCCCCCATTTTCATCAAATTGCACTATATTTTTTATTATAATGTAAAAGCATCAGACTCACTTTAGCAACTAACAGTAACAGTAACTTAATTTGTTATTCTGATTGTTTGTTGTCTGCCCCACCCCCTCATTTTTGCAAAAGCAACAATCTTTGTCTGTTTTGGTCCTGCTATATCGCTGGAGCCTAAACAGTATCTTGCCCTCAGTAGGAGATCATTATATATTTGTGGAATGAAAACCTGATTATGTGTTGGCAGCATGACATTGAAGCAGATGTTCACAAAGCAAAGGAGAACATTCTGCATCGCCTGGGTTCTGGACTCCAGACTCCAGATGGCAGTCTGAAGAAACACCCTACCCCATTCCTTGGGTGGCAGGTAGTGAGATCAGCAGGAGAGATAAGACAAAACATCATAGGGGATATTTGTGGTTAGAGTGCCTTAAGCAACTCTGTCATGGTAACAGTAATGCTGGCCAGCATCTCAGAGCTCTTTAAGTCAAGGACCTCATCCAGATGTTGAAACCAGATATCCATGGCTGCTGCTCCTACTGTTACTGCAGTTTCTGCCCCTCCTTGACTGCCTACCACTGTGATCTGTGGTCTCAGCAAACAGATGCTCACTGCCACTTATCATTTGCAGGACATGTCCCATGGCCCAACTCAGGCCTACCTTCAATGCACGGGCAAGGGGGATTATAGGAAGAAGATTCACTGGGGGTAGACTCTTTGGGAAGTAGTGCCATAGCCTCAGTATGTACAGGTGTGGGCCTGAGAAATGTGAGGGCATTTCTGAGCAAGTTCAGAATCTTGATTGAATCTCAGGGCTGTTACTCATCCATTTTATGGTGCCGGTAATGGGCTGCTGGGAGAACCACAGCTGTTTTGTGCTGAGTCATCCACTTGTATTTGTACTTTGCCTTCCATGGAGGAATCCAAGGTTGCTCTACAATGACTTGGTTAAAATTAGCACTGTCAGAGAGCTCCTTAAAGAGTCTTGTGAAAAGTCTTCCAAAATAAATCAACATGGGGTTTAGTCATTCCCCTTGCTCCTTTCTTCAACTGGAAATGATTTTAATGGAAAGATGAGTCTGTAAGATCTTTGTGGCTGCCATTTTTGAAAATATAGGTTGTAATAAGGCAGGGGCATAAGATAGAATGGGTCAGATAGGGGTAGAGAGTCAAAGGCCCGCTGTGTCATGAACTTGCTGTGTGACCTTCCTTGCATGAGTTCCATAACTTCTCTGATGTTCCTATGTCCCACATGTAAAAGGGGGACTAACAACATGTCCTTTGCCAAGAGTCACTAGATATGTAATTAAGTGGAATAATGTATGTGAAATATACTTTTTGGTATATATAGGCCCTGAACAAAAAGGAGCAGAAATGATACTGGTAACAGCTTTCCATATATCTTTCAAATAAATATGTCCCATATCAAGCTCATCACTCCCTCCCCTACTGTTCTTGTTGAGAACTGCTGCTCCTCCACATCCCCTTAGCTCTTGGGAGCAGCATTTGTCCTGATTCCTTGATGAGTAATCTCTTCCTGTCCATCACTTCTGATACTCTGGCTCTGCCCCTCTTCACTTTGTACAGGGACTGCTTTACTCATACTCTCTCTTGATTTCCCCTATCCACCTCAACCACCAGGAAGTTCACCTAGTAGGATGGAACAGCCCTTGGTCTACTCCCAGCTTGCTGGCACAGGCTGTCACAGAATAGGTGCTCAGTAAAGACTGGCTAGAATTAAAATCTCTGCGAATCTGTGACAAGGTGTCCTGAAGGTGGGTTAAATGACATTTTCATTATCTTTTTTTTTAAATTATTGATTTATTTGTTTGGCTGTACCGGGTCTTAGTTGTAGCACTTGGGGTTGTCTATTTTTGTTGCACCATGCAGACTCTTGGTTTTTGTATGTGAGATTTAGCTCCCTGGCCAAGGATGGAACCCATGCCCTTTGCATTGAGAGTATAGCATCTTAGCCCTGGACCACCAGAGAGGTCCCATTGTCACTATCTGAAATGACTCTGTTTATTTCTTTATTTGCACACTTATATGTCCTTGCTTCTTCACAGTTGCCCTTGTTATTCCTGTGACATGTTGGGAAAGGCTCGATGCCCAGACAGTTCATCATTCACCAAGTCATGCCTTCCAGACAGCAAGAACCTTGCCTTTCTTACTATTCACAACTGTGTCCCAAGCCCAAAGCCTAGTGTTCTGTGATCATCTTTTCCAAATGTGAACAAATCATGCCTGAAAATGAAGGCAACACACAGAAAAGCAAAGCTAAGAGTGGAGAGGCCAAGCGCTGCTCCCATTGTCCAAACCCTCAGATCTTGTCACGCTTAAAGCCAACACATAACCTTTGACCTCCCATTTGTGAGCCAATAAATCCCTATTGTTACTGAAGCTTATTTGACTGAGGCATCTGCCATTTGCTATCAAAAGAGGATTGACTAATACCCTTTCTCTCCGATACCTCCTACAGCTTCAGGAAAATCAAAAGGAACTTTTCATCAGCAAAAGGTCATAAATTCTGGTATTAAAAGTTTCTTTTTCTGCCTTGATCAGTTCAGCAGTGCAGAAATAATGATGCCACTCGAGACAGAAGGCCTCTGTGATGGCCTAAGGAGCACCTAAAGTGGTGCTGTGGGTGGGTACTCTCCATAAAGGAAGTGACATTTACGTTGGCATCTTAAAGAGAAATAGTCAGATATGTGCTTATCTAGAGAAAGAACATTCCAGGTAGAGGAGAGAGCAAGTGTTAGGTTGGCCAAAAAGTTTGTTGGATTGTATGGGGAAACCTGAACAAACTTTTTGGCCAATCCAATGCATAGTCCCAGAGACAGGAAAGGGCTTACTGTTGGTTTTAGAACTCTCCAGAAGGTCCATGTGGCTAGAGCTTTGTGACACAGGAGACAGATGGGAGATGAAAGGTAGCCAAGTGTCACTGGTATCTTTTAGGGGAAGGCATGATGTAGGCAAGAGGAGTAGTCTTGGAGTCTCCCTCTGTCTGACACGAGGTCAGAGGAAGAAAATGGGCAACAGCAAAGACAGTGCAGGCTTGCAGTCATTCAGTCACCTTGCAGCGTAGCTTGCCTGGCTGGCACTGTGTTGTTCAGTGTGGCTATACAAGATGGTACCTGCAAGACTATAGGAAGAAAGCCACTGTTCTACTACCAACCTAGAAAAGCTGGTGAATCAGCCTTCTGTTTTGATCATATAGTTAAATATATTCTGTTTGATAGGAAGTTAGCAGAACTGGGAATAAATGGCTCAGGTTTGAGACATATATTACCCTCTCACATTCACCAGCTTAATTTAGCTATTGCTTCCTCGTTGCTCTAGATAGCCCAGCAGTACACCCTATCTGGGCGTGAGCACCTTACTCTCAGAATTTTGCTTGGTTTCCACAGGGGAGCCCCATAAAATATGAATGCATAACATTAATAAATTGGATATTATTAAGCTCATCATGATTCCAACATGCTGGTGATGTAATAGTATGTGAATATTATAGAAGTATATCCTTCTTTCTAAATCTTGGGACAGTATGCTTGTGAAATACAATGAAATTCTGTTTGTTCTCTGGCTCTGAAAGCATCCTTAAGTCATTAATGTGCACATGTTTTGAATAAGGAAACTGCCATTGTAGGAGATTAGATAATGCACTTGAATTCATCTCAATTCAACAAACATAGATGTCGTGCTTGTATGGATTTACAGTCTAGAAAGAAGATTCTGCTCCCATTGTGAACAATAATTGGATGAAGGGGAAGAGATGAAGCAGGGGGTCCTTTTAAGGACATTACTGGTGCACTCTAGGGAAGAAAAGATATGAGAATGAGCTATGAAAGTGACAGAGGAGATGGTACGTGGGCAGATACAGACACCTGGGGGCTAAACTGTCAGGACTTGGGGACAGATTCAATGTGGGAAAATAAGGTGATATGTAAATCAAATGTTATGCCTGTGGAATCAACAGACAGGAGCTAACTGACTAGAACAATGTTGGTGCTTCAGATAGAATTGGGAATTCTTGAGGAAATCTAGTTTGGAGTGATGCTACCCAGTAGATATCTGGAAGGCAGGTCTAGAGCTGCACATCAAGTTAAGTCCTGAAGATTTATGATAGTTTTGGAGATTATCCCCCGCCCCCCAAAGATGATTGTGAAAGCCTTGGAAAGCCTTGTGACTGCCTCCAGTAAGGAAGAGTAGCATGAAAAGAGAATTACCACAGATGGAGGCCTGTAGAGTCCCATGTAAACCACCCTGCCGTCACCCATAATGCCTTGCCCCATTCAGTAATTAGAACCATTGGGTCCATCTTGATTTGGGTTTAAGCCTTATACTATAGAAAAGAGGGATTTATGGGAACATTCAATTTCTACCACTGGGAGCCTATCTGATGGTTGGATGGTGGACCTCAAACATTGAGAATAAACATTACATCCACTGAGGATTCAGTTACAAATCCTGATTTAACATATAAACATTTTCAGAAATGGGAAGTGATTTCTTCTTAAGGTTTATTTGAGTGCATAGCCAGCAGCAGTATCAGCTATTGACACCTGACCCATAGACCAAGATGAAGCATAGTTGTGCAGAGGTTTTGTATCTTTTTAATTCCATGAGGAGAACCTAAGTGGCTGATTTCATTGACTGTTTCATGTATGTAAATTTTCTCTCCTCAATTTTTAGTTCCTTTGAAGCATGGATTCAGCCTCGTAATTTTTGGATCTCCCTACAGTTCCTAAAATAGTATAGGCCTAGCGTAACATGCATTCAAATACTTTTTGTGGAAAAATTACATCACAACAAGTAGAATTATCAGGCTAGATAGAAAAAGCCCTGAAACAAGGTCAAGTCTGTTTACATGCCTGTGTACACTGTTGCAATCAAGTTGTCCCATAAATATTTACTTTCTTCTTATAAATCACAAGCTATCTTTCTTAGGCTTAGGTACAAAGTCGTATGGAGAAACCATTGCTTCAAGGGCTCTTTATGGCTGGAAGTCAGAAATATCAAGGGAACTAGCAGTAATAGAGACAAAAGGAAGCACTGTTAAGACTCACCCTAAGGAACTTGGTAATAGCATTTCTTATAATACATATCCCATCAACATTGTTACTCAAAAGCAGGGCCACTTTGGAGTTAGAATTAATACCATATGAAGTAATAAGTTTGCAAAGAACTTGATAAATGTCCATAGCATCATCACTTGGGTTCATAGTGAGAACGAGGACTTTAGGAGTTCACGGTGCACAGATTGTGCCTGGTAGAAATGATGAGTGGATGCATGTTCTAACCCATTTCATTTTTTTATGACCTCTTAATTGCATCAGTAGTTTCTTTCTGAATAAGTAATACTTATTGGGGTTGGGTGGTGTCGAATATAGATCTGGCACCATACTAATTGTTTTAACTGAGATTATTTCATTGAATCCTTAAAATAACCCTATGAAGTAGAGTTTTATCTTTTTATCATTAAACTCAGTGCCAGTTCTTTTACACATAGTTGGGTAGAGTTGCACTGAGTTCATGGAACCTTGCCAAGGACTGTTGAAACCTTTGTTGATGGCTATGAAATAAAGACGAGAGAAGACCAAAAAGAGCTTGAGCATTTTTGCGGCAGCTCTTCTCACCACCTCCTCAAGTTCTACCTTTCTCTGTGGTTAAAACATTGACCGATAGTCCTAAAACTTGGGCAGACTTGGTAGCACATTGGGTATCCTCGTGTAGCTTTTCTGTTATAACATTTTATGGAATTGTCTAAGGGACACTGTGATTTGATGTTACTCAAGTCAAGAAGACCTTGAACAGTAAACTTATCCATGTAAGAAAGCCTCCCCAGGTTAAATCAAATCATCTCTGGCTTACTTTGTAGTGATTTGTCCAATTAATTTCAGCTGAGGCTCTAGAAAAAAGGAACAACCTTATCATCATTATTATGATCATTTCATACCAGCCATTAATCACATTCATACTATGCCAGGCACGTTATAGCTATTATTTTAATTAATTTTACAAAAAGAAATCTGTATAAGGCATGGATTATTGTGCTGACTTTATAAAAGAGAAAACTGATATTCTGAGAGCTAAGCAATTTTCTCATGATTGCACAGCTAGTATGCAATAGATATATGATTTGAAATGAGTTGTGCTTTAGCTGGGCTCCCCAGGTGATTCAAGTGGTAAAGAATCTGCCTGCCAGCACAGGAGACCAAGGTCCGATCCTCTAGGTCAGGAAGATCCCCTGGAGATGGGAATGGCTACCCATTCCAGTTTGCTTGCCTGAGAAATCCCATGGACAGAGGAGCTTGGCGGGCGACAGTCCATGGGGTCACACAGAGTCAGAGAAGACTGAGCATGCACGCCACACAAAAGTGCATTTGTCACTTTCCACAAGACCTCCCAGTGTCACTCTATGGCCACATCCATCCCCTCTCCTGAATTGCTGATAACTAACCTGTTTACTCTTTAACCTGTTTCTTTCTGTTACTGTTATTCTTTATTATGATGATCACAAAAGAATTCCAACATAGACTACTGGGACAGAAAATAATATTACCTCCTCTTCAATGCCTGCCAAAAAGATCAAATAAAAGTTAATATTTTGCCTCATGTCTACCCATACTTTTAATTAAAAAAAATTAATTTGAAATAATGGTATATTCACCAAAGCACCCGGCCCCATGTTCTTCCAGTGTTAACATATTACCCAACTGTAGTGCAATATCAAAATCATGGACAGTCCTTAGCACTTATTCAGATTCCTCCTGTTGTATGTAGACTTGTATGTGGTTCTATGGAGTTTCATCATGTATACAGCATGTGTAACCACCACCACAGTTAACATACCCCACTGTACACAAGATGTCCCTGATTTACTCCTTTATAACCAGACCCGTCTCCTCTCACCCTTCCTAATCTCTGGCTACTACCTGTTTTCCATTATCCTAATTATTGCAAATTGTTGCATGTAGCATGCTGTATGGTATGGGTAGACCATGGTTTAACCAGTTACCCATTGAAGAACATTTGTATAATTTATAGTTTTTGAAAATACATCTTCTTTTCTCTGGGACAAATGCCTGAGAGTGCCATTGCTGGGCCTCATGGTATAATACATTTTTAGTTTGGGAAGACACTGCCAAAATATTTTCAGAGAAGCTGTCCCTTTTCCTTCTTGTTAATTTACATTTTCAAGATGATATTTGATGTAGAACATCTTTTTATATGTTCCTTGACCATTAGATCTTTTACTTGAAATTCCTATCATTTGCTTATTTTTTTCTAATGATCTTTTTGGCCCTTACTGATTTGTTGCAGTTCTTCATTTATTGTTGATTTTAATCTTTTTGTTGGTGAAATATATTGCACATGTTTTCCAGCTTGTGACCATTGGGTTAATTTGCTTATGATGTCTTTTTTTATGCTACATTTAAATTTTTCATGTAGTCACATTCATCATTCTTTCCCTTTATGGTTTGTGGGTTTTGTGGTCTTGAATATGAAATTGGTTTATAGTTTATTCATAGTTAAGACTTCATAGAGACTCAAACAGTCTCTTTGCTCTTAATTTATACCCAATACTACCATGTCTGCTGATCTGATTTTGAGATACTTTGCACACCAGTACATTGGATTGAGTCAGGGAAATTCTACAGACAGTTGTTAGTCTCATAGCAGCAAATAATGGTGATTTTCTGGTCATCTCAGTTCATTGTACTCTCTGCCCACCACTCATTCACTCCTATTCATCCTTCAGGACCCAACTTAATATCTACGCTTCCGGGAGGATTTTGTTGATGATTTACAAGTCTGTTTTCCCAAATCTCACATTACTCTGTTCTCCCCTCGTTGTAGTGCTTTTCACACTGCTATGTACCTGCATGTTTACACCCCAGGTCCCCCACATGGCTTTGGCTCCATGAGATAAGAGAGGGTTACCAGTCTGTTTAATGGTTGTATCTCTCCTTGCAGTGTTTGAACCTGTGGTGAGTGACTAGTGACCTTGATGGAATGTGGGGATGTGGGAGATGCGTGGAGAATAAGCCGACATCAGACCTTCTGAATCACAGTGAGCCAGTGTGCGTGGCGCAGAGGAAATTCTGTTGTTATCCAGAGCTCCCTTCCTCACGGAGAACGTCGACTGCCCAGGGCTCTGTGGGCTGACACTTCGAGTAGAGAATACAGTCCAGGGGTCACAGGTTACAATGTAGGGTTTCATATTCAAGGCTGTGGGAAGAGGGGCTTGGTAGTGGAAGGGATAGGTTCAGCCAAACAGAGTGAAGGAAAGTCAAGGGCCAATTCCCTGAAGAGCAGTTGTGACCAAGCCTCAAAGTCAAGAATCAAGAGCTACAAGGAAATTACATGAAAGCACAGTAGGTAGAGAGTCTTACATTGTTTTTCCTCCTCTATTAAGGAAGCAGAGAAGTGTGTCAACTGTTCAGGAAAGCTTTTTGCTCCAAGATGATCAAACTCTGGTGGTCTCGCTCCTCTCCCTCATCAGATATAGAAACACAGATATGTGTTCATTCCAAGGGAGATGGGCTAGCCAGCCCTGAAACAATTCCTGGCTGTTCCTTTTTTTCAGAGGAAATTATCATGTACTTTCCTTTTGGACTCAGTGTAGCTCCTGAAAATTGTTCCATGGGCAACTGAGGAGAAAATAGGGCCTCTTTTCCGGCAGCCCCTGCTGCTCCCAGGCTCCGACTGCCTTCAGGAAGCAAGAAGTCTCTTTTTAATTAGAGCTGAAAGCCTAATCTTCTGTCAGGGTAACCTGTTGCAGCCAAAATAGACACTCCCGGATGCTGCCTGGAATAAAATCTGCCACAGCCAGGCAACTGAAGAGGAAAAGGGAAAATAAAGAGCAAACTTGGGGAAAGTATGAAACAGGGTGAACAGTTTCATCATCTGTACTGAACTGTAAGCAGTTGTCCAAAAGCCATCTATCGTTTCGAATGTGTGGTAGGTTAGAGGAAAGGACATTCCCTTAGGTTAGACTTGCTGCTCGCCAGGTTAAATGAAGGGTAGGACAGGTCAAGATGCATTTACCTCAGTCTTCAGCTGCTTCATTATTCAGGATAATGCCGCTCCTTTTAAATTTTCTCTTTAATCTCACCTAATTCATAGTGATCTTTGTGGCCACTACAACATCATACTTAGGATCAGCTTCAAAAAGAATCTTTCATTTTTCCATTTCCCCTCCTCCCCTCTTTCACTCTTGCTCCTGCCTTATTTATTTATTTATTTATTTTTTGTAATAAAGGGATAGTCTGGTTTGTAAAAAGAGCTTTGGTCCATCAGCCAGGTCATGTTGGCTGTGGTCATGACTCTAGTACTGAACTTAAACACATCTCTTCTCCTTTGAAGTGTTCAGTGAGTCCATCTACACAAAGAGAGACTTTAGAGACTTGCTGTCAAGCTTCTCCTGTTTCTACTAGATTGGTCCCATTGAAATATGACCACCACTTGGTTGGATGTTGATGTGAGGCCTGAACAGCCAGCAGTCATGTGATCGTTCTCCTAGCTGAAGCAACTTTCTGAAAGCAATCAGTTTGTCAAATAGGAGTGAATGTCTTCTGCCTGCCTCATATTAATATTTCTATTCATGATATCTCTGAGCACATCAGAGGTGGGAGTTGATAATCAATGTGATTAGCTGAATGCAGCCTTTTTCTGACTTACTGCTGCCCTCTTCTGATGGTGCTCTATCAGAATGTAGATCTTTCCTGTGCATCATAATCAAAACGCCCCTGCAAATTTCACCACCTTCTTTATGAAGGGTGTTTCCTCTGTCATCCAGTTTCCCCAGATCAGAGATTATCTCCCTTGCCAACTTCAGTCATTTGGTGAAAGATGTCAGGTGTCTGTTCAGACACGTTGTGTGAACAGTTTGGCCACTACAGACTTAGAATTGTCAGTTTGGCCAATTTGTTAGGAATTGGCCATCCCAGTCCTGGCATGAGATTTTCAAGTCATCTCCTGCTGTCTTCCAATTGACTCACTGGGGATTATAGAGCAGATGTTGCTCTGTGATCATTAGACCTCTCAAAGCCCTGGAGGCACCCTTTGTGCAACACCAGCAGGACCAATTGAGGAAATATGACCCAAACATCACAGAGCAGCTTGCTGTTCACTTTGCAGCTTCTTATGATCCAGGACAAAAATGTTACTATAGCAGTACTTGCTATGAAATGGCGAAGTATGATTAGTGATGGTGTTAGAACTAGAAAGAAATTGGAGAAACCAGGACAGCCAGCATGTTACCTTATCTCTCATTTGTTATATGCATACTACATGCCAAGTGTTTTTAAAGGCGCTTCACTTCCTGTCTAATCCTTAGTGTGATGGAGCTATTGAAGGTTTAAGTAGTTTTCCAAAATTCACATGAGAAGTAATGAATATCTGTACCTCCCTGAAGCCTGGGTGGAAACTGATGAGAGTGATGAAGAGATGGCCATAACTCATCAATATAAACCCTTGAAGATCTGGAAGTCCGCATCTGTAGATTCCTTCCAACAGTAGAAGATAATCAATAAAGATGAGGCACAGTAGTGAGGTAGATGGAGAGGTAGATGATTCACCTTGATTTGTGATAAAGCTGTTTAGAGATCTCAACGTAGGTCCATCGCCAAGCAGACCTGAACATCTTTTTCTTTAAGCCAGCAGATTGCAAGGGGAAAGAGGGAGCTGAGCTAAATATGCCCAGTTCTTCCTTCCTCCCAGCTAGTAAAATAGACTGGTCACAGCTTCACAGGGATGAGTGAGTGAGCTGGTGGCAGAAGGGCATGTTATAACTGCATTATAGTACAGGTAGCCTCTCTTCGTGGAATCATGAAAGTGCCCAAAGAAATTTGTCCTGAGAGACACAGGAGTGCACTGTTGAATGACTAGGATCAGTCCAGGGAAGCCTAGTTCTCCAGACCAGAGTCAAGAAGTATAGTCCCTGGTTTGGGAATCTTCTAGAGAGGCCCATCAGGTGAATTAAGCAAGAAGTCTTACCTGTAACTCCTAATTCATGATTCTGAGTAGTAGCTGAAGATGACAGCTTTCAGTGAACATCTTGGCCAGCTCCCCAAGCGTCCCTCCTCCTCATAGATAGCAACATCCTCGAGATGCCTTAGAAATGCCCTAGGCCCCTCCTCCAGGGCTGAGCCAGGGCCAGCAAGCATCCCAACTCCTGCTCTTGTGGATGTAAACTGCACATCCAAACAGTCCTTGGAAAGAGCGCTAGCTTTCACTTCAGGGCAGGAAGGCTGCTGTGCCCAGACCTGTTGGCTTTGCCTCAGAGACTACTGTGTAGCCATGACAGCAGAGCTTGGGGAGAGGTGGTCATGGGACTGGGGATGAGAATCATAGAGTTCTTAACTCACTTCTTCTGGAAGTAGACCCTGAGTTAAGATGAGTTCAGGTGAGTTATTTCAGAGATGCTTCCAGGAAGCACCTTGATAGGTGGAAGGGCGAAGCAAGGACTGTAGGCCAAATATACACAGTACATGATTTAGTAAGTTTCCAATGTGAGCAACTGGGGTCTAGTCACAGAGTTGGGCAGAACATTCCTTAGACTTGAATAAAGTGAAGCATTTATTCATGGACCCATGTCTGTTGAGGGACTGCTCCTGGAAACGTCAGCTCACTTATTGTTGCTCAGTCACTCAGTTGTGTCTGACTCTTTGTGACCCCATAGACTGCAGCACGCCAGGCTTCCCTGTCCTTCTCTATTTCCCAGAGTTTGCTCAAACTCATGTCCATAGAGTCAGCTCCCTGGAACTTCCTAACTCCCTAGCCTCCCTCATGCCCAGGATGAGCAAGTTCTTCTGGCCTCTGGCAGGCAGAATTGCAGATTCTCCCAGTAGAAAGCCCTCCATGTGTCTAGAAACTGGAAGTGCCAAGGGAGCATGGGTGGGCTTCAGAGAGTGTGGCACCTGCTATGATGCATGAAAGCATTGTTTTTAAGAAGATGAACTAAGTAAGCCCTTACTTGGAGCAGTTTGCCCTTTCTTCCCCCAAGGAGTTTGCCCTCACACTCTCTCCAGCTGAGCATGAGTTGTGTTGGTTTTTTTTTTTTTTTCTGGTTCAAATAAAAAAAATATTTTTTTTCCTTCTTTCTTTTATTTTTCTGTTTGCAAGGCAAGAATGGTCCAAGAGAAGCACAGAAACAGTAGCAAGGTCTTGACTTGACAAAATCTTTGGAAACCATTAGTGAGTTTCGAAGCTGTCAACGTGCTGTCAGGCAGATAGGTTTTCAAGAAAAAGGGCAGAGATAAGTTAGAAATTGTATTCTGAGCCATGGATGCTCTCCAGCCCTGCTTCTAGGGAACTGAGAAGGAAGGCAGGTTGAGGAGTGAGGCTTTATTCACTGGGAATGGGAAAAGGAAGAGGCAGCAGCCAGGAAATCAGCCTAGATTGCAGTGTGGTTTAGCTGCAAAATCATGGTGGAAGGAGTCAAGGAAATGAGATGAGGCTGAAAGGACTGGAAGGGTATTTGTGTGAAAGACAGTGGCTCTCAAAGGGCAGAAGTGGGGCAAACCCTCAGGTTCAAGGCCCCTTTGCCTGAGTCTGAGTAGTTTCTTGGTCATCAGCTGCTTGCTGCCTAAGGGAAGCAATCGGAGGGGCCGGTGGGCAGGTCTCTCTTGAGGAGCCCTAAGATTAGGGTCACAGAGAGAAGTGATGATTGACTTGTAATCAGTGAATGAAGTTTGTCAAAGGCATATGTAAATTTTCCAAAGCTTTTTGTATTTTCTTTATTTTTAAGGCCCGGAACAGGAGGAATTATCTCAGCGGGCGCCTTGCACTCATTAATGAGGCATTAGCTCCTGGTTCAAGCACAGTACAAATCATGCTAACAGGAGGGCAGGGAGAGCCTTCCCTCAGGGGTTGGTGTGGATTGAATCCTGGGGTGGAGGCATGTTGTTTCCATTAAGTGCTTTATTCCTGTTTTATCTTTCCACCAAACCCCCAAACAAGCTGTTGATTTCCTCCAACCATTAAGGACAGACAAAACCGGTCAAGTCAGATTATTTTTTTAAAGGATGATTTAAAATGCTAGTTGCACAAAGTGATGGTTGTTTTCTCGTTGTTTGTTTTCTTTTTCTTTCCTGTCCTGTTTATGGCTGTAATTTGGAATAATTAAATGCATCATATTTTCACAGGTCTAACAGTACCCCAACTATTTTTGGGGTTTCTAAATGGTAGAGGCTTTTCCTGCCCAGGTACACAAGAAGGAAATCAGAACAAGGACCTGTCCCTAAAAGGGAATGATGTTTTTTTGGTGACTTTAACAGTGTTTGCTCTTTATTGCTTTAGAATCATAACCTGGGTTGGAATGAATTGTCTTTGCCAGGGGCTTCCTTTCTCTTCATACCAGAATAATAGAGGAGTGAAAAGCACATTCTGAGAGAACGTCAGGGCCAAACGTAGGGCTCACCCAAACAGTCTGGACTGTCTCTTCCAGGGACTTGTACAGGCCTATGTGAAGAGTTCATCTTCCCTGGATGCAGTGTGACAACTAGCCCCACACTCCCCCATCCCCACTGCCATTTTAAATAGGGACTTCAGTGGAAGGCTGGACAGAGTCTGGGTGTGAGACTTCAAATGTGACACCTTTCTAGTGGCATAAACCCATGAGATGTAACCATAGCTGCATAACAGCATCATCTGGAGTCCTGTTCAGGCAGATTCCTGGGCAGTATTGCCGAGACAGTGCATGTTGGGTGGGGTCTGGGTGTCTGTGATATTTGATCTGTTCCTTTTGGTCAGTGTGTGTCAATCCCTTACTCTAAATTGATTAAATGATAATATGTTGATAGAAGAGTCTTCTAACTCTAATTCAGTGACATGTTTCTTCCTTTCCTTTGTATGGGCAGCGGGCTTGTTGATTACTATGCCTATAGGGTCCAGGTCTCCAAAGTCAGTGTTCTGTTCTCAAATCTGCCTCTGATTTGAAGGATGACTTTTAACATCATGGTGCTTGAGTCTCTCCCTGTCTTCTATGTGGACCTAACCACTCCTGTTTAGCATGCTGGATACAAAAGGAAAAAGACTGTGAAAAGTTCAAAATGTAAACTGCCATGGAAATATGATAGTGTCAATAAAGCACATATACTCAGCAGAGGAAGGGAAAGATGGATCTGGGGTGAAACTATCCTTTTGTCACCCTTGCATTAATCAATCTCTGTTATCCTTTTAAATAGAGTGATTTCAAAGGAGTTACAGATGTCAGGACTGAATTTGCCTGGCTTCAGTTCAGTTCAGTTCAGTCGCCTAGTCATGTCTGACTCTTTGTGACCCCGTGGACTGCAGGCTTCTCTGTCCATCACCAACTCCCAGAGCACGCTTAAACTCATGTCCATTGAGTCGGTCATGCCATCCAACCATCTCATCCTCTGTCGTCGCCTTCTCCTCCTGCCTTCAATCGTTCCCAGCATCAAGGTCTTTTCAAATGAATCAGTGAACCAAAGTATTGGAGTTTCAGAATCAGTCCTTCCAATGAATATTCAGGACTGATTTCTTTTAGGATTGACCGGTTTGACCTCCTTGTAGTCCAAGGACTCTCAAGAGTCTTCTCCAACAACACAGTTCAAAGGCATCAATTCTTCAGTGCTCAGATTTCTTTATAGTCCAACTCTCACATCCATACATGACCACAGGAAAAACCATAACTTTGACTAGGCAGACCTTTGTCAGGAAAAGAATGTCACTGCTTTTTAATATGCTATCTAGATTGGCCATAGCTTTTCTTCCAAGGAGCAAGCATCTTTTAATTTCATGGCTGCAATCACAATCTGCAGTGGTTTTGGAGCTCAAGAAAATTAAGTCTGTCACTGTTTCCATTGTTTCTCCATCTATTTGCCATGAAACGATGGGACCAGATGCCATGATCTTAGTTTTCTGAATGCTGAGTTTTAAGGCAACTTTTTACTCTCCTCTTTCACTTTCATCAAGAGGCTCTTTAGTTCTTCTTTGCTTTCTGTCTTAAGGGTGGTGTCATATGTGTATCTGAGGTTATTGATATTTCTGCCTGCAGTCTTGATTCCAGCTTGTGCTTCATCCAGCCCAGCATTTTGCATAATGTACTCTGCACATAAGTTAAATAAGCAGGGTGACAATATACAGCCGTGATGTACTCCTTTTCCTATTTGGAACCAGTCTGTTGTTCCATGTCCAGTTCTAACAGTTGCTTCTTGACCTGCATACAGATTTCTCAGGAAACAGGTCAGGTGGTCTGGTATTCCCATCTCTTTCAGAATTTTCCACAGTTTGTTGTGATCCACACAGTCAAAGGCTTTGGTGTAATCAATAAAGCAGAAGTAGATGTTTTTCTGGAACTCTGTTGCTTTTTCTGTGATCCAGCAGATGTTGGCAATTTGATCTCTGGTTCCTCTGTCTTTTCTAAATCCAGCTTGAACATCTGGAAATTCATGGTTCATGTACTTTTGAAGCCTGACTTAGAGAATTTTGAGCATTACTTTGCTGGAGTGTGAGATGAGTGCAATCATGCGGTAGTTTGAACATTCTTTGGCATTGCCCTTTTTCAGAATTGGAATGAAAACTGACCTTTTCCAGTCCTGTGCCACTGCTGAGTTTTCCAGATGTGTTGGCCGATTGAGTGCAGCACTTTAACAGCATCATCTTTTAGAATTTGATATAGCTCATCTGGAATTTCATCACCTCCACTAGCTTTGTTTGTAATGATGCTTCCTGAAGCCCACTTGACTTCACATTCCAGGATGTCTGGCTCTAGTGAGTGATCACACCATCATGGTTATCCAGGTCATGAAGATCTTTTTTGTTTAGTTCTTCTGTGTATTCTTGCCACCTCTTCTTAATATCTTCTGCTTCTGTTAGGTCCAGACCATTTCTGTCCTTTATTGTGCCCGTCTTTGCATGAAATGTTCCATTGGTGTCTCTAATTTTCTTGAAGAGATCGCTAGTCTTTCCCATTCTATTGCTTCCCTCTATTTCTTTGCACTGATCACTGAGGAAGGCTTTCTTATCTCTCCTTGCTGTTCTTTGGAACTGTGCATTCAAATGGGTATATCTTTCCTTTTCTCCTTTGCCTATTGTGTCTCTTTTCTCAGCTATTTGTAAGGCCTCTTCAGACAACCTTTTTGCCTTTTTGATCTTGCCACCTCTTCTTAATATCTTCTGCTTCTGTTAGGTCCAGACCATTTCTGTCCTTTATTGTGCCCGTCTTTGCATGAAATGTTCCATTGGTGTCTCTAATTTTCTTGAAGAGATCGCTAGTCTTTCCCATTCTATTGCTTCCCTCTATTTCTTTGCACTGATCACTGAGGAAGGCTTTCTTATCTCTCCTTGCTGTTCTTTGGAACTGTGCATTCAAATGGGTATATCTTTCCTTTTCTCCTTTGCCTATTGTGTCTCTTTTCTCAGCTATTTGTAAGGCCTCTTCAGACAACCTTTTTGCCTTTTTGCTTTTCTTTTTCTTGGGGATGGTCTTGATCACTGCCTTGATCACTTGATCACTGCCTCCTGCCTCCCGCCTGGGTTACTATTTTTTTATGTGGACTCCGCACATTGTTTTAAAATGTTGTCTTGTCACTTTGGGGATATACATGAAGATCAGTCTCTAGGAGATGATGGAGCTGTTTGCTCAGGAACCTGGGAGGTTCATTTTTTCCTTCCTTTTCCCAGGAAGGGGAGGAGCTGTGAGGATCTGTGTTGGGAACATATGTATCCATTCAAGTTGTGGAATGGCTCCTTGGGTACCTTGCAGGGACAGGAGTCTTTTTCTGGCTGCTTCTTATTCAGCCTGTTTTAGGGCCTGTGGATGTGAGGAATATGGAGCCTCTGCTTTGACCAGTTCATGGTAATGATTGAGAAGTTTAGGATAGAGGTAAATTATTAACTGACTGGGATACCAGATAAAATATTTACCATGGAGATTCAGAGCATTGTGAGGTCCCAGCATGTTAGAAAAATGAGCAAATACTTCATAGGGGGAAACATGACTTTAGATGGCCTTTGAAAAACATGCAGGATTCAACTGGACAAAGATATTCCCACTAAAGGAAAGAGATAAAACAATGACCTGATGGTAACACAGGCAAGATATGTTTGAAATGTTGTGGAAAACTCACTGAAAGATTTTTCAGATTGTCCTGGAAAGAGAGTAATTTACCTTTTCTTGGCAAAAGCTAAGGTTCTTTTTTTTTTTTTTAATCCATTTATTTTTGGCTGCCTCGGGTTTTAGTTGTGGCACATAGGCTCTTCATTGCAGTGCCCGAGTTTCTCTCTAGCTGTGGCATGAACTTAGTTGCCCCACAGCATGTGGGATCTTAGTCCCATGACCAAGGATCGAACCTGCATCCCTTGTGGTGGAAGGCAGATTCTTAACCAGTGGACCCCCATGGAAGTCCCTGGGGATTCTTTTTACTATTTAATCTGTCAGGGATTTTATAGACACCCTGACATTGCAACCCTCCTCTTATGTATAACAGGCCTAGGATGCCAGGGCTTGTTAGCTATGGGAATACAGGACCAAATAGCTGCATCCCTTTAGGCCTGGAGGCCAACTGTGGGATCCTGCTTAGGATCCAGCTCTGGAACATGTTACTGAAAGAGACCAGGAGGCTTAGGAAAGACAAGCAACCTGCCTTTTTTATGAGTCAATGAAGAAACCTGGGCTTTGGAATCAAATTGACCCGAATTCCAATCCCCATCCTGCTACTGCCTTGCCAGCGTTATCCTAGGCAATCAATAAATGTAACTGGCACAGTGTCCCTGTTGCAGCTGGTACATTGTAAATGGTCAGTAAATAAACTCCCTGAGTCCTGCATGCAGAGGCCAAGTTTTAAAGAAGGATGGTAGATGCTCATCTGCATTTCCATAGGGTCCCTGCTTCTGTTTTATAACCTATCATGTCTCCTTCACTCCTATTATGTCTCTATTCACTTAGCTTTAGACATGGTTAAGTTTGCTCTGTGAAGTGTTCACCATTTGGCAGAAAGAAAGACCATTCCTATAGAATTGGCAATGGCTTCCTCATTTGAGGATTCATTCAGCTAATTCTCCCATCTTGCTTTGCTCTGATACTCTGCCTCTACGTGAACTTTTTAATCTTGCTGGCTTTGTCCTATCTGCCTCGACCATGACCCCAATCCCACTGAGGTAACAATGTCACTGCTAGACTTCGCTTCCTTAATGCCTTCTCACATGGACTCCAGTCTTTGTCTGGGGCATGTATTGCCATCCAGTCTTATGGATTTCTGTGGGTGGTCAAAGGTTACCAACCTTGTCATGACTGGTAGCCTTGGGCACAAGCTTAGAACCAGCCTAAGTGCTTGAACTGGCCTCCTCAACCCTGGCCTTCCCTAACAGATGATGCCCCTTAGGCAACGGATGGAGGACCTGGGGGTCATAGCTCAGTCTTGGTGCTACATCCTCTGGAAAAGCTGGTGGTCCAGAGTGGCTCCCTTGGGTCAGCCTGGGCCTGCTCTGAACTGTCCATGGGGCTTCTGAGCAGCTTCTAGACTCCATGATAAGTTGGGAAGTTGGTGGCGTGAGAGCTATAAATATAATACCTTAGCTTTATTTAACCTAATGCTTACCCAGATTGTGAGATCATGGCACACTGTGCTCAGGTACACCCCGAGTCATGTACAAACCCACAAAACACCTATGAACATACCTAGAAAATATTGATAGTTTCTTTACACTTCGGGAAAATGCCCTACTTTAGTCTTCATAAACATACTATAAGATTGACTTATTATGTTCACTTTATTGATGCAGAAAATGGAGTATTAGAGATCCAAAGACTTGTCTGGTGTCACCTAGTGAACCAGTTGTAGAGCTGCTCGCACCCATTGCTCCCATTGCACACACAGCCCTGCTGTTGGCTCTTGGGATAGAAACATCATGTGAGCACAACACTGAGAAACCATCCCCTTGCAGAGGTTGCCTATGTCCATCACAAGCCCATGTTCATGCCTTGCATTGTAGACATTGGATTGGCTCTACTTGTAGACTGAGTTGAACAGGAATCATAAAACAAGGTTGGGAAGCATGTCACTCAGTGTTAGCCCCAGGGGCTTTCCGTGGGGCCTACTGTCATCATCACCTCTCCCCAGGCTTGGAGGAATTCTGAATTGGGAGGAGCACTGATCCAGCATAATTACCACCTGCTCTACTTGAGGACGTTGCCAGCATCTTCCACACCCACTCCTGAGCCTCGAGTTCCTGGTGGGAGGGATGGAAGAGGCTTTTGCAGTGCCAGTTGTTCTCTTCATGGCCTGGGGACCAGGGAAACAGCACAACTACAACAACAGCAGAATCCTTCTTGCTAGAGGATGTGATCGTCCTGAGTCACAAAGAAAACCAGATAGAGACAACTAGAAGCTCAGTGATGAACCCCAATTCCCAGCAAACCCTTGCCCACTTTTTTGGAGGGATAAAATTCATAGAATGGTATTTAACATGGCTGAGCAGACAGGGGTTCATGTGTTGGTACTCTCTATGTGTTTCTTGGAGCCTGTTTCATCATCCATAAGCAGGGCGTAATTAATAATAATACTGTTCCAGTTTACCAGGGTGATTTTCAGGATTAAATGAGATAAGTGATGTGCTTTGTTATCTATGTTTCTGAGGAACACTCAAAAGCAGGATCTGAAATAAAGAAATGGCTTCAGCCGAAGGCAGACGTTATGAATAGTTTGTTATTAATCCCACACTTCAAGATCAGGATGACTGTGACTCACAAGCAAATGCAGAAAAATACTCACACCTGCTCGCTCTCGGGCTGAGTGTCGTTACCCTGCAGAGAGGATTCACTCCACAGCACAAGACAACTTTGGTCAGGGTGACTTGAAATAGTGGTCATGTCCCAGCTCTTTAAAGTGCCTAAATGTACTAGAATTAAAAAATAAATGTGTTTGCAGCACTGAGTGTTAGAACTACCATCTCCTCCTCCTGCCCCTGCCTCTCTTCACAGATGGGAAACCAAAGGACCTAAAGAAGAGACTGTACCTGGCTCCAAAGTGACACAAATCATAAGAATGAGATTCTAACACTGATCTTTTATCTTCTGTAACATCGGTGTTCTGGTTTGTCTTGCTTATTAGATAAAATTGGAAAAGTAGGGAAAATGATAAAGAAGGAAGAGACCGCCTGTGCAGATAACTCCACTCTGCCATTTTGGTGTATTTCCTTCCTGTCTTCTCTCAGCGCATTTTCTTCCATTTACCTAGAGACACGGTAAAACCCAGGGCTTCTAAGCTCACACTCAATGCTGTCACTGGTATAGCAGGCCACCTTTCTAATCACTATTGTTATTTGATATATGATCAATAAAAGTTACATTTTTAATTCTCAAAGCTAAGGAAAGCTGCCCATGACCCCCCAGATGTATGTGGCTCATTTAGAAAACAGGTGTAATAATGACATCAGATCATCAGGATGGCCCACAATAGGAAGCCAAGGTTTGTTTTGTTTTTTAATTTGACTGTATTGGGATCTTTGTCCATGTGCAGGATCTAGTTCCCTGACCAAGGATCGAACATTGGGCCCCCTGGGTTGGGAGCATAGAGCTTTGACCACTGGACCACCAGGGAAGTTCCCAGGAAGCCACCTTGGTGCTAAACTTTCAAGGGACTCCCCTGAGCCCCTCACTACCATCCCGACCCTATCCAGAGTACCCTCCCTGGTGTGGCCCTTGTCAGAACCAGGTACACTCAGCCTGTGTTCACCCAAGCTGGAATCGGAGCCAAAAATGAAGAGGTCACACGAGATGCTTCCCACAGTCCTGTTCCCTTTAGGAATGCAATGCCTGAGCCACGGGGCATTTTGACTCAGCTTCTGTGCTCTGTGCCAAGGCTGAATGACTAGAACTCCAGCTGCAGCCTGCACTTTAAAGCTCTGTTCTCGTCCCAACCCACAATCTTGTTATCCAGGCTGTCAGAGGAGGGGGAGGAGGAGCTGGGGGAGAGGTGACTCAGGGGGCCTGAGACAGTTCAGAATGCCCTTCCAGTTGATCTGCTTTCACGAAAATAATGTGGAACTATCCTGTGCCCTGAGATAGTGTAGGAGAATCCACCGCCAACACTCCTCTCATGCCCCCTGAGTTCAGCTGAGAAGCTCCCCCAAGGCTTTTCCTAAAAGCAGCATCCGAATCCTGTGCACCTGGCCGTCTGCCCACAATTCCTTGGGAAGACAGAGCTCACTCCTGTCCTGGCAGACTTGAATAATAGGAAGATGCGGATTGGAGCCGGGCAGCATCTTTGTTACACAGCACCTTACTGAAGTAGCCAGGTGTTTTTAGAAGAAGAGGGGGAAAGGTAGCAGCTTGGCCTTTAGGGGTGGACAGGAATAACAATCTGGCGAACCTGAACATTCAAGTTTTTGTAGCTGGGCTGCAAACGAGCCTTTCTTCCCTGCCTCCTTGCAATGCCATCAGTGACATCACATGTCCCTGGGTAGGCCACACATGAATGCTTCAAACAGGAGACAGGAACAGAGGGCCAAGGGAGTCTGCTCCACTGAGTACCTGGGTGATAGAACTGACAAACAAAATAAGGTGCCCAGTCACTGAGAGGATTGAAACATCGGGTCTCTGCTCCGGTGTCACCCTCACTGAGGTCTCCCTGTAACTCTTATCTCGAGCAGGCCCTGACACCGACACTCCCTTTCAGCCTGTGTTATTGTTCTTCCCTGCACACATCACTACCTGACATTATGCCCTGTTTATTCCCTTGTTTATTCCTTTATTATGCTCTGTTTATTCCTTTTTCCATCATCTGTCTTACTTGGTAGAACGTAAGGTCCAAGAGAACTTGGAGTTGGGTTTTCTCACTGCTGTGTGCCCAGGGCCTCGAACAGGGCCTGGCCAATGGCAGAACACCAGGAAATAGATATGAAATAAACCAGTGTATTGCTGGAATGTATGAACCTAGTATGAACCAGGCAAGGAGCAGACCAATTCCCACAAGGACAACAGCAGTTGATGTCTTGAAGGCTGTGATGAACTCCCTGAATGTTCTCAGCAGTTCTGCGTTCTCCGTGCTATCCTTAACCCCATTTTGCACTGAAGGAAAACTAGACTTTAGGGTTAACAGGTGACTTGCTTCTGTGACCCTGAGGTCACCATGCTAATAAATGGCAGAACCAGGATTTGATCTCCAGCCTGGGGGCCGTCTTTTCAGACATACCAGACTAAGCATTTACTTGATAATCTTTTGATTGAGTTAGTTGGAGCTTCTTTCCATGATTCTTACCCAGCTCGATCAAGCAGTTGCTTCATGAAAATGACTGCATGAGGTGGATGTGTCATTTGCATGTACTAAACCTATGAGATCCTTGAATTTGTCATAAACCCAAAGTAGCAGAGCATTCTTTCTCACAGTGATGGCTCAGTAGTGAAGCCATACCATACAGGTAGTTGGAGTTCCTTTCCTTGACAATTTGGAAGTAAAGATGAACTACCATTCTGACATGTCCCATTTGTTGAGTTTCACTTGCTGAAGACATGTGGCTAGGGAAACACTATTTATTGACAAAGTGTTTTACAAAACCAGAGCGTGTTAGGGCCTCGTAGTTACTTTTTTCAATAGCTTTTTAAAATGAAGTTGCAATTTTCTTATACCCTCCCTCCCAGAAGAAAATGCAACAAAAATGTCAGACAAAAACACTACATTAAGGACCAGCAGCCTACTGGGCTCCCCAAGGCTAGGGGATATTTCTTTGTGTACCCACAGTCCTCCAGGCCCCTGCAGAGGCTCATTTCCTTCTGGGGGCTCCCAGATACCATCAAGGCACTGACTCACGGTATGCCTAGAGTGTCATTTTTCTCCTAAGCATAGCTTATCCACATCATAGCACCTGGTGTATTCCATTGTCACATCATTATCTTGTGTCTATGAAAACTCAGGTCTCTATCATATTTGTATTATAATCAGCCAATTAAAGAGTCTTATTAATTCCTCTGTGAGGAGGCCTCCATATGAGTGAGTGAGAGACTCTGTGTTTCTATGGAAGATTCAAGAGATCCCCTCTTGTTTCCAAGGCAAGCTTCAGCACCATTGACTTTATGGATTCTGTGTTCAGTCACTACCCCTATCCCAAGAATCCCAGGGTTTATGGAAAATCTGGGCCACCCAACCCCATCTGGACCTATGTTCCTTTTTAATGTTCAAACTACTAACAGATTTCCTGAGCCATTCTAATTTCTTTCCTTCTAGGTGAGTCACACTTGTACTTAGGTTATTAGGAATTCACTGAGATTTCAAAGCATTAATATTCTTCAATATTTCACATTGATTTGTAGCAAATGAGTAAATCCCTAATAGGAGTACAGACTCCTGGCACTTGAATTTCTAACACATTAGAGAATAATCTATTTTTCACCCAAGTTTCACTTTTCAATTTATGCCATCAGCTCGAGTCATCAGTTGTCAAGGGAGAAAAGTTGTCCATGTGATTTGTTCTCTTGGGATACACATGTCTCTGCTCCCAACTAGCTCAGGAGTTCATGCCCTGGCTGTATATTAGAATCACCTGAAAGGGTTTCTTAACGTTAAAAATGTTCAAGGTTTACAGCAGGCCATGTAAATCAGAATTTCTGGGCTTAGGGCTGAAGGGATTTCTTATGTACCTAAGATCAAGAACCACAGAATCATATAGCTTATATTAAATGGCTCTGTTTTCCCACTTCCTGACACCAGGTAGAGAACCTTCCAGGTAGTCACATGTATGTGGAGAGACCATAAAGAAAGCTGAATGCTAAAGAATTGATCCTTTTGAACTGTGGTGCTGGAGAAGACTCTTGAGAGTCCCTTGGACAGCAAGGAGATCAAACTAGTCAATCCTCAAGGAAGTCAACCCTGAATATTTATTGGAAGCACAGATGCTGGAAACTCCCAATAATTTGGCTGCTTGATGCAAAGAGCCGACTCATTCAAAAATACCCTGATGCTGGGAAAGATTTCCATTTTATGAAACGAAGCTACAAACCCTGTGAAAATAGGTACTTTAACTACTTGAGGAAAATTCTCAGCCTGACCTGCAAACGGCTCCTCTAAGGCTCCCAGGGGCTGGGTTCTAACCCTTGAAACAGCCTCACCAGTAGAAATGGCTTCTTTAGACTAGGTTGATTGCTTTTCAGCTGAAAGAGTCAACTTTTATTGGTCCCTACTCATTTTGCCATTTAAATTTTTTATAGACTTGTCAGTTTTCTTGTCTTCTGTTCTACAATAACATTTTCCAGCAGTATATCAAATTTGACTGTGGCGTATTTAGTAATGGAATCTGGAGAGCCAGTTTTATTGATGTCCTAGAAGCTTGTATGCAAGGGATAGTCGTCTGCTTGGTAACTAGTATTTTTAATCCTTTGTTTTTAATTGTTAAGCTGCTTTTAAACTGGTTGGGAATGGTAACTTTTCCACTGGTTTCTAGACCTTTTTTTTCTCTTTTTTCCTTTCACCATTCCTAGAAACCATACTGGATCTCAGTTTCTCTGAGATTAAATGTCATTTAAACCCTTTTCTTAGTATAACAGATCATGAAATGTTTACTCTGTCTAACCCAGATCTCCGGACTTGAATATTTCTCATCAAAAACTACTTTTTTTTTTTTTCCCCTGTAAGACTCAACATTTTTTGCCCATTGATTTATTTGATATGAAAGTCAGTGTGTTTTTTTGAAAGCATGGATTTTTAATCAAATGTGGTGATGGGTCCCTCAGAGACAACTATCAAAGATTTTATGGTTTTACTTAAGCTTTTAGGTTATGCTGCATGCAGTGTATGTTTTGCTTTAAATACAGAGGCCATTATCAAATACATGCAGAATTCCTTAACAGATTTCAAAAAGATTTCCTTGTATAAATGTATTTATCATATTTAAATATTTCTACCAAGCTATTTCTTAGATAGTGTTTTCATCTCCTTGATTTCCTAGTCTTCTCCTTCCTGCTTGTTTTTGCCCTGACAGAAAGATGGGAAAGAATCAGAGCTCTCACTTAAATTTTTTTCCATTTTCTTAAAAACATATAAAGTAAATGGTTAATAGGCTATATGTTCATCCACCTCATTAGAACTTATTAAAAAAAAAAGAACTTGATATTCAAATGCATTCTTTTTCATGGCTGAGTAATATTTCATTGTGTATATGTACCACACTTCCTTATCCATTCATCTACCGATGGACATCTAGGTTGCCTCTTTGTCTTAGCTATTAAAACAGTGCTGCAGTGAACACTGAGGTACATGTGTCTTTTTCAATCCTGGTTTCCTCAGGGTTTATGCCCATAGTGGGATTGCTGTGTTGTGCAGTAGTTTTATTCCTAGTTTTGTTTTTTGTTTTTTTTTAATAAGGAGTCTCCATACTGTTCTTCCTAGTGGTTGCCTCTGGGCAATTCATATTGATGTATGGCAAAAAGCCATCACAATATTGTAAAGTAATTATCCTCCAATTAAAATAAATATAAAAATTTAAAAAAGAGAAAAAGATGTAAATGGATAGAAGGTCGAAATGATTAGTTACAACGCAATTGCGAGAGTATCTGTGGAAAGGAAAAGTTGCCAGAGTGATGGAATTCTGTTAGAAAAGGAGGTATGGTCTCCTTCAGAGAACAAGAAGAGACCAGCCAAACCAGAGATGGGGTTCTTTACAATAAAGGAAAACGCTGCATTGGCTTTCCAGCAGATTGGCCACCTGAAGAACATTTGTGTGTATAATACACAACAGGTACCCCATTTACCCCTTGGTAAAGCTATCAAAATAATGACTGTCTAGTGCCCTGCTCTAGCAGCCCGACAGAAATATCTAACATCCTTATATCTGCAGCTTGGCAGGCTGAGATAGTTGGATGGCGTCCAGACATCAGGGAAAGTACTGAACTGGCCCAAAAGTTCGTTCGGTTTTTTATGTACCATCTTGCCAAAAAACCCAGATGAACTTTTGGGCCAACTCCCTAGATTTTAGAGTCTGTAGTACAATGAACACTTTGAACCAAGCTCAAATCTCCATTAGTGTTGGTTTCTGATATTTTATTGCTTTTTTCATTGAATGTTAAGAGACTCGGAGTTATCTTTACAAATCTTAAACTGTTCACTTTCTCCCAAGAATTATAAAGAACCTAAAGTGTTTTATCTTTGATCTCCCAATTACCATGTACTAAATTACTGTCTAGTTGTATTTAGAACCACCGTGTTTTCACACTCCCTCCATTAGCTATTATTTTCCTTTATTATTTCGTTAGTGTTGATTTAGATTCATTAGCAACTTTTTTGCTTGCCATTTCATTCTTATATTCTTACATTCTACTGCTTCATTTAGATTCAGTTGCCTTGTTTTCAAACTATAGAATATCCTTGTACTAAAGCAAAACACTCAGTTTTTCTCTGAAGGTGTTGAAATTTTTGTTTCATTCTTTTCATCATAGGTTAGCTGGGTAGAGGTGTCTTTGTCCCCGTGGCCAAGTATAGCACTTTCAGAACACTTCTCTATTTATTGCCATGGAAAAGTGTCATCAATCCGATTGTCTTTCTTTTGTAGGTAATCTTTTGTTTTTCTTTAGTCACTTCAAATATTTTTTTTATTTTTCTTCCACCCCTACAGTTTCACTAAGCGTATGTAGGGTAAGATTTGTTTTTATTTAGCCTTCCTGTAACTAAGTGTGTTTTTTAAACATGAGGATTCATGTCTTTTTCTGCAATTCTTGGATATGATTGTCATGTATCTTAAAATATTTCCTCTCCCTCTTCTTATTTTGGTTGGTATTCCTCATTTCACTTTTCATGTCTGTTAACCTTGTCTTCATCAGTTTCATCTGTTTCTCTCTGTGTGTACTGCAGTCTGGATTTCTTTTCTCAGAAAGCTTCCCGTTCACCAGTTTTTCAGATCTGTGTGTATCTATAAGGGATTCAAAATTTCATTTTCATGATTCTTGACACTCTCAAACTAATAGGAAATTCATCCAGAGTAAGGAATTCAGCCAGGAGGTCACTCTCTCTGCTTGTGGTATGTGTTTTAAGAGGACAGACACTGACTGTTGATTTTTTTCCCCCCTCAATAAATGTCTTGTGAAAGTCGTTGAATGAATCAATGAACCCATTCCCCTATGGTGAAGTCACTCAGTCGTGTCCGACTCTTTGCAACCCCGTGGACTGTAACCTACTAGGCTATTCCGTCCATGGGATTCTCCAGGCAAGAATACTGGAGTGGATTGCCATTTCCTTCTCCAGGGGATCTTCCCGACCCAGGGATTGAACCCAGGTCTCCCGCATTGGAGGCAGACGCTTTAACCTCTGCGCCACCAGGGAAGCCAATGCAAAAATCCCAGCCAGTGACCTCCTAGAGCTTACACTTTAAGAGAGAAGTCATCAATCACATTGCCCTGTCGCCCTGTCA
>SJXQ01003380.1:151532-198310 GCA_006408695.1 Aepyceros melampus
CTGTCGCCCTGTCATTAGTTTACATGTTCAAGATATGGTTGGAGCCAGAGGAAGGAATGGCAGCCAGGGAAGTATTTCAGAGGCAGCTATGCTCGTATTGGGCTTTGCAGGATCTTTAAGAGTTAGCCATGGGCACAAGGCACGGAAAGGAGAGAGGAATTACTGTGTAGTCAAAGGCTCAGAGATTACCAAGCCCCTAGGACTCTTGGAGATGGGCATATTGATGTCTTCTGATGAGGGAAGAGCCTTGGGCATAAAGGGAACATGTCCCTTCTGCCCTGGCCCCTTCTGCAGGCAGCTCTGCCTCCAGCACGCAGAGCTTGCCACTCTCCCGCACAGCTTTCCTGGTGACATACAACAAGGGGACGGGCAGAATAGCCAGCAGGCTTCAAGCCTGTGGTGGAATAAGCAGACCCCACTAAGATTCCAGCCAACAGTTCCACCTTCTGTGTCATGATTTAATCAACCATATCAGTCCAGATGCTGAATCCTGAAACTCGGGAGGAAAGAGAAATTACCAACTTCACAAGTAAAATGAGAAGCAAATCTGGCCTGCCTTTCTGCACAATCACCCTGATTATGTGCCAGACGATGCTCTGGGAGTTCGGCAGTGCACAAGTCAAAGTGAAGAGACACGTCATCAACATGTAACCCGATACAGAGCTACTATCATATAGTCATAAATGTGCTGGGGAAAAGATATAGAGTGAATGGGGAGAGAGGAAGCTGGGTGAGAGTTTCTTTAGGTGTTTTATTTTGTTTTATTTTTATTTTTTTTAAGTCAGGTAGAAGTGACCTGAATAATGAGCAATGAATGGGCAAGCAAAGGGTTGAAGAGTGTTCTAGGCAGAGGGCAGAGGAGGTGCAAAGCCGCCAAGGCAGGAACTAGTGGATTAGGTTCAAAGGGCAGAAAAGAGCCTTGAAGCTGGGGGAGATAAAGTCAGAAGAGATAAGGCCAGGAAGGTGGGCTTGAGCCACGTCACCTAGGGCCGGGCAAGGCATCCTGAGGGAGTTGCATTTTCTGTAAACAACATGAGAAGAAATGCTTTAAGCAGAGCAACAGCACTATCAGATTTTGGTTTCTAAGAGATTTCTCTGGAGATTATATGAATAACTCAGTGGAAAGGGGCAAGTTTGGAGGTAAATTAGGACCCCGCTGTAGGAGTAGAAGTGTGTTATGGTAGCTTGGCCTGAGACGATGGGATGTGGATGGTGAGAGTAATTAAGTTGGGGATCCATTTTTGGGGCAGAATCCATTGAACCTGGTGATGAGTTAGAATTCAAGGTGTGGGAAAGAGAGGAAACCCAGGTTTTATACTGAGTTACTAGATGGTGAAGATTGGCAGGAGGAAGTGAGGGGCAGGGATGAGTATCTAGGGTTCAAGTTTTTAAATAGCTAAGGGGAGTGGCTAAAAATGGCGATATTGTATGTTAGGAAGGGGTTGGGATATGGTCCCCCACCCCCTGTGGAACCCTGAGTGGAGTTTTGGACCATAGTAAATAAGATGATTAGCTTGTGGAATTTTGAATGAAGCTGGGCATCCATTGAGGGTCCTGAAATGTTGACAAATGTATAGCCAAAATGATTTTGACTCCTATGAACAAAAAGAACCTTGGCGACTTCCCAGGCCTGATGAGATCTATGACCGTGTACAGTCTAAGTTCTTATTCTTTTTCTCTTCTCCCATTTTCTTTCTCTGAAACTTCAACCCTTCCATGATGATAAACCCAGGGCATATGGACATAGACCCACACACGAGGATACTGACACATTCCTACATATGCATGATTGTGTTATTTCCCAAATTCTTGCAAAGAGTGAGTGACCTCACTTAATGAAGCTGGCCTCACTCTCTGTTTCATGCTTCTAATTGCAAACAATTTCCTAGGGCTTTGACAGCTCAGTTCAGTTCAGTTGCTCAGTTGTGTCTGACTTTTTTTGACCCCATGGACTGCAGCACACCAGGCTTCCCTGTCCACACCAACTCCTGGAGCTTGCTCAAACTCATGTCCATCGAGTCACTGATGCCATCCAACCATCTCACCTCTGTTGTCCCCTTCTCCTCCTGCCTCCAATCTTTCCCAGCATCAAGGTCTTTTCCAATGAGTCAGTTCTTAGCATCAGGGGGCCAAAATATTGGAGCTTCAGCATCAGTCCTTCTAATGAATATTCAGGACTGATTTCCTTTAGGATGGACTGGTTGGATCTTCTTGCAGTCCAAGAGACTCTCAAGAGTCTTCTCCGACACCACAGTGCAAAAGCATGAATTCTTTGGTGCTCAGCTTTCTTTATAGTCCAACTCTCACATCCATACATGACTATTGGAAAAACTGCAGCTTTGACTAGACAGACCTTTGTTGGCAAAGTAATGTCTCTGCTTTTTAATATGCTGTCTAGGTTTGTGATAGCTTTTCTTGCAAGGAGCAAGTGTCTTTTAATTTCTTGGCTGCAGTCACCATTTGCAGTGATTTTGGAGCCCAAGGAAATAATTGGTCATTTATCCAGGAGAACCTTAGAATAAGAGAGAGCATTGCATCTGAGTCTTGATTCAGTGGACCTGACTTTTGGAGTTGTGATGGTGTGGGGAGGGAGGCTGAACACACCAGCATTTAGGCAAACGCCAGAAAGATCTTTGCTCAGTGAGAGGAAATGTTCCAGGCTTTTCAGTGGTGCAGTCTCCTCCTGACCCCTCATGAGCAAGAAAGCAGGGATGAAGAGAAGAGCACCAGTGAGAAGTCACCAAAGAGATTCACTCAATTATTTCTCTCACAGGCTGCTCTCTGCATCTGGAAGACAGCTTCTCTCCTTTCTATCTATAAAATTGCTCTGATATTTTATGAAGATGGGAAAGGATTCTCTTTTTTACTCTGAGTCTCCTCCTCCCCAACAAACTTGGGGCATATCATTATCTCTCAGTAAATTTTCAGCCTTCTATTGAAAAAAAGCTATGAATGCTTTGAAACAGGAGTAGGACACAGAGGAAACGGGAGTGATCTGACATGTTGACCAAAGGTGACCTAAGTTCTGTGTTTCTCCCTCAAAGAAGCCAGGTATGAGGTGGGTGCGGGTGCCTCAAGGTTAGGAAGTATGGTGAAACCATGACTGTAGTTCACCCCGTGTGTACTGAGCACTACTAGATGCTTCCCAGGAGGTGTTAGTGATAAAGAAGCCACCTGCCCATGAAGGAGACATAACAGACTCTGATTTAATCGCTAGGTTGGGGATATCCCCTGGAGAAGGGAATGGAAACTCACTTCAGTATTCCTGCCTGGAGAATCCCCATGGACAGAGGAGCCTCGCAGGCTGCAGTCCATAGGGTGGCAAAGAGTCAGACACGACTGAAGGGACTTAGCACGCACACTAGATGCTGCTGCTGCTAAGTCGCTTCAGTCGTGTCTGACTCTGTGTGACCCCATAGACGGCAGCCCACCAGGCTCCCCTGTCCCTGAGATTCTCCAGGCAAGAACACTGGAGTGGGTTGCCATTTCCTTCTCCAATGCATGACAGTGAAAAGTGAAAGTGAAGTCACTTAGTCGTGTCAGACTCTTAGCAACCCCATGGACTGCAGCCCACCAGGCTCCTCCATCCATGGGATTTTCCAGGCAAGAGTACTGGAGTGGGGTGCCATTGCCTTCTCTGGCACACTAGATACTTGGTGTTTAATAAAGTGCCAGTGTGCACCCCTAGTGGATCTTCAGGAAATATTTATGGACCAAGTACTTTAAGGTTTGACCCATGAGAGTTGCTGATGATGGAGATGTGAACTAATCAGGTCCTACACGCCCCTACACAAATGACAGAATTTAGGTTGTTAAAAGGTGTGCAGTAGAATAAACCAGGGCTTGGACTCCCTCCCTTATGTCTCCTCTGTCTCCAGCTCCACCTGGAAATCTTCATTTGTGTTATTACAGTTAATGTCAGAAGCAGTTTTGCACAGCAGCGCAAATATGCCTCTTGTAGCTGGAGAGAGGTCCTGTAGCATTTGTTCAGGCAAGTGGGATTTCACTTCAGAGGCAGCTGACGGTGTGGCTGAGGTTTCTACATGTGGAACAATTTGTCAGCAGGCCTATCGAAAGTCTGAGAGGGTTTCCCTGATCCTGCGGATGTTTGAAAGAGTCCTGTGAATGTTTGGCCTCATCAAGAAAAAAGAGAACCCAGGGCTCTTGAGTTTCTTTATGACAGAGGGAAGGATCCTGGTTCAGATCTCAATTTGGATCAGTGCCGTGGCCCTCAAGTGCATTCAAGTTGCAAGCTGCTCTGGCTGACCTCACCAGCCCTGGATGTGAGGAGAGGGTGGAAACCCATCCACCCAAGTGGTTTGGTGGGATGAACTCTCTGGGCTCATATCCAGGTTAATCAGCAAGTGTGCCCAGCCTCAGTGGTTCTCCTGAAAGTCTTCTGGAAGCAGGACAGTGGAAATAGTGCTGACCCAACAGACAGAGGTGGAGAAGGCAATGGCACCCCACTCCAGTACTCTTGCCTGGAGAATCCTGGGGATGGGGGAGCCTGGTGGGCTGCTGTCTCTGGGGTCTCACAGAGTCGGACATGACTGAAGCGACTTAGCAGCAGCAACAGACAGAGGATGAGACTGTTGGATGGCATCACTAACTCAATCGACATATAAGTTTGAGCAAACTCTGGGAGATGGTGAAGGACAGGGAAGCCTGGCGTGCTGCAGTCCATTGGGTTTCAAAGAGTCGGACATGACTTTAGCAACTGAACAACAGACAGAGATGTGGCACCTACTGTGGCTTGTTCTGCTGCCTTCTAGATTTCTTAACAACTGTGCCTTATGTCATGTGGACCTAGCGCCTGCTCACATAATTGTTTTTTCTAGTTCATGATCAGTGGAGAAAGAACCATTCCAAGCCTGGGGGATCCATATTCACTTGCCAAGCAAAGCTTATAAGAGTCTGTTCAAACCCCTTTCCTTCCTCCCCAACCCCTCCCTCCCCCTGCAGCTTTTAATTAGATCATGTTTTTAGATGCTTATCATCATCTACTATTGTTGATATTATCTCATTGTTCTTCCATCTCATCTGCTAATGAAACGCTGTTGGAGGGATATTGTAGGAGTCATTCAGACAGAGATGGCCAAGAAAGGGTTGAGAAGGCATTCCAGGCAGAGTGAATTCTTAAGGTCACTGAGGCTTACAGGAACTAGACATCATGCTGAAGTTTACATGTCTAGTGAGTAGCAGAGCAGAGCCCAGATTTAACTCCATGTGTCTAATTAGGTCCAAAACCTGTGCATCTGCACATAAGCGCCTCCTGAAGGCCAGCCTTTGGCCATATCACGTAAAAAATGGGGTACCTTACAAAGGTTATGGAGAAGACTTATGTGAAGAAAGCAGTGTTCTAGGAAGATAAATGTAGTGGCCATGTGCTAGCTGGATAAGCAGTGTGAGAGGCTAGAAATAGAAGACCAGTTGCAAGACAGTGTAAAAGCCTAGTCATAAACGATTTAGGACCCATTTACTGTTTGCTGAGCTACTGCCGTTTACTTCCTCTATCATAATTTTGATCAGAGTTGTATTTTTCAAAGTTGGTCTTTGCCCGATAATCTGTAAGCTTGCTTACGATGGGAACTGTGTCTCTCTTATTCACTGCTTTATCTTCACTGCCCACACAGTCCCAGCCATGTAATAAATACACAATAAATACTTGTTGTTTGGATGAATGAATGTGAATGAAGGACAATGAAACAAGATTTGAAATAGTTTGCCTGAGATAATGTAGATAAACATTGAAAACATTAGCAGAACGATGGTAATAGCTGCCATTTCAGGAGCAGCTCTTGAGCTAAGCAAGTATTTTAACTAAATTTTCTCAATTCATCTTTATAGCCTCTATGGAAAATAGGTCCTGTTATCAATCCTAATTTATAGCTAAGGAGAGTCCCTTTAAGCAGGTGTAGAATGGAGCATGGTGACTGTAATTAACAATAGCCAATGGTATATTTGAATGTCGGTTAGAGAGTAGATGTCAAATGTTCTTGTCAGTCATGCAAAAAAGGGTAACTGGCAGTCACAGAAACGTTAACTATTCTTATTGTGGCAGTCATTTCACAATATGTATGTGCTTGAAATCATCACATTGGAGATCTTAAACTTACACAGTATTATTCATCATGGTATCTCAAGGACGCTGAAAAAGAAGGCATAGAATGGCTGGCCACATCACCAGAGAAAACCGAGCCAGCATGTGAATTGAAACCACTGATTGGTTCAAGAGCACCGTGTTGAGAAATTAGGAGAACATGAAGATTGAAGCTGGGAAGTAAGACAAGGGAGACTCTGCTCTCTCCCTTTTGACTTATTGGTCTGTGATTTGGAAGATTTTGGTTTTAGATGTCTTTTGAGGTACCAGCAGAACAGGCCAGTACAGATGAGATTCCCGGTGGATGATACCGAAATGGGCTTAGATGAGAAATCAGGCTAGGGGTAGAAATTCAGCAGCCAACAGCATGAGGGCAACAGGTGAGACCCAGAGAGCCTTTTCAACACAGAGAATGTAGAATGTTAAACCCACAGGCCCAAAGCCTCCACCTGGGTTGTTAACCGAACTCAGTAGACTAGCCGATGAGGAGGAGCTGACAAAGGGTGTGTCTTCCCCAAGATCAGTTGCCTTGAGTAGCCTACATGGAGACCCTAGAGCAGTTGGAGGAGAGCCTGGCAGGCAGACTCTCATCTCTCCCCTGGCTGGGCTTCTGGTAGGGAGCAGGCCCTACAGTCTTGATGGCCAGGGTTGAAGCAGAGACCCTGGGAGCTTTTTCTCCTAACAGTTCTAAAGGAAAATTCTGTGACAGAGCCACTAACACTTCCAAAATAAGTTTTCACGTTTGGGAGACCCAGGAGAAGTCTGAGCATCCATACAGAGCTGGATGGGGACTTCTGTGTTCCCTTCAGACTGTGTACTTACTGGGCTCCTTGAAGGGGCAAGATGAATTGCAGCCTCCTCAGTGAGGGGGAGTTTGAAGAAGGAACAGTTTTTATCTGTGTTTCATGTTGCCTAGAGGTCACATGGCCTTTGAGTGTCCTGGCAGAAGTCCTGAGAGAGGGACTCACACACTGTCCTTGCTACCGTTAGGCATGTATGAACATCCTGATGCTATTGCTGCTGAGAGAATTACTGAATCATGATTTCTCTGTGCCTTTGTTTTTGGAACTTACAAAAGTGATCTTGCAGTCTTCCTGGATGCTACATCCATCCATCTGAGAACAGAATTGCCCATCCCCACAGCAGTGGTGCCTGCCCGCCATCCACCTGGGCAATATGGCCCTGTGTGCTCACTCTTGGCTCCACTCTTAAGTTTTTTTTTTTTTCCTTTATGTTTTGAGTGATTCCTGGGCTTGGATTTTCATGATGAAATTAACTAGAGGGTATCCCGAGAAGAATCACTTCTTCAATCTGTTTCCTGCAAGCCACTTAGGACATATAATAGAAGGGATCCAAGAAGCTGATGATCATGCCAGCTGGACCATTACCTTCTGTAGACTGAGA
Source organism: Aepyceros melampus (assembly GCA_006408695.1). Taxonomy (NCBI): domain Eukaryota; kingdom Metazoa; phylum Chordata; class Mammalia; order Artiodactyla; family Bovidae; genus Aepyceros; species Aepyceros melampus. Next base: position 159,037 of record SJXQ01003380.1, read on the forward strand.
CAGAAATAGATGCTTTCAAGTTGCTAATAGCTTACCAACTGCTTAGGTAGCTATATTCATGGTGAGCTCTCCTCACTGTGGTTCCACTGCCAGGAGGAAGGAAGAAAAAGCCCAGGGCTCACTGAAACTCACAGTGGGCAAAATAGTAGAACAGTTCCACACAAATGACCCTTTCACTTTCAAATATGAACCCACCATCTCACTCTGCCCATCTCTGCTCTTCAGTGGTGGGCAATCCAAGGGAACAAACTCCACTCTCACCTTAGCCTGCAACATCATCAGTCACCTGGTTGCCTAAAATCAGAGTCTGCCTGGACTTGGGATGTTGGCATCGGCAAAGAGTATAGGGCCGCATTATCATCTGAGAGGCATATGAGCCATCATGGTTTAGCTTTCCAGCACCTAGTTGTTCTTCCATTGTGACTGAAAAGAATACTGATCCACAGGGTCCAAGAGAGATAGTCCTGTGTTCTTTGTTCCCTGGGTCTTTTCTGTTTTACTTCTACCATGTTATGTGTGTGCTAGGTGGCTTCATCTTCTCTGAGGGGTGACAAGTAGATCCAGGGTCGTTAAAAAGAAACAAACATGATATTGGACTAAACACAGATGCACACACAGCTGCTGGAATCTCAGCAGTGGTCAGACGTACCCTAAGAATCTGAGCCAAAGTGGTCTGGCCATGTTTCCTGCCCAGGAGCCATATTCATTTGGCAAAGTGGTGGGAGTGTTTTGAGGCTGTCTGCCATTTTGTGGGTAGGTGCCAGTGTTGTGAAACACTCTGCATTGAGTGGGACATCCTGCTCCACTGGGAAGTATCCAAGCCCTAATCCCATTCAGTTGTCCCGATCAGACTCTGAAGCAGAAACTGGTGAGGGGGTATGGGCAAGTTTTATGGAATTTTTAAAGTTATGAGAGATTTCAGAGAAGTGGCTAAAGTAGTGCTTCTCAAAGTATAGTTTCTATATCATCTGTGTCAGAATTGCCAGGAGTACTTATTAAACACATTCTCAACCCCACCCAAGACCTGGGAAAACAAGAAGAGGCTGAGGGCTAAACTAATTGACATATAAAGTCATCTAGAAAGTCAGCTATCACCACTGAGGAAATCACAATTGGAAGTAAGGTTGGACAATAGAAAGAGATATTTAGGGTAAATTTAGGGAGATAAAAGGGGCTTCCCTCGTAGCTAAGTCGGTAAAGAATCTGCCTGCAATGCAGGAGACCCAGGTTCAATTCCTGGGTCGAGAATATCCCCAGTGAAGGAAATGGCAACCCACTCCAGTATTCTTGCCTGGAAAATCCCATGGACAGAGGAGCCAGGCTACAGTCCATGGGGTCAGATACTTAGTAACTAAACCCCCACTTCCAAGGAGATAGAAAGAATCCTTATTTATTCTACTTTGAAAATATTTAGAATCTCGTTGTTTTTAAACAACAGTCTGGTCTCAAGGCCTTAAAAATACAATTTACAAAATACAGTCTACAAAGAGTCAATAACCTATGAGAAGTTCCTTTTCTAGTAATCAAGGAAACTCAAATTAATAAAATATCTATTTTATATTTATCATATTGGCAAAGATGATATCTTCTTTTATCTGTATTTTACTGGTAGTATGGGTTTTTGAAGAAAATTATGTCAAGACTGGCATTCAAGTACATTGCTGTTGGAAGTGTACATCTAAATGATCTTTCTAAAATCACTTTGACCAGATGTGTCCAAAGCCTTAAAATGCACATATCCTTTCAAGTTGTAATTCTACATCTAGAACAAAGACTAAGTTATTTTACTATTATTTGTGGTATTTTGTTTACAAATCATGTCTTCTTATTTATTACAACATAAATGGAAAAATCCTAAATGTTTAACATTAGAAAATAGTTTGATAACATATTACATGGTCATTTAAATTTCAATCATATGATAAATTTTAACAACATGGATAGTGCCCATTGTAGATTGAGATATCTAAGTTTTAACTATAATCACATGGGGAAAATTAACAATATGTAGAAAAAAGAACTGGAGGAAAAAAATGCCAAGATGTTAACAATCTTTAATTAACTGGTTTTTGTGTAGTTGTTTGCTTCTTTATGCTTTTCCCAATTTCCCACAATGGCCATGTGAAACTTTAAAGGGCAGAAGTAAGTTAATTTAAATATACCTGTGGTGAAAGATCCCTGGGAGGAGGGCATGGCAACCCACTCCAGTATTCTTGCTTGGAGAATCTCACGGACAGAGGAGCCTGGCAGGCTACTGTCTTTAGGGTTGCAAAGAGTCAGACATAAGCTACTCAGCACGTGGTAGAGACTATAGGCAGGAAAGAATGAAAAGTCCTTTCCAATTACCCTTCTGTAGTGTGAGGTGGGATGGGGATCGTAGATTTCATTTAACATAATCTGATCAGCTCTGACCACCAGCTTATACCAATACAGCATTATCTAGAAAGGAAATTTGTTAGTGCTCACTTTCCCTTCCTGGGTACATTCCATTACTGGTTTCATATTGATTTAGCACGTGTCATTCCTGAAGGAAAGGTGGCTGGAATGGAGTATGCTTGGGTAGTAGTGGTTGCTGCTGCTGCTAAGTCGCTTCAGTCGTGTCCGACTCTGTGCGACCCCATAGACGGGGGCCCAGTGTCTCTGGGAGTAGTGGTAGTTAGGGCTTTTTTAAATTTTAATTTACATTTCATGAATATAAAATAAATTGGATTGACCAAACGTTTCAGTAAGGCATCAGGAACTTTGCAAATGAATATCACTCTTTTGTTTACTTTTTTTTCTGAATATGCCATTTGCATTCTATTCCCTTGAGTTATTTATTGTTTGTAGCCCTCATAGAATTGCTAGATTAAATTTCTCTAGTGCTATTTGTGAATACTGTACAGATGCAATAAAATACTTATGGGGTCATGTTGGCAGGAAGAACTCGATTTCCAGTAAAGAAAAAGCAACTAAAACTATTCAGTAAATTCAAGACCACATTAAGTCCAATTGGAAGCTGAGCTTTAAAACGTGAACCATCAATAGAGAGTACATTTAGAAGACACTGACTGCACATTTATATAGTATGGCTTTACAAATTCCCAGGAAAATTGGAGTGAGTTTCTGTAAATAACAGGACTTGGTACACTGGAGAGTTACCAAAGTAAATAGGCTATAGGTAATATGTCATAGCATGTGCCTTACTCATTTCTTCACTAAAGGGAGTTAGATTCTAATTATTTGTGAAACTGTCACTGCATCTTTAATAATAACAACCAGGTCTTCATAATCAAATACCCCTTTGACTCTACTGTGACCATGGGACTCATAAGTAGGCTACAGAAGCCCAGATGTGGTTTTCCTTCTTATTCTCTTTTTTAGTGAACTATTGAGTCTGAGGATTAGTCAGAAGGACCCGGAAGAAGATTCTTCCAATCAAATATGTAAAATTACTAAGATGTTTCTATGCTACACTGAATAGAATTTAGAGGGTAACGGGACAGCAAGGGAGTGAACTTCAAACACATATTCACTCCCTGATTATGGTGGAGACTAAACAACAGGCATTGCTGCCTTTGCTTGCGGAAGCGAAAGACATGATTCAGGCTAAACTGGCCAGATGACTGTCACAGTCAGTGGCTTACCAGCCTTCCTGCTAGACTGAACTGATAGTCTTTTATTTTACAATGATGTGACAGTCATTGGCACCACTTAGACTGTCACTGTTATAATACAGTCTCGGCCATAGCTGCAATTATAATTATATCATATTCACTTTGATTTTCACAAACCCTTTTTTCTTATTAAATATTCCTGGAATATTCACACCATTTGAAAATTTCTCCTTAGAATAATTATGTAAATATGCAAGGAATATAGTATAGGACCTGAGTCTTCTCTCCATATTGGGTCCCAGTGCATTTCAGAATATGGAACTGTTTTGGGAAACAAAAGTGAAAGTCATTCAGTCATGTCCCACTCTTTGGGACCCCATATGCTATACAGTCCATGGAATTCTCCAGGCCAGAATACTGCAGTGAGTTGCCTTTCCCTTCTCCAAGGGATCTTCCCAACCCAGGGATTGAACCCAGGTCTCCCACTTGCAGGTGAATTCTTTACCAGCCGAATCACCAGGGAAGCCCAAGAATAATGGAGTGGGTAGCCTATCCCTTTTCCAGACCCAGGAATCAAACCGGCATCTCCTGCCTTGCAGGATTGCAGGTGGATTCTTTACCAGCTGAGCTACCAGGGAAGCCCAAAACAATAAATATTATATATATATATATATATATATGAAAATGAAAGGTAATAACTAATATTATGAAACAGAAGCTATTCTTAGCATCCTGACCCCACACCCAACTCAGTCACTACTTGTGGGTTTCGATTCATGGGGTCGCAAAGAGTCGGACACGACTGAGCGACTGAACTGAACTGAACTGAACTGAGGCCTTTTTATTACCTCAGGTTGTTCCCTGGTCCAAAATGTTCTCTGTCCTCTGCTTTACTTTTTCTTAAGCATTCTTCAGCTCTACTTCTTCCATGAAGCCTTCTCTTACACCTGCTGTTTATAGTGATCCTTGCTCTGCTGACATCCTGTAGGTCTTGTCCTTGGTGCCATCAATCCCTACTTATTCTCTGCTACATGTAATACATATATATGTGAATAAATAAATAAATAAATATATATAAAATACTCGCATGCATTATTTGCTTTTGGATAGGCAGTATATCTGTACCATTCCAAATTGTCGTCTTGCTCATTTTATAACGTTCAGGAGGTTAAGTAACATGCCTAAGGCTACATAGTTCATTAATGGTAAAACTGAGATTGAAACTCAGTTCTCATACGAATTCACAGCCTATATTCTTTCAGTTCAGTTCAGTTCAGTCACTCAGTCGTGTTCAACTCTTTGCGACCCCATGAATTGCAGCACACCAGGCCTCTCTGTCCATCACCACCTCCCGGAGTTCACCCAAACTCATGTCCATCGAGTCAGTGATGCCATCAGTCATCTCATCCTCTGTCGTCCCCTTCTCCTCCTTCCCCCAATCCCTCCCAGCATCAGAGTCTTTTCCAATGAGTCAACTCTTATTCTTTACTCCTACATTATTGGATATTAATCTATGCCTTAAAAGAACTGACACTCTAAATGGGAAAATAAAAGTCTGACATCATGTATCTTCTTTTTTATGGACTGAATGTTTGTGGTCCCTGGAAATTCATGTGTCCTAATGGTATTAGGAGGTAAGGCCTATGAGTATCTTATATGCCACTTGGCACAGTGCTTGACACATAACAGGCACTACAAAAATATTTGTAGATTGAACAAGTTGTGGATTGACCTCAAACCCACACTGTGCTGAAATATCTATGTATTGATAAAATAAGTTCCAAAGATATAGGTTTGATTACCTGTTTCCATCATGTGAAAAATGAGTGGATTACCAATACATACTAATATTCAGTCTCTTCCTCCACTCTGAGCCCCCAAAGCCCAATTTTTGCCTTGGCACCATGGCAGACTTTTCTCTATTCTAGCCTTGATATACAATTATAAACAAGGATACAACCATAATAACTCTGTTCCCTGGCATATGAATGAAAATGAATTTTCTTGGAGTTTTCCGTGCCTGCTGCTTGGAATTCTTTTGTCATTTCCTTAATGGGCCTGTTCAAGAGAACTGGGCTGCCGGATATGTTGTGAAAGCCACAGGTATTGTCTTCTCTGTCACCAGGGAGATTTGATGGGTTTTCCTTTTGTATGGTTCTAAGGAGATGCCGTTCTAATCTTGGAGAACTGCTTGTTGTTACCCTTGGGATTTGTCATGGTGGCATCAAATCAAAGAGCTTTTGTAGTGTTGGGAAGAAAAACAAACATTCTTGCTGGGAGGCACCTTTGAGACCATCTGGTCGAAATTCCCATCTAAAGTCAGGGACCATGTTTGCCTTGTTTCAGTTTGTATCCCCAGTGTATAGCAATATGCTTGGCAAAGAGTAGGTATGTGATAGATGTCTACTGATCAAATGAATATTTTGCAAGTGGAAGACTGTAAAAACTTTATGTTGGCCTATTTTGATTTGTGCATGCTCCTCTGTACTCCAGCAAAGAAAGTGTTTTCTTTCTACCTGTTCCCTCATCCTGGATTATTCAGCCCTGTTCTCTAGCCCCACACATCCATAATTTTCCCCATTAAAGTACTTGCTATACAGTAATGTGTCTCATGATTTCTGCCCTTGCTCTCATTCCTGTGGTTCTGTGTTTGTGTTGTATTCTCAAGTGATGAGAATACAGCTGAGCTGATGCTTGATTCTCAGAAAATATTAATTGGATTAATGACTTTAATGCCCATGGTGGACAGCAAAAACAATGACAGTGCCATGCATCACATTTATATAACACAGAAAATTTTTTTGTGGACAAAGACATCTAAAGAATGGTGGCATTCATGGGACTGCTGCCACGAGAATGATCAGTTATAGACTTTCTCCATTTGGAACATAGGAACAATAATAATAGTGAAATCCCTGGAAGGTTGTAGAAGTTCAGTGGGAATATACTCTACAGGGAGCTAGCTCATGACTTCTGTAGTTGCAGAAGAAGTTTGCTTCCTCCCCACCCCCATTACTATGAGCAGGCAGAAGGATGGGGAAGAAGGAAAAATGGCCCTGCCTTGGGAAGCAAGCACAGCTAACTCTTTCCCTTTCCCTTCCTCTTTCCATTCTCACCATTTTCGCTAAGCCAAACAATGTCCTAAAAGCCTGCCATCAGCCTGAGATGAAGACCTGCTGAACACAGGCCTTAGAGGACCAGAACAGTTAGGACTCAACCAGGTTCCAAGCAAGCTGGAGAAATGAGAATCAGGGGGCTTGAATGAATGCTAGAGCAGAAGAAATAGTGTGGGTCCAAGGACAAGAAAACTTATTCTGATTGTGAGGAGGTGGATGGATGCCCGCAGAGGTAGTGTGATGGCTTTCTCAGTTTCCGTATCTAAGAATTTGTTATAGTATATTTTCCAATTAAATAGTAGGGCTTGCAAAGTGATCTTCCTAAGGGCATTGCAATGGACCAATCCACTCAATGGAAATGGTCTTAAACTAACAATGTGAAGGTTCTAGAAAAGAGTCTGGCAGAAAGGATTATTATTGCTGCTTCTCATTTGTTCATTTAATAATCTCTTCATGCATTCATCCAACAACTATTTAATAAGCTGTTCATGTGGATTAACAATTAACCAAAGAAGGGGAAATATAGTGGTGTGCATGGACGATATTGGGCCCTGCCTTGGTGGTGTTTACAATCTAATGGGAAGAATGACATCATCAGGCAAGTATAATAAGAGTTCCATGAAGGACATATGAGAAGGGCTCTAATAGCAGGAGCATTATGAAGAGTCAGAGAAAGGACCTTTTGAGCTGAGAATTGATGGATGAATAGGTACTAACCAGTAGGGAATAGATGGAGGAAGGGAATCATGAGAGATCAGGCAGAGGAAGCCAAGGCAGGCATTGTTCAATGGGTGAAATGGAAGGAAAGGGGAAGGAAAGGATACTATACTGTGAGAGTCACTGCCCAGTTTCCAAACAAACTTGAGATAGAGCTACTGGTATTATCCCTTTAAATATACAAGAAAATTAAACCTCAGACATATTTCTGTCTTTAATTGATTTAACGAGTCATTATCGAAGCCCTACTAGGTTCAAGTCAGTGAGCTGGAGCTGGATTAACATTTAGATATGGTTACTTCCCTCCAGGGGCTTGACTTTCTAGTGTACAAATGGAGTGAATTAGCCTTGATCACAGTTGCTAGTAAGATGCTGCTGCTGCTGCTAAGTCACGTCATTGTGTCCGACTCTGTGTGACCCCATAGACAGCAGCCCACAAGGCTCCAGTCCCTGGGATTCTCCAGGCAAGCATACCAGAGTGGGTTGCCATTTCCTTCTCCATGCTAGTAAGATGGAGGGCTGCAACTTGAGATCTTTTGACTCCAAGCCCAGCACTCCATGTTGTTGTGTTGTGCCTCTAGAAGGAAGAGGCCTTGTCAATCACATCCATGAAGACTTGGCTCGATGAGGCAACTGAGCTTTTGTTCTAGCAGCTGGGAAAGCCTTCCTTAGTGCTCATTGAAGACATTGGGACCTGGACATGTAAAACATAAAGTTGAAACTAAAACAGAAAAACACAGCTCATCTGTGTAACAACCACAGCTGCCCCTTTTGGAGTTAATTCTGTGAGCTGGACGTTTTTCACATGTCATGTAGCTCATCCTGACAACAACCCTGTAAATGTGGTTCATACTCACACTCAGTTGCTTGGTTAGTAATTCATGGGTACAGTATGCAAAGCCACATGGTCCAGTTCCATAGCCTGTGCTCTTATTCACATTCCATTTAGACTGCCACAGATCAGCTGCTTCACTCTCAGCCTTAAATGTTTCTTCTCTGACCCAGACAACTGCCCCGCTGTGGAGATCAGACCCCTGCTTCAGTTTCCACCCCCGCTGAGGGCAGGTCCAGTCCTACTAACACTCCTGGTTTTCCCCCTAGTTCCTTCATCCTACCGACTTTTGCATGGTTCTATATATTCTCTTCGAGTGGTCAGGTACTCTTGTCCACTCTCAGCTGGTGTTCTGCAAGCACATCTGTGTCTGAAGGAGTATTCCTGATGTATCCGTGGAGAGAAATGTACTCCACATCTACCTCCTCCTCCCAGCTTGTTCTCCTGCTAGCCTGTGCTCTTAACCACCAAGCCACCCTGGAGCTATCTGTTGGACTAGAATGGAGTCAGTGACACTATCCCAGAGACAAATGGGACATCCTGAAACAAAGGCTCTTCCTGGCAGGACTCCTCAGTTCAGTTCAGTTAATTGTTCAGTTGTGTCTGACTCTTTGCAACCCCATGGACTGCAGCACACCAGGTTTCCTTGTCCATCACCAACTCTCAGAGCTTATTCAAACTTATGTCCACAGAGTTGGTGATGCTATCCAACCATCTCATCCTCTGTCATCCCCTTCTCCTCCCGCCTTCAGTCTTTCCCAACGTCAGGGTCTTTTCAAATGAGTCAGTTCTTCACATCAGGGGGCCAAAGTATTGGAGTTTCAGCTTCAGCATCAGTCCTTCCAATGAATATTCAGGACTGATTTCCTTTAGGATGGACTGGTTGGATCTCCTTGCAGTCCAAGGAATTCTCAAGAGTCTTCTCCAACACCACAGTTCAAAAGCATCAATTCTTTGGCGCTCAGCTTTCTTTATAGTCCAACTCTCACATCCATACATAACTACTGGAAAAACCATAGCTTTGACTAGACAGACCTTTGTTGGCAAAATAATGTCTCTACTTTTTAATATGCTGTTAAGTTTGGTTATAACTTTTCTTCCAAGGAGCAAGTGTCTTTTAATTTCATGCCTGTGGTCACCATCTGCAGTGATTTTGGAGCCCCAAAAAACAAAGCCTCTCACTGTTTCCATTGTTTCCCCATCTGTTTCCCATGAAGTGGTGGAACCAGATGCCATGACCTTAGTTTTCTGAACGTTGAGTTTTAAGCAAACTTTTTCACTCTCCTCTTACACTTTCATCAAGAGGCTCTTTAGTTCTTCTTTGTACCATAAGTGTGGTGTCAACTGCATATCTGAGGTTATTGATATTTCTCCCTGCAATCTTGATTTCAGCTTGTGATTCATCCAGTCCAGCATTTCTCATGATGTACTCTGCATATGGGGTCACACAGAGTTGAACACGACTGACGCAACTTAGCAACTGTGCATATAAGTTAAACAAGCAGAGTGACAATATACAGCCTTGACATACTCCTTTCTCAAATTGGAACCAGTCTGTTGTTCCATGTCCAGTTCTAACTGTTGCTTCTTAATCTGCAGGCAGATTTCAGTGGTTTGGTATTCCCATCTCTTTTAGAATTTCCACAGTTTGTTGTGATCCACATAGTCAAAGGCTTTGGTATAATCAATAAAGCAGAAATAGATGTTTTTCTAGAACTCTGTCACATTTTTGATGATCCAACAGATGTTGGCAATTTGATCTCTGGTTCCTCTGCCTTTTCTAAACCCAGCTTGAACATCTGGAAGTTCACGGTTCATGTACTGTTGAAGCCTGGCTTGGAGAATTTTGAGCATTACTTTGCTAGCATGTGAGATGAGTGCAATTGTGCAGTAGTTTGAGCATTCTTTGGCATTGCCTTCCTTTGGGATTGGAATGAAAACTGACCTTTTCCAGTCCTGTGGCCACTGCTGAGTTTTCCAAATGTGTTGGCATATTGAGTGCAGCACTTTCACAGCAGGACTCTCAGTAAGATTCATTTAACAGGTGAAAAGCAAAACACTAGACATGGAAGAGCAGATTGGCCTCATCTGGTAATTTCAGATGTCAAGTGACTGTTGAATCACCCTTTCCTACATTTTTGTACATGTGATCATAATTGGTAAAGCCTTTCTACCTTACCACTGTTCCCCCTCCTCTCAAATAATTAAAACTGCAAAAGACTACACTTGTACCACCTGAATTTAGAGGCCAGATTTACCTCAAATCATGTATGTGTATCTTGCTTATGAAGTGATTTCACGTTCATGATATCATGGCATCCTTACTACAACCCCAGTGAGATTCTTCCCATTGTATAGTTGAGGAAATCTAAGGCTCAGAAAGCCCAAGGTCATGTAGCCAGGAAGGGTTTTGTAGCCATTGTTGGGTTCCTTCACCATTGGAAATGGAAGAAAGCATACCCACTCTTTAGGAAGCTCATCTCAACTTGGACTTCTGTTTCATGCCCCCAATGAAATGAATCAGTTAGTAAAACATTTGACTTTCCAAAATAGATACTATGACCTCGAGGTCCATATAAGGATCAGTTCAGTTCAGTTCAGTCGCTCAGTCGTGTCCGACTCTTTGCGACCCATGAATCGCATAGGCGTCTTCAAATTTTTCTTTAAATATTATCCTTTGTGTGTGTGCATACTAAGTTGCTTCAGTTGTGTCCGACTTTTTGCAATCCTATGGATTGTCGTCCGCCAGGCCTATCTGTCTAGGGATTCTCCAGGCAAGAATACTGGAGTGGGTTGCCGTGCCCTCCTCCAGGGGATTTTCCTGAGCCACAGATTGAAGCTGTGTCTTTTATGTCTCCTGCATTGGCAGGTGGGCTCTTTACCACTAGCGCCACCTGGGAAATCTAAATATTACCCTTTACACTGAATAAATATAATATGGACAACCACTAAAAAATAAAAGATTTCTATTGTACAGTTAAAAAAAAAGGTACTGTGTATGCAAGTGTGCTATGATATAGTGAGTTTTCTTTTTCATTCCATGTCCCTCCCAAAACCTCATTTATTAAGTATTGATTTTTTAGTCACAAACACTATATTATATATTATATAAGGGGTACAAAAGGTAGCACATATTACTTCTTGGTTTTTTAAAACAAGTGACTTATATGGAAAGCTTTATTTGATAGATGGTATTTAGATTCCTGTTCAAATACAGCTTATTGGTGTGAGGGTGACAACTTGGAAACCTTTTAGGATATATGACACACCTTTACTCCACTGGGATTTTGTCTACTCGGTAAGTGTCACTGGATTCTTTCTTGAGATGTTTTGTTCTTCATGACTGGCAGAATTGGGCACTTTATGGACTTTCAATTTCAATTTCAAAACAAACATGGCTCATCACCAGTGTAGAAGTGATGACTGTGGTTGATTTGGTGAACATTTAAAAATATGAAGTAGAAATAAACATGACTATTCCTATAAATGTTTTTTTTAAAAAGCAAACCTAATGCACTGGAAATGGTGTAGATGAAATAGAGGGGAAAGATGAGAACATTGGAAATAGAGTCTCATTAGCTCAAGCTGAGGGGAGAGGGCTTTAAAATGAAGGAGCTATTCATTTACTTATTCAATCAATATTTAATGAGCCAGCATTGTTGTAGGCACTGGAGAAACAGTAGTAAATTAAAACACACACACACACACACACACACAAATTCCAGCCTTGTTGGAGCTGACATTCAAGGGGGGAAGAAAATAAATAAACATAAATAAAGCATATTTTATGTCAGATGGTGATATGTTGTATAGAGAAAAATAAAACAATGAAGAGTGATGGGGTTGCTCATGTATGTGCTAGATAAGGCTCAGCCAAGAAGATGCTATCTGCACACAGAGAGCTCCAGGCCGAAGGTGAGCCAGTGCAGAGACCCTAAGATGAGGGCATGGTCCAAGACCAATCTGGTTGGTGTGGAATGAGGAAGGAGAGAGTGTTGGGAGGTGAGGATACACACGTTCCCAGGGAGCTCATTGGCCCACGGTGAGAAGCTTTGTTTACAAGGTGTCTGGTTGTTGTTTGGCTAATGTAATGGACAGTGTTGGTGAGCTGCCCACCTTCCCTTTCCCAGTCGTTGGGGATTTTTGTTGTGAGGTTCCTCATTGCCCCCTTCTCTATAGCAAAAGGCCTCTTGCCTACATGGGTGGCTTCCTCATACCTGAGGGAAGCCCACCGCCAATGACTTGTTCAACCCCATTGCCTGAAGATGGAGAGTGAAAAAGTTGGTTTAAAACTCAACATTCAGGAAACTACAATCGTGGCTTCTGGTCTCATCACTTCATGGCAAATAGATGGGAAAACAATGGAAACTGTGACAGACTTTACTTTTTTGGGCTCCAAAATCACTGCAGATGGTGACTGCAGCCATGAAATTAAAAGACGCTTGTACCTTGGATGTGATGTATGGATGTGAGAGTTGGACTGTGAAGAAGCCTGAGCACCAAAGAATTGATGCTTTTGAACTGTGGTGTTGGAGAAGACTCTTGAGAGTCCCTTGGACTGCAAGGAGATCCAACCAGTCCATTCTGAAGGAGATCGACCCTGGGATTTCTTTGGAAGGAATGATGCTAAAACTGAAGCTCCAGTACTTTGGCCACCTTATGCGAAGAGTTGACTATTGGAAAAGACTTTGATGCTGGGAGGGATTGGGGGCAGGAGGAGAAGGGGACGACTGAGGATGAGATGGCTGGATGGCATCACGGACTCAATGGACGTGAGTCTGAGTGAACTCCGGGAGTTGGTGATGGACAGGGAGGCCTGGCGTACTGCGATTCATGGGGTTGCCAAGAGTCGGACACGACTGAGCGACTGAACTGACTGTACCTTGGAAGAAAAGTTATGACCAACCTAGACAGCATATTAAAATCAAAGACGTTACTTTGACAACAAAGGTCCATCTAGTCAAAGCTATGTTTTTTTCTAGTAGTCATATATGGATGTGAGAGTTGGACTATAAAGAAAGCTGAGCACTGAAGAACTGATGCTTTTGAACTGTGGTGTTGGAGAAGACTCTTGAGAATCCCTTGGACAGCAGAGAGATCCAACCAGGCTATCCTAAAGGAAATCAGTCCTGAATATTCATTGGAAGGACTGATGCTGAAGCTGGGACTCCAATACTTTGGCCCTCTGATGTGAAGAACTGACTCATTTGAAAAGACCCTGATGCTGGGAATGATTTAAAGCAGGAGGAGAAGGGGATGACAGAGGTTGAGATGGTTGGATGGCATCACCAACTCAGTGGACGTGAGTTTTGAGTAAACTCTTGGAGTTGGTGAAGGACAGGGAAGCCTGATGTGCTATAGTCTGTGGGGTTGCCAAGAGTCAGACACGACTGAGCAACTGAACTGTAACTGTAACTATTGCCTGAAGATAGGACCAATGCTATGGTGCCATTTGTGGTCCAGTGCACCTTGTGGGATCAGGTGAGAGCTAGCCTCGAACTGAGACCATAGCCTTCTTTGGTGAGCACGCTGCAACCCCCACTCCCCACACCCGCCCCACGCCCCTGCCCTCTCCTGCCTGCTCCCTTCTCACTAAAGAATCCCTGTCCTGGGATCTGAACTGAAGACAAGCAGCCTTCAGGAACACAGTTCTGGAAAGTTACTCTGCTCTATTTTTGTCTTCAAAACCACAGCTTCTTCCCCTTTCTCAAGTAGACAGAGGGAATAAAAGGCTACACAGTTAGACAAAAGGTGTCTAAAGCATGGGTGTTTCTCACTCACACACGATTGCTGGGTTGTAGGAAGGAAGTCAATCTGTATTGACTATATTTCCAAATAACTAGAATAAGGCACCTCAAGGGACCCTCCTATGGTTTCACTGCCCGATGTAATCACAAGTCAGTCACTGTAACACAAGCACATCAAGACCCGAGTGAAAATGCCCTCCTTCACTGAGAAGTAGAACTCAGGCCCAGGTGTCAGGGGTGGCACCTCTCCTGCCAGCCTGCTCAGGGACCTCTCTCCTGGCTCCTGAAGGCAGTGGAGACTGGCTTCAGAAATCTGCCTCACTGTCTGGGGTATGTGATTCAATAATACATAGCCCCAAGTTGGCCTTTGAGGAGAAAAATTGCATGTATTAGTTTGCTTTCATTGTGTTGTTGAAAGTTGGTTGTCTTCAACTTGGTTCTCTGGAAGCAAATCCAGGGCCTGGGATTCTTTGAGGAGAAGGGAAAGGGCAGAGGAGGGTGCCCATCAAGCAAGGCTGTGCTGTCAGCCAGAGAGTAGCTGTAACCTGACACCGTGTATTCTGGCCCCTGTGCTCAGCTTTCTCTAACCCCAACAGAGCCAACTGGAGTCCAGCTGGTGTCAGCTGCCCTGTCTCCCTTCTTAGTTAATCCTACCCTGTGCAGTTGTTCTCACTCTACACATGAAGCAGGAAAGATTCATAGACTTAAGTGACTTGCCCAAGATCACAAAGCTAATGAGTGCCAGAGTCAGAGATAGACCCCATGTCTTCTAATTGCAGGGGCTTCCCAAGTGGCTCAGTGGCAAGAATCCGCCTGCAATACAGTAGACATAGATTTGATCCCTGGGTTGGGACAATCCTCTGGAGGAGGAAATGGCAACCCACTCCAGTATTCTTGCCTGGAGAATCCCATGGACAGAAGGTTGTCAAGAGTCAGATACAACTGAGCACGCATGCACACTGCTTACCTCTGGCCTTTTGGGTGGTATGAGAAGGCAGTGACTTTTTGTCATTCTGCTTGTTAATATGGTCATTCTACTTACTGGTAATCTGGAGATGGCATTGTCTTGTACATTTTAAAGCCAGATCTTTGTTTCCTCCAAGTAATGTGGTCTCCTCATGGAAGCCTCCTCTTGGCTGCTGGTAATTCCCATGGAGTGGTTCTTGTAAGCTTCCCGCTTTTGGACTCTGGATTGGCTGGATTGTTTCTGGAGCCTCATTTGACATCACTTTTCATCACTTGGTTTACCACCTGCGCTCTCAGGGATTGCCTCTGCCTATGTAGCTGAGGTCCATCTACCAACCCTCCTCAGTATGTTTGGATCAGCTTACTTTCAGTTCAACCAGAAGGTCACAGTTTCAGACAGCAGAGGACAAGTGCTGAGGTGAGTGACAGGTATGATGAAACTGGGTCCTGTGGAGAAGATGATTGGCCATGCGTTTTGTGGCAGAAAATAGAACTCTCTCAATGATTCAGACCATCTGGGGTAGCGGGGCAGGGTCCTCTCTTGCCATTTTTTTCTAAAGGTAGCCAAAAGGAAGCAATTTAGTTATCACCGTGGACTGAGCCCATATTCTGAGTCTTCTAGGAAACTTCCTAGGGACATTGTTCTGTAGAACGTTCATGGGCTGTCTTTGTGGCTGGTAAAGCCCAAGGTAGGGCGAATTCTCAGAAGTGGAGAGTGAGGTTTAACTGCTAGGCTTTCCGAGACATCATATGGCCTCTATTTCTGGTAGTTGTGCTGGCTTCTGTGGAGTCATCTCTCTTCTGTCACTCCATTCTCCTTAGCCCTGTGGGGGTATCTATGAGTGACATGCTTGACTAGGCAGGGCCTAAAACTCTTACCTCACATTTACCCATGCTGTGTGCGAAGTGGCCAAGCTGAGTCACTACAGGCCCTGAGGTGAAGTGGAGTGTGTGAGAGAAGCCCTACCCACGTCTCCGTCGTTTCCAGGGCACCTGCTAGGTTGGCACTAGGCCCCATTCAACAGGAGAAGGAAGCCAGGCCTGGCCAAAAAAGCTTTTCTAAACCAATCCTCTGGGCTTGGGCAGTCCTGTAGGGCTGGCAGAGAGGGCCTCCTCCACCCCTCGCACCCCAAATGCTGAGTGATATTTGCATTTCTATGTGATAGCATTGATACATTGGGCTTATCTACACCTGCCTATATTTAGATTCATACCAAACTCACTGGGCACAACTATTTATAATTTTCTTGCCAAAACATGGAAACATTTAGGAGTCTGTGGCCTTTTAATTCAATGAGGAAAGGCACTATGATTTTCTCCAGCAGCTGAGTCTGAGGAAATGTGACCCCATCTTTGTGCTTATCTCTGGAAGTGTGGTTCAAGCTGTTTTAGGTGGACACCGTTGTACTCTTTTTGTTGTTGTTGCTGCTGAATTTCAATTCAAGAAGGAAAATTTTAAAAGTTGTCTGGAGTAATTTGCTCCCAAGGGGCCATGCTGGCAACCCTTAATTGAATAATCCTTCCTTCTCAGGGTTGCTTCTAAGTTCACCACTGGCCCTCAATGGGCCTAGGTTCCCAAGTCTTCAGCTTGTTCATGTTGTGAATGTACAATGCTTAGCATCATGCATCTCAGAAAGAAAGTCTCTGTTATCAGATCGACACCCCCATTATCATGCCAACATACCCCCCACACATACACCTTCTCTCTCTGGGGAGCTGTGTAAGATGAGACAAAAAAAAAAGCTGAGAGCGATTCATTTATTTATAACTTCATGTAAACGTTCATTGGTTTGATCATAGCTATGTGCTTCAGACAGAGTATAGCACAGATTTGATACATAGTAGATGCTGAGTAAATGGATATACTAATGAACTTATGAAATTTATCAGTATGTTAGATGTCAGTTTTAGGATCAGCAACTTCATTGTGTTCCTATTTCTGGCGTATATTCTCTGGGTAACCTTAAGCAAATAACTCTTGGAGCCTCACTTTCCCTCACTGTAGCAATCAGAGTTGTTAGGAAGGTGAACATTGCATCAAATTGGGGACACATGGGAATGTGATTTTTAAAGGGACAACACATCGAGCTGGTAACTGTTCTATTGGTCACACACAGCGTTAAGTTTGTGTCTCCTCTGTATCATGATAACAACCGTCAGTGTTTTTTACTCACTGCATTAAAACATTTTGCTAGCACATAAGAGAAATGATGCTGATCATTGGCAAATTTCATTTAGGATAATCACCTCTGATCAGGGAGAGTTGATCACCTCTGATCAGAATTATGTTGAAGTGTTGATTTTAACCTTTTCCAGTGTGTGTAGACACAGGGATATAAAATATGGAATGAAATACAAAATAATTTCCCATCAAGCAAAAATTCATTCTGTCATAACACTGAAGGAGTTGGAGGAACGATTGTAACTCTGCAGACCAATGTACTTGCCCAGGGCACTTGGGACTCATGCAGAGTGATGGAGAAAACACTGAAACATCTAATAAACAGTTTTTAGATTCATGGTTGGGCTAGATCAGTTTCCAGTATGGAAAAAGAGGAAGTAAAATAAGTGAGTTATCAATTGCAAGGAAGAAAAAGGACTGGGAGATGAAGATGGGCAGCTCAAGTCCTGCAATCTTCCTCTATTTTGTTGTTGTTGTTAAAGCATGAATGGGCTTTTCCAAATCTAGCAATCTGGCTATACACAAGGCAACACACATTGATAAAAATGATCATATAAGAAGAGTGCCTGGGACCTAGTAAGCATTCACAATAATGTTTGACCAACTACCTAGGCACCCTATGGCTCTATCAAGGTGTCACAGAAAATGAACCATTACAGTATTCTTCAATAATTGCACATTCTTTTCCCTGACAGATGGGTCTAATCCAGTTATCATGGCAGCAGGACTCAACTAGTTCCTGCTTTACCATGTTTCCTGCAACCATTGGTGGAGCAGATTACAAGTCTGCTCACAGCATTTTAGGCAGCATGCTTCCAGGGAGCTTCTGGAAGAAGAGATGTAAACTGGACTTGTTAAGGGCTGAGAGGCAAAGACAAAGCCAAGAGCAGAGCAGGAGGCCTTCTCTGGCTAGAGGTTCCCAGCTTGGCATGCCTGGTGCCTCTTCTTCGCTTTGCAGTTCCTCCATTCTCCCACTAGTACTCGAAGTGTTAGTCTTGTTTGGTGGAATCTTTAACATACTGACAGAGAAAATACATTGAGAGAAGAGAGAGAAGCATGGTGTCAAGGCTCAAGAGAGTCGATTTCTCAAGAATGTTGTTTTACAAACTGTCCATTCTCATCTCCATCACTGTCATTAACACTGTCCTGCTGTGTGAATGTTTGCTGGGTACCTATTGGATGCCAGTCTACACAGACGCATTTAGTACAATGAAGTCATGCAGAAGAGGGTTCGGTGTGAGGAGAGGTCTCTCCTATGCCAAGAGAATAGAGTTAGCTCATCCACAATAAATAGTTTCCCTTTGGGAAGTGTATATTCCACAGAATTACCATTTTCAAAGGGTATCTATAAGAAGCAACATCATTTGCGGCTGCATAGTGTTAGCTGTTAGACATAACTTCTCTTCATAAAAGTTTGTATTCCTAGAGTATGTACCCAGAATTACAACCACTTCTTCATGCCTACACCACTAAGTCCTAACTGCTCTCAACCTTTGTGTAGATCATAGCAGTAACCTCCTAACCAGTCTCTCTTCTTCACTCCTGAAGTCTGTTCTCTACATAGCAACAAGAATGAGCTTTGGCTCACATAAGCCAGATCTGATCACTCTTCTGCCTGACTCCACCCAATGGCTCCCTGCCACTCAGAATTGAAGCCAGAGATACTACAATGGCCTAGTGAGCAGATTTCCATTTACTTTTTTGAACTCATCTCCTCCCACTCTCCCCTTCAGTCTCTCACTTCCAACCACATTTTTTGTCCATCTTCATTTTCTTTAAAAGGAAAAAGAAAAAAAAGGGCCAGAACAGCAAGTCCTACTTCTTCCCTCAGGATCTGTGATTTTGATCCCTTTACTGGGCACACTTCTGGGTCTCTCTATGGCACTTCATTCAGTCCTCTGCTCTGTTTTCACCTGGATTGCTCTAAAGGACAGTTCACTGATGTGTCAGGAGCTTAACTTAGTGTTTATTTCTCAACTGTGTGAGTCTTCTGAGGATTTCAAGCACATCCCTTCCTGTGAGTGACTGAGAGACCCTTGGAAGTCTCATCTTCCTGATTTCTTTACTCTCTGTTTACCCCTCAGCTCCACTCCAGAGGTGTAAACTCCATGAGTGCAAGGGTTTTGCTCTACATTTTTTTTCCTTTCTGCTGTGTACTGTACACATTGAATGGTGCCTGGCATATGGTAGGTTCTCAATAAATAGAAGGCAATGGCAACCCACTCCAGTACTTTCGCCTGGAAAATCCCATGGACGGAGGAGCCTGGTAGGCTGCAGTCTATGGATCACTAAGGGTCGGACATGACTGAAGCGACTTAGCAGCAGCAATAAATATTTGGTAGTATTATGGAAGGCAATGGAAAAGCAAAAGGCCAAAGGAAACCGCTTTGTGCATATGTTTTCTTCTCAGGCTGAAGATAATGAAGGTATGTCAGTTCCACATATTGATATTTGATTACTGTTACTAAAATACCTTTAGAAAGCTTATGAGATATAGAACCTAGTTAGGTTTTCAGCATTTAAACATTAAATATTTTATTAGTTTTCTGCTGGCCTAACAATATACCACAATCTGGGTGGCTTAATCACTGCAAATTTATTAACTTGCTGTCCTGAAGGTCAGAAGCAAGTCTTGGCTTGCTTTGGGTGTATTTCTTCCTAGAGGCTCTAGAAAAGGATCCATTCTCTTTTCATGTTGGTTTTTAGCAGGATGCAGTTCCTGATAGGATGGAGATGCCCATCTTCTTGCTAGCTGTCAAGTGAAGACCATCCCCAGCTGCCAGAAGCCATGTATATTTCCTGGCCCAGGCCTCCTTCAGGCCACTTTTGAAAGTCAGCAACAGCCTGTTGAGTCTTTTCACACTTTTAATCTGACCTGTGTCTTCTTCCTTTTCATCTCTGTGACCAAATCATCTCCCTTTTGATTTCAACAGTCATAGAAATTACACTGGACCCACCTGGATAATCCTTCTAAATGACAGTTTATGAGCAACCTTAACTACATCTGCAATCTTCAAGTAACATATTCCCAGGTTCCAGGGACTAGAATGTGGGCATCTTTCAGGGGCCATCGTTCTGCCTACCATAGATATATAATTGAGTATACAGTATGACACAGTAAGAGTATAGGCCCTGGAGATATGAAGTCCTGGGTTTGAATCCCAGCTCTCATCTTGCTTCTGGGTTCCTCTCTGTTATCTCTCTGACATTCATTTAGGTTCCTATGTGCCAACTGGGGACAGTAATGTCACCTGCCTTATGAGGTTGTTACAGATATTGAAAATGTATAAAAGTGCATTTATACACACAAGACACTCCACTTTACTCCTTTTAAAAATATAATGTGAGTATCAAATGGGCAAGGTTCTACTGTATAGCACAGGCAGCTATATTCAACATCTTGTGATAAGCCATAATGCAAAAGAATATCAAAAGAATGACTCTTTGTTCTCCAGCAGAAAGTAACACAACGTTATAAATTGACTATACTTCAATAAAAAAAGAAAGAAAAGTGCAAGTTTGAAATTTTGTAAGAACTGGAAAAAAAAAGTGAGTATTCCCAGTGTCTTAAATGGGAGCACTAAATCTAGCCTTGAGCCCATCTCAGAAGACCTTACCTTTAATAGGATTAAGAGAAAAATAGGATTAAAGAGTGCTCTTTGGCTAAAACCTCACTTAACCAGCTGGGTTTGTAGGGAATGAGGGGGAAGTTTAATTTAAGTGTTTATGATTCATTTACACCTAAATCATTAAATGCTATTTTAAGGACATTTGATGGTTCGAAGCTTTTCAAACAGTCATAATGCCTCTTTCTTAAACAGAAATGCTGCCAAGAGTAAACAAACTCAAATACCATTTGCTTTGCAATTTTTCATAAACAAATTTAGAGTGGGTTCTAACCTGGCACACTATATTCTTCCTTCTGTCATCCACACAGGGACAGCCCTCCTGAGAAGAACAACAGCTAGATTTATTTAATGGGGAGTTAGAAACTATGGCAGACCTGAGTGCAGAGAAAAGCACTCATGTTACTGAAATATTTCTGTTTGAGAATTCTCTTCTGGATTTCTGCTACTGGATTTGGGAATTTTGTTCTGAAGCTTTCCATTGGCTAAAAAATGTCCCTTTTTAAATTATGTAAGGGCAAGGAATTCTTCCACAGGATATAGGTGAAGACTGCATTTCCTGGAGGTTTTAAAAAATGATTTGAGCTTGTAAATTGATGAATTTGATGTTGCAGCCAAATTGAGCTGTCATTAAAAAAAATTTATAACGGAATTTTGTTGATTAACAATGTTGTGTTAGCTTTAGGTGTATAGCACAGTGATTCACTTGTGTTGTTGTTGTGTGTCAGTCACTCAGTCATCCGACTCTTTGCGACCCATGGACTGTACCTGCTGGGCTCCTCTGTCCATGGAATTTCCCAGGTAAAAATACTGGAGTGGATAGCCATTCTCTTCTCCAGGGCATCTTCCCAACCCAAGGATTGAACTGGAGTCTCCCGTGTTGCAGGCAGATTCTTTACCATCTGATCCACCAGGGAAGCCTGATTCATATTATATATACACCCCACTCCACTGCTCTTGCCTGGAAAATCCCATGGACGGAGGAGCCTGGTGGGCTGCAGTCCATGGGGTTGCTAAGAGTCAGACACAACTGAGTGACTTCACTTTCACTTTTCACTTTCATGCATTGGAGAAGGAAATGGCAACCCACTCCAGTGTTCTTGCCTGGAACATCCCAGGGATGGGGGAGCCTAGTGGGCTGCCGTCTCTGGACTTGCAGAGTCAGACATGACTGAAGCTACTTAGCAGCTGCAACATAAATATACATATATCTATTCTTTTAAAGGAACTTCCCTGGTAGCTCAGATGGTAAAGCGTCTGTCTACAATGTGGGAGACTCGGGTTCAATCCTTGGGTAGGGAAGATCCCCTGAAGGAAATGGCAATCCACTCCAGTACTAGAGTTCCTTGTGCATACAGTAAGTCCTTGATGATTATCTATTTTAAATATACCAGTGTGTACATGTCAATCCTAAACTCCCAGTCTATCCCCCTCCCCATTCTTCTGCTCTAGTAACTATAAATTTGTCCTGTAATTCTGTGAGTCTGTTCTGTTTTGTAAATAAGTTCATTTGTATCATTTTTTGAGCTGTGTTTTGATGAGCTTGAGTGCAGCTTGTGACTAACTCAAAATGGAAGGATTTAACCAGTGCATAGTTTAAATGAGACAAGACTTGAGATGACTCACATCTTGGTTAATTAAAAGAACCTTTTCTGATGTCTTTTCAGGTGCCTTCTTTCCCCCTTTAGTACTTCTCAATCAACTGGTACAGCCATGCTTCACGGAATGCCAGGGAGCACAAAGCCATAATGACATAGGCCTAGTTTATAGTTTTTGAGAAATGCTTTTTATAGATCAGCCCATACCTTGATTTTTGCTTCATGGTTCCTGCCCAAGGGTCAGTCAAGATGAGCTGCTAATGTACTTGAGTGAATTTTCTTCCATGCTGCTGGGGTTGGAAGGAGACATCAGTAAGTGACAGAAGCACATATGGCCCATAGAACAGTGGCAGGAATAAGAAGTAAGAGAACTCTGATTGCTTGAAAGGATTGTAATGGGTTGGCCAAAAAGATCATTCAGGTTTTCTTACGCTGTTACAGAAAATGCAAATGAACTTCTTGGAGAAACTGATATTTTATAACTAGTTAAGTAAAATGAGTTTGCTGCTTACCTTTTGAGGGGATATGAAGAGGTAGAGGTGAGGTTGACAGCACTTGATCATATTTTACAGTATAATTTTCCAGTCACTATCACCAGGGCTGAGGGATTACTAGCTGTTAGCAGAGCCTGTGAGGTGGGGCTCTTGAGACATCTCAGAAGACTTGCGGCAATCATGAGATTTGAATCAGAGCTTAGCTTTCAAAACAGGAGAGAAAAGTATGAAGGAAATAGCAGTCATGCATAGTGCAGGCATCCTCTAGCATGCCATGTGAAGAGTATAGTGACCATGAACACATTTGCTAGTAAGACGGGTATAATGCTTGAGAGTACACTTTCTAGTATGTAGGTGAGGAAACCTCATTCCTCTGAGATTTAATGCTCTAAAAATAGAAAAAAAATTGATAGGAAAAAAATAGGCTTTCTTTAGCAATGTAGCCTATGATATTACCAAAGAAAGGTCTTAAGAGCAAAGTCTGAGAAAATATCAGGAGACAAAGTTTCTGTGAGTAACTATGACATCATTTTGTGAGCCTACCCAGAGCTCTTGTACTAATAGTTATTAAAAATAAAGGCATGTCTCTAGCCTCAGACACATACATAGACACACACACACACAGCAGAGCTGCCTGGGACAGCATGCTGTGGGCAGTTCCCTTAGTTTACCGTGTCTGAAGAGAAAGACTCCTTATTAAATGGTGCCAGTGACCTCCATCATTATTCATGGAGGAAGAGGCAAAATTTGGTGGAAAAGCCACACCTAGAATCAATCTATAAGTAATCTTTAAAGACTGCCTAATTGTTTCAGTCCCTAGGACATCATGACCAGATGCGTGCTGTGTCAGAAAGCAAAATGAGTGAAAGCAAATAAAATTTTTCAATGAACCCAGTCATAATGAAACATATTCGAGAAATTCCAGTTGACAATCTGGAAGAGATAACCATTTGTCATTCATTTTCTTACTCTGTGAACAGTATAACATCTTTTTGTCCTACGAGTCATTCTCCCTACTTTGGTTATAAAATTAACATGAGGGTCATGTGAAAGCTTTGTCTGTCAAGCTAGAAAGTAGATGGCTGGTTTTTTTTTTTTTTTCCCCCCCTTGGGAAAGACACTTTCACGTTAAATTGGATTTAGCCTCAGTTAATGTTCAGGGAGTACTTAATACATATGGAGTACCTATCAAGGGCGAGGCATTGTGCTGGAAAGTTTCACCTAAGCATCTCTTTTACTTTTTAAAACAACCTTGTTAGGAGTTCTATGTTGATTTAGTTGGGTCATGTATGAAAGGTAGGAAATGATGCTTAGTTATGCAGTAGGAGGCAGAGGTCTCTCAAGTCCTCTGCTTTTTCCTCTACCTTGTGGTTGGGTTTCCAGGAATATACATAAAATTGCCGCCCAAATAGTTGTTTGGACTCAAGGGACAAGGGAGTGAACTAATCCTGAGGGCAGACTCCATGACTATCTGCCAGGCCCTGTTCTAGGTGCATCTCAATCTTTAGTATGCATTGCAGTCCCCTTAGAATCTTATGAAAATATAGATTCTGACTCTATTGCACTAGACTTGGCAGGGATGAGGGGCTACATGTCTAACAAGCTTCCAGGTATTACCCATGATGCTGGTCCAGGATCCTCACTTCCAAATAGCAATCAACCTGCTTGTCAGATTCAGAGGAGACAGAACTTGCTGAACACAATGTTGAGACCACTTCTGGTCTCAGAACTGGAATTTAATTTTTTTTTAATTGAAGTCTAGTTGATTTACAATGTGTTAATTTCTGCTGTACAGCAAAGTAATTCAGATATGTATATATCTGAATATATATATTCTTCTTCACATTATTTTCCATTATGGTTTATTCCAGGATATTGAATATAGTTCCCTGTGCTATACAGTAGAACCTTGTTTCTCCATCCTATATATTGGATTAGCCAAAACCTTCATTTGGGATGGTACAAAAAACCCGACTGAGCTTTTTGGGCACCCCAATATAATAGTTTACACCTGCTAATCTCAGTTTATACCTGCTGACTAACTGGAAGAGACCTTGATGCTGGGAAAGACTGAAGGCAGGAGAAGAAGGGGACAACAGAGGATGAGATGGTTGGATGGCATGACCGAATCAATGGACATGGGTTTGAGCAAGCTCTGGGAGTTGGTGATGGACAGGGAAGCCTGGCCTGCTGCAGTCCATGAGGTTGCGAAGAGTTGAACACAACTGAGCGACTGAACTGAACTGAATCCCAAACAGACTTGAAGTTGCCAAAGGGGAGATACTGGCAAAGGGGAAAACTGGGAGTTGGGGGTTTGAACTGGAATTGAACCAGTACCAGTGGATTATGAGGCCTTTGCCAGTGCATTCTTCTTCATTCCCTAAGGCTTTCTCCTTGAGCGAGCCATTTGTATTCCATATTTATTGGAATTTATTGTGTTCTATATTTATTTATCCAATCATTAAGGGGCTTAGAACTCAAAATTCCCAGTATCTTCTAGAGCACTTCCTTTTTTGTTCGGGAAGACATCTTTGCAGTTAATTGTGCTCACATTTGCAGCTTCAATTTTTCTCTTGCTCCTTTGGTTAGGCACATTGGTTCACCATCCTAACTGCACCTGAGAGCTACCTGGGGAGCTTGACTGCCAAGGTCTATACCCTGCTCCAAGACCAGTTAAAGAGACTTTGTGGAGGTGGAGCCCAGGCATGGGTGTGTTATAAAAGACCCCCGAAGTGGTTCTGATTTTGTAGCTAGGGTGAAGAGCCCCTAAATTATAGGGCTCAAGGATGCAATTTATGGAAAATGTATTCCAACCCCCCTTTTGTGAAGTCATAAAAGAAGGACTAGTGTATTTACTGGACCGGTCACCAACAAGATTCCTGATGAATCCTTAGTACCATTTTGTTTCCTGACCATGATCTAGTGCTGCCCTGTGGTTCAAATTGCATCACATGGAAAGTTTGCAGTGACTCTGTGCAGATCCTGAGGGTAAGGAGTCTATGTGCAGAGCTGATCAGCACGAATCCAGAGTTGTGACATGCAGTGTCACCAACTAGCTTCAGGGCCAAGACACCTGCTATCACCAGCCCAAGACATTGACCTTGAGGGGTTCTAATAAGCAGAGAGCTTGCTTTGATTCCCTTCAACAAAACTGGCTAGTGAGGAGCTGGTCATACTGAAAGACAAGAAGAACCTAGGGTACTGTGGGTTAATGCTGCGGTAGAGTTATGCACCAACCACCATGGCTGTTCAGAGTACAATAGACTGGCTGTGGGGAGATAGGAGCGGCTGTAGAGTTTTACAAAGTGAACAGTACCAGTGCCCAAGAGGACATGGCCACTCTGGCCTAGGTGTGCAAAGAAATGGAAATACGATTGATTCTTGAACAACGTGGGTTTGAACTACCAGGGTCCACTTACATGCAAGAGTTTTTTTCAGTAGTTCCTACTACAGGACTGCATGAGCCGTGGTTGAATGAATCCACAGATGTGGAACCTTGCTAGTGTAGGAACTGCAGATAGGGAGGGACCAGTATAAGTTATATGTGGATTGTCAACTGTAAGGAAGCTTGACAATCCCTAACCCTGTGCCTTGTTCAAGGGTCAACTGTAGCAAGATAATCAGAGGCTAATGCCGCCCCCCGCCCCCCACCCCTGCTCCAAGGGAGAGAGAGGGGAATTTTCACTGGAGAAAGCAAGAAAAGGCTTACAACAGTCATTCTTAACTCCAGTTGTGCAGTTGAATCACCAGCGGAGTTTGGAAACCCACCAGCACTCCAGCCACAGGCTGGAGCATCCAGTGTTATTGATCTGGGGCAGTACCATGAGAACTTCAGTTTTTAAAAGTTCCGCACATGATACTAGCGCTCAACCCTAGCTGAGAACCAATGGTGTCGACTATGTTTGTACCAGGTGGAGGAGGATGCAGACAGCAGAAGTAGCTGGAGCAGGTAAAACAAACACCTAGGCAGTCATCCCCCCTGCCCCCATGTGATCCTTGAGCAGCATCAGCAGCACTTGGGAACTTGTTCATGCCCACCCCAGACCAATTCCATCACAAACTCTAGGTGAAGGTGCCCAGCAACCTGTGTCTTAACAAACCTTCCAGGAGACTAGGATGGATACTTCAGTTTGACTTGGACTTGAACAGGTGCATGGGGGAGAGGAATGCAATGACATCAGGATAGAAAACTTGCAAGTAATGGGCAGGTGCCAGCCCTGCAGACAGTATATTGAGGTGAATTAACAACACCCAGTGTTCTCAGGTCCAGTGTATGTCTAGGCATTTCTTTCTCACATGCTTTAAATGGTGGTGGGGACAAAATCCATGCCATTCCAGCTGTGCACAGAACCTCTGCACACAATCTGTTCGCTAGAGGGCGCTGCCACTTTTCTGCATGAAGGACTCATTTCTGTCTTGGAGAAAGGGCTGCCTATTCCCTGATGTTGTGTGCAGGTGTGCATGTGCTCAGTCATGTCTGACTCTTTGCAATCCCATGAACTTTAGCCCGCCAGGCTCCTCTGCCCATGATATTTTCCAGGCAAGAATACTGGAATGGGTAGCCGTTCCCTTCTCCAGGGGAATCTTCGGGTCCTTTGATGATGAGAAAGCCGACCTTGAGGAAAGCTCCTTAGATAAGGCCTCAGAGAGTTGCCCACCTCCTCTTCTTGCTTCTTGTCCCCATTTGAGCTGGGTCTTTGGTAGGCTCTGCCCCATCTATTGTGTATTCTCAGCACGTGCCTGGACATACTCCCCTAACGTTGTTCAATGCCATCAATGCTGGCCAGTGGCATCCCTCACTAGAGAAGGCCTTTGCCATGAGCTGAGTAAGTACTTCACTGGTTTGCAGCTGTAGTGGTTTCCATCTTGTCCAGGGCTTTCTTTACCTGGATGACTGGTGTGCTCACTAGCGCATCTTCCTCACTATTTGGTCTGAACCAAACTCCCCTGAACAGAAATCTGAGTCCTTGCTGGATGCTAAGCATCTCCGAGGGTCAGAAAGAGACTTCCAGGTAAGATTTCTTTACAGAGAGCTTTATAGAACTGGGCACGGGGGTGGGAGAATCATCAGGCCAGTGATTCTCAACTGAGATGATTTTGCCCTCATCCCACTGGTAAAGGGGGATTTGACAGTATCTGGAGACCTTTTGTGGTGTTCACAAATTGGGCTGGAATGCTACTGGCATCTACAAGGTAGAGGTCAAGGATGCTATTACGTATCCTGCAGTGCATAGAACAACCTCTTAGAACAAGGAATTATCCAGCCCCAGATGTCAAAGTGCTAATGTTGAGAAAGCCTAGCCTGGTCCACATCACTTATTATTGTTTTATTTTTTTTTTAATATTTTTGCACACTCTTTGGCATGTGGGGTCTTGCATAGATCGAACCCACTCCCTTGAAGTGGAAATTTGGAACCCCGACCACTGGACTACCAGGGAAGTCCCCATGTCACTTACTTTTGAAATGAGAAAACTGAGACTCAGAGATGTGATGTGCCATTCCAAAGGTCACCCAGGAATTTAGCCGTGTCTCAAGGGTGGGGATCCTTGTACAGTGCTCAATGGGCTCCATCTCTGTCATGTATGGTCTTTCTTCCATTGCAGCCACTCTGGTGCCTGCCAGGTACCATGCAATGTGCTGAACTCCTTCCATTTCTGATCCTTTCTTCTTAGCACACACCTTTAAAGTAAATGGGACTCTCTCTAGAAGGGACTCAGTTTGTGCATGCAAAGTGACCATGCACAAAACATTGTAAGTGGGCCATTAGGAAAGCAAAGATGATACCAAAAGAGACATGGTTCTGGTCTTCTAGGAGCTCCCATTCAAGTTGTGGAGGAGAGACACATCTGTGAAAATAATTATCAATCTCACTTTTCACTAAAAGCTTATGATGATGTCTAGAAAGCTACCTCAACGAATGACAGGATAAATTTCTTAAAGTGTTATATGGACATGAAGAGTTGTTGTTGTTGTTATTGTTGTTCAGTCACTGAATCATATTCGACTCTTTGTGACCCGATGGACTGTAGCATGCCAGGCTACTCTGTCCTCCACTGTCTCTTGGTGTTTGCTCAAATTCACATCCATCGAGTCAGAGATGCTATCTAACCAACTCATGAAGAGTTAGAATGAGCTTTTTACCTTTGCTTTGAAGTAAGGCTGGGTGAAGGTGGGCATCTTTCATTTGATTCATAAGAATTCTTTGAATGTGTTTTACAATTGACTGCACCTATAGAATGCAAATAGTGTTTGCATTAGTGCAAATAGTGTTTCTGCCTCAGATATCCTATATTCATGTGGGAAGAGTCAGAGGAGAGGAATGTACATAAATACCTACATAATTACAGATTGTGATGAGTGCAAACCTATTTAACATGGCTAAAAAAATCTCAGAAGAGGTGGCATTTGAGCAGGCCAATGGGGGTGTCATATTGAACAGCAGTACAATACAAGGTCTTCAGGCATATTTTAGATACTATGTAAAGCTAGTGTGTGAAAGAAGATAGACGTGTGATAGAATTTTGGAGGTGGATGGCCACCATGATAGTGAGTTTGAATTTTTTCCTCCCATGAAAGTAGCAAAACAGCCTGAAGAAACAAAACTGAAGGAAAACTGGATAGTGCTTGGAGGTTGCATGAAGTTGGGGAAAATTGCAAAGGGGAAGGTAACTGAAATGTCTAGAAATATTTTAAGTTGTTTCTATTTTGGCCAAACCAAATGACCATTAGTATTGATTAAAGCAATTCAGTGAATTCTCTGAATAACTCACTGACTTCCCCAATGGCTTAGCGGGTGAAGAATCCACCTGTTTGCAGGAGACACAGGAGATGCAGGTTCAGTCCCTCGGTTGGGAAGATCCCCTGAAGAAGGAAATCACAACCCACTCTTGCCTGGAAAATTCCATGAACGGAAGAGCTTGGCAGGCCACAGTCCAAAGGAACACAAAGAGTCGGACATGACTGTGCTTGAGCACAGATGGAAACAGAATTCACTGACATTTAAACTTGCCATTGATAGTATCCAGTGTAGCAGTAAAGCTTATGTAAGTATTCAGTAGATGGAGCTTCCCAGGTGGTGCTAGTGGTAAAGAACCTGCCTGCCAGTGCAGGAGACCGAAGAGACTCGGGTTTGAACCCTGGGTCAGGAAGATCCCCTGGAGAAGGGAATGGCAAGCCACTCCAGTATTCTTGCCTGGAGAATCCCCTGGACAGAGGAGCCTGGCAGACTACGGTCCATAGGGTCACACAGCGTCGGACACGACTGAAGTGACTTAGCAGGTACACACACATTCAATAGATAGTGAGGTGGAAAGCAAAATGGAGGACTTGAGTTAATTCATCTGTGGCTGAATTTACTTTTCTGCTTGACAGGTGCTCAGTGACAAGGAAGAGTAATCACTCTAATTATTCTGTTTTCTACTGACTTTTTCATTATCGAGGACATTTGATAATCTGTGTATTTTCCCTTATTTTTACTTTCATAGATGCTTTCAAGCATTTGCTTTTTGGAGTCACTAATATATGTCCAATAACTTTGACTGGTAGTCCCATGGCTGTGTTCATTTCTGTTGCCCTGGTGATCTCAGATTTGCTTTGATTTCAAATCATGTATCATTAATTAAGTATGTTGAGTCGTCTTTCCAAAGAGTTCACTGAAAAGCAAAAAACAGTATCATCAAATAACTGAGGGCTTATTAACTGCTTCCAGCTTGAAAACAGCACACCTTGCAAGTCACAGTGGCCTGGCCAGGGGCCAGATGCCTTTGTGGCATTGTCTGAATAGTTTCCCAGGTTGTTTCTGGTTGCTTTTCCGTCTTTAAATAAAGTCAGTAAACTTCATTGGAGACAGAGATAATCTTTGAAGCTAAGGTATACCAAAAATCCTGTTTAAATAAATCAGTTTGTACAAAGAAAAGCAACCAGAACCTACTTAAGACTTTCTGGTAAACACACTAAAATCCTGGCTTCTAGGCTGGACTTTTCCAATAGCTTTGTGGCTTGTCAATTCCCCTTCCTGAGCTTTATTTTCCTTATGTTTTAAGACAAAGGGGTTGCATTAAGTTATCTCTAAAGAAATTCTGTTTGCAATGACTTGGAAGAGCGTACTGTTTGTGATACTACTAAATATTTCGGTAGGTATTTTATGTAGTCAATATTATATTTATTGATTAAATAAGAAGTAAAATAAGAAAATAAGAAGTTGAGTTTCTAAACATAGAAAGAATAAATGATTGTTAACTTCTTTAATTAGAAATGCATTTAAGACATATATCACATTGGAATTAGTTTTGCTGAAGTGGAAGCTCCAGTATCTTGGTCATCTGATGCGAATAGTCGACTCATTGGAAAAGTCCCTGCTGCTGGGAACAATTGAGGGCAGAAGGAGAAGAGGGTGTCAGAGGATGAGATGGCTGGATGGCATCACTGATGCAATGAACATGAACTTGGACAAACTTTGGAGATGGTGAGGGACAGGAAGGCCTGGCATGCTGCAGTCCATGGGGTTGCAAAGAGTCGGACATGACAGAGCGGCTGAACAACCATGACAAACGTTTTCATTTTATCGCAGATAGTTTGCTACAGATCAATGCATTATGTCCATTTTGAAATGGGAACACTATATTTCTGTGAACATGGGTAATGTAGACCAGGTCCCTGGCTTTAGATATAAACTCTCTTCCCTTCCTATGACTGTCCCCACTCGTGACCATGGCCTTGATCCTGAGAATTTCTGAGGAGCCTGGAGGAGAATGAGGGTGGTTTACTGCCAATCCAGGACTTGTTACTGGGAAAGCAATCCTGGATGTAGGCTTGCCCACCTAATGGTTAGTCAATAAACACCTTGTATAATGGGAACAAGGTCCTCCATAAACTGTGCTCTTAACTATCAGACCACCAGGAGAGTCACTTACTGTCCCCCTGTGTCTGAGCATGCCACCTGGCAGTGTCTGCATGTCTGCGGATGTGTGAATTTGCGTGTGTGCACTTCTCTCATCCAGCTCTCTACCACTCTTGTGGGACCTTGGAATTCTGAGTAGGTGGCCTGTGTGATCAAGGTCAAGGGTGCTGGCTATGTAGGTGTCATTTCCCAGGAGAGGCCTACTCCTTGGCTGCTACTGTCATGGGGCTCATGGGCTTTCTCAATACATGGGTCCCACAGTTCAGAAATCAACCATGAGCTACTTTTACCATCTTACCTGTCCAAAAGAGTCAAACTGAAGCTCTGAAACTGGAAGAGGTTTGGTGTAAATCTATTGTCTGCCTAATCACTGGAGTCTTTTGTGCAACCTTCAAGATTGGATAACACTATTGAGAAGAAGAACAGGAGTCACTGAATAAATGTGGACAAATAGTTTCAATGAACAAAGGCAAGAGTGGTTTTCAGAGGCTGGAATGGTGTGCAAGAAGGAATGCAATAGAAGTGGGGAAATATCAGAAATCCTAGGGTTAAGCCAGGGGAAGGTAGATTCCATTCTTTTTTCCTGTTTCAATGAGCTGACTTCTTTGCAAGTCTTCTCTCCCTTTTCTAGAGTTTGTGCCCTTTGGACACATTGTCTCCTCATCCTTTTTTTAAGGTAGTAGAATTAAGGTACCCGCATGCCTTAGTGCTGGGGTCTTATGGGAAGTTCCCTGTCACTCCTGCTGTTGTCAATTGCACATACAGTCACTGTTCTACCTGAAGGAGCCCTGGGAATAAATTAATACAATAGTTTTAATCTTTCATCAAAACGAATTTACATTCAAAGATTTTATAGACTGAAATGAGGTGTTTCCTGTAGATTGCCACTTCTGGTTAAAAAGTCCAAAATATTTTTAGGTCTTGTGTCAAAATGACACCAAGGTATGCTGATAGATTTAATATTGTTTTCTGTTTTTCCTGAATTGATTTATGTTTGGGGCATTTGACTAGAGACAGCCTGGATGCAAAGCTAAGCCATTAACTCCCAGATGTTCACAATTTCCAAGGAAATGTTCTTTGCCTGCGGTCATTACTCAGATGGCTCCTTAAATGCTCTCATCTTGGCATCTTTTTCACTTGCTAAATTCAATTTGAAGAAAGAAAAGGAGAGAGAGAATTTTGTGGAAAGCAATTATGTTGCACTTTTGTGACTTTCCTGCTTTCCTCATGATGATGAATTTGGGGTCTGGTTCTTATATCAGTCAGTGGGGCTCTTTCACTAGAATTTTGTTGTATGTTACAGATACTAGTTGTATCTAATTAAACAATAATGATGGAAGTACAAGGCTTTTTGTGGGAATTAATGACCAGCTGGGTAAAGCTGATGGCTGGAGAGTCAGCCAAAGGCTATTGTGCCATTAATCTCCAGAGATGCCCATTTGTGATGTCATTTTTGGTATTGAAAAATGAAAATGGAAAACAATTTACTGGTGTTTATCATGTACTTCTGAATAATAAGCTCTCTATGTACTATCCAAAAGTTTTCTTTTTAATCCTCCAATTCTCTTCTGATCTTAAAATGTGTTTCTTATATACAGTGCAGAAAATGGGATTTCTCAGCTTCTGTATAATCATGGGTGATGGGGCTTTTTTTTTTTTTTTTTTTTGATCTTAGTTTTCTGAATGTTGAACTTCAAGCCAGCCTTTTCACTCTCCTCTTTCATCTTCATCAAGAGGCTCTTTGGTTCCTCTTTACTTTCTGCCAGTAAGATGGTGTCATCTGCACATCTCAGGTTAGTGGTTGAATGCGTTGGTATACGTTGTTCATTCTATCCTCTTTGAGGTAAGAGCAGCCATTCTGGGGGGCCTAAGCCTGAATCTTAAAATGTGTTTCTTATATACAGTGCATGAAAATGGGATTTCTCAGCTTCTGTATAATCATGGGTGATGGGGTTTTTTTTTTTTTTTTTTTGAGCTCTAAGTTTGGGAGGTTTTCCTTAAATATTTTGTATGGTCAAACTAGAACTTACCTTCGTCTGTGATGCTAGAATTTGATACATGTATATATTATCGTAACTATCTGCTCATGGCAGGAAATGGTTGCCAGTGGTCTGAATAGCAGCTGTTGCTACCAAAGATGTGCATTCAGCAACCAGATTCTAAGAAGTTGCAGTCACATTCCTAGTAGATGAAGGGAACTCTCTTTCAGAAAAGGCTGTGGTGGTCTGTCTATATAATATTTTTGATTACTATTGTTGAGCACTAGAGGAAAACAGAAAGAGAAGTGACTAAAATATTCATCACCTTCTTGCATAATTTAATGACTTATAAAGGAAGGCAACAATTCCACACACAGCCAATCTATCAAGAACTTGTTCTCAACTCATAATACTAATTTCCAGGTTATGTTGGTTTTCATGCCATTTTCATTCCAATGTGAAAGAAAGTTCTTAAAAGTCTGTTAAGATCCTAGCCAGTGAGCTGAGAATGTTGTGCCAAATGTGGAAGCATGAGATCCCATCCAATCTCAGCTGTAAGCTGGTGATATTTTACAAGCATCATAGCATTGTTCTTCCCATAGGAAGTTTGCAGCTGCTACCCAGTCTTTCTCAAGGCATGTTAAGAGTATGCATTTGAGGGAGTAGGATGAGTCAGTCCATTGTTAATCATAACTTTAGGGGTACTGACTCACTCCTGGTAAAATGGGATGACCTCACTGGGAAGGTGTGAAAAAAAAATCCATTCTGAGGTTAATGCCCTGTTTCTGCAGACCCAGATCAAATTTGCACACTCTTTGGTAGGTAGTTATCAGGAAAAATAATGTTGCAGTGGACCAGGTGAAAGCAGACACCTTGTTTTAGCAGGGAACGAACACTAGACAATCACAGTATTCCTTAGGAAAATGCACAAAGGGCCTAGAAATCTGAGAGGGGCCTCATATCTGAGGCCAAAAGTGAATCAGGCCCTGCAGTGCCACAATTCAAGGTAGGTCTTTGATCCAGTGTTGATTATTAGGCCTTGACTAGAATGTGGTCACTTCATTAGGGGATTTTGAATATGTGAAGGTTACTTGTCATGGCCCCAGCTCTCTTTGGGAAACACAAAGTGAATTCTTTTGTCCAACTCTGTACATAGTGCATGAAAGCCAGGCCCTCACCAGGAGCAGACCCAGAAAGAAAATGTAAACGAATATACTGAAAATTTTGTGGAAATCAGCCGTTTTTGCCTGTAAATATTTATATTGTACCTCAAGTTGAAACATGTCGCTTTCCATAGTGTTTATTTAGATACAATATGGTTATTGGTATTAACATGTTTTATTGCTCATCTGGGACAATCTAACCCTTAAATGCTCAGTATATTGTGATGGCCACAAAGTTCATCTGGTTTTTCTTACCTTTGGCTGGAAAAAATCCGAGCGAACTTTTTGGCCAACTCAGTACTAGCTATCAAGGTATGTATAGATGAGCAAACTATTCATATTAGTAAACTAAGCCCCTCAAAAGAAAACCCCCAATGCAATGCAATGCTTTTCTTGGAAACTTTTCTTGGGACTGTTGTTTCTATAGCCTCCCCCGGGAGTAGAGTTGATGTAAGACGTTTCCCTGCTTTCCTGAAGCTCTAACTTGAGTTCATTTTGTTATGTGGTGACCACAGTTCTGGATGACGCCCCCCCTGGCACACAGGAATACATTATGTTACGGCAAGATTCCATCCAATCTGCGGAATTAAAGAAAAAAGAGTCCCCCTTTCGTGCTAAGTGTCACGAAATCTTCTGCTGCCCGCTGAAGCAAGTCCATCACAAAGAACACACAGAGCCCGAAGGTTTGTGCACGACGGACGCGTGTCTTGCTTGTTTCCTCTCATTCTTCTTTCTTTCTCTTTCTTTCTGACTGTGCATTGCCCTCTGGTGTGCTGTGTGTTGTGCGGCTCCTGACATCGTTCCGAGGCCCCGTAAGCTCGCCAGTGAGTGTCTTATGCAGCCTCAGATGGGACGCTGTATAATACAGTCAGCTCTGGCCCGGCGCGCAGCATCTTCTGCTTCTCGCAGCTGACACGTGTTCAGCTGGTGTCATGACACTGCCCCGTTTTGGCTGCTAAAGTTGCTTGCTACCGTAGCCAACATCTGGCCGAGTCTGGTCCCATCACCTCGCCTTCCTGAAGGAGCAGTCGGCTGAGGAATGGCCCTTCCAAAATGAAATCATCAGACAATGGTTCCAAATTTTCTCCCTCTTCTCCACTCCATAAAGCCTTCTGCCTTGTGTTCGAAGAATGCTCATGGTCTACTCAGTTGGCTGAAGCAGGCCCAGATTCCCCTGTCATGCACGCCTGGTGCGCTTTGCCATAGTGAAATGCATGCCTCAAGGAAACGATGAGTAGTTTGTTTTTCTTTGCAGCTCAAGTACAGGTTTGGAAAACTCTCCGTGCTGGTACTTAAACTGAGGTCAATAAGGTATTCATCGCAATCCATACTACAAATGTATCTCAAAAGATCCTCCTCTCTCCAGAAAGCGTATGCATTCATTTTTTCCCGAAATTTTTGGCATATATCAAATAGGATCAGTTTTCACATCACCAAATGTGGTAAACTTTTTGCCATCTCTGTATGTTTTGATTTCCAAAATGACAATGGAGAGGTATACTGTGTATGCTAATTAAGTACTTATTGTATAACAACTTGAGCTTCCTCCCAGATCAGATGCCATCCATGCAGTTTAGCAATGAATGATGTCAGAGGTGACAGAATTCAACCAGTCCTTTGGCAGTTGATATACACTTTTGCATAACTGTTTCTGGTACGATTTCTAGAAGTGCCCTTGTTCCTATTTCAATTTGCCCTTTTGGCAACATTATGGGGTCTCCAGTACAACTGTCTTTCTGCTGCACAGGTCTGTTCAAAGTTTGGTGTTTGAGGAAATTATTCCCAATTGACTCCAGTCTATAGTTTTGGAAGCAAATTTTCAAATCTCAAAGTCTCCCCCTTTTCCGCCCTTCCACACGGAGCTTCAAATGTTCTTTGGCAGAAAATCACAAGTGTACATTTTCTATGCTTAACTCTATTGACCTATAGAATACAGCATTTGTATTTGTTTTCTACTTCATACTTTGGTATGCAAGCTGTCCACTTTGCATAGGAGTTCTGATGTGAACAGTTATTCATCTGGAGATATAAATGGTGGCCCTTTACAGTGAGTAAGACAAAATTTTGGTGGTTTTGTAGAGAAGATACTAACTTGATTTCATGCTTCACTGAAACAAAAAATTTCAGCCAGTAATAGTTACTTTACTATATATGATGCATTCCAATATTTTCTTTCTTTTCTCTCAAATGATGTTTGTGTGCAGTATATATATTTGCATGCACAAAACAGTACCTGCATTATAGAAATATACTATTTCTTATATAACTATATTCTTACAGATGTGTGTGTGTCTGTATTAACAGATGCTATACTTTTTTTTTTCTACTTGTACATTGTCCTGAAACACAAAGATTGGTTTGAGTAAGTATAATAAGCCATTTAAGAAGCAGTTGGTTAAATTCAGTCAAGAATTTGGTTAGAAACTTACTTCAAATTGTTTTAACAATTCTCAGATTCAAAAAAAGACAGTTGAATAACTAAAAAAAGACACATCCATTCTCTTATTACATATAGTTTAGACAGGATCTATTAGTTTTCAAAATATCTGGAGTGTATCATGAATAGTGTTATGAATGTTTTCAAATATGAAGAATTCTTTAGAGAATGGGTATCAGCTAAGCTCTCTTATACAAGGTTTGGATACTTTTTATTCTGGCTGTCCTTGTGTTAAATGTGGCTTTCATCCTTTCTCTTGTGTGCTTTGATGATGGGCATTGTCTTCTTTCAGATTGAAGATTTTCCTTAATCTTGCTGTCCTGCCAGGTCCTCTGGAATAGTGAAGCTAATACTTCCCTCTTGATGTGTAAGAATTATTTATAAATAGTATTAGACACATGAGAGGTTTTCTGGATGACATTGTGATACTATTTACAATTTTACTTCATTGCCTTTAAACAAGGACTCTGGAGCTAATGGTGATCCCAAACATTGCAATGAATAACTTGATCTCTGTACAAATTAACAGGATCCCGAAGACCTTAGATGGGGGTGAAAGAAAACATGCCACGGAAGAGACCTTGGATAAATAAGGAAACAATGCTATGAAATTAACATGCTTCCTTCATGTAGGATCTCGAAGGCCAGAAACTCGTCATTGCTGGGAGGTGAAGTAACTGTGGGTTTAGAAGGGTTCAGTGGTCATTCTGGCCACCTGGAAGATTTTTGCAAGACTGATTTTTAAGTGTTGTAAGGTCCTGTCTTCAGTTCTCTCTTCCAGTTGCTATAACATTTTATTATAATGAGTATAAATAAGAGATCTCTTTATTAAAAAAGGATAGAATCTCGGTTCTAAACTATGTCCATACCTTGAAACATTATATTCTCCTGTGAGGCATTTTGAAGAGAGAGGTCCTTTCATGGCCTCTCTTCCAAAGCATGAAACATTAATTGACCTGGACTGTGGATGCCCACCATTTCCACTGCAGGTGAAGGCAGTGGGCAGCATGGTTAGCCTGATTGATCTGTGCAATGCCAAGCTGCTCGTGTGACCTCTTCTAATGAGATTGTGTGTGTGTGTAGCCCTCAAGTAAAGAATGAAACCTCCATTGAAATTTGGCCAAGGTGGTGGTGGGGGGTGGTGGTGGTGGTAGAATATAAATTAGAGTTGGAAAAGTCTTACAAATGATTAAATTAGATCAAAGAGGTTTATATATTATGATAAAGCTGGAATTAGTTTTCTGCTTCTTTACTGAATTGATAAAATCTGTCAACTATTTTTGCATTATTATAGACAAAGTCTCGGTGTTTCTTTTGGTTGGTGATGTTTTTGTAAAGGCCAAGTTATTTCCATAATTTATAATCACCTGAGATTTGGTACAGATAGCAATTGTTCACCACCGTCTGTCTTTTGAAAGACATTTTTGCATTGTTTCCAGGGCCTTCAGAATTCATGTAAAATAATACACAGAAGGCCTGAAATACCTCATTGGTTTTTCAGGATATCCTTAGGACAGATTACACTTGCCAGAAACAGGTTTCTATTTCTGAACAGCCCATTCCAAAATAAATGCTTTAGTCTGTTTCCAAATACTTGTGATTTTCAGTGATGTGATTATTTCCATAAAAACCACTTATGATGTAATCTTATACTGGAATTTGGCTGAAGAAGCACACACAAGTGTTTGAGAGTCTAATTTTGGCCCAGGACCAGCTATGGTCTTTGTTATAAGAAAGCCACTTGGAGAGCTGAGATGTTTACCAAAATCTTTTTCTTACTGTCCCAGAAGCCTTTTGGCAAAAGAAAGTATAATCATTACAGCTTTATTCTTTCCCTCATTTTTTCTTTCATTGTCATGTCTGCCCCAATAAAATCAATGATTTAGAGTAAGTTCTGAATGCCTCTCTATTACTAGTATAG
>SJXQ01003380.1:198470-226261 GCA_006408695.1 Aepyceros melampus
TCTATTACTAGTATAGTTGTTGCATTACTGATGCTTGAAGATTGTTCAGAAGAATCACATCAAGGTATACAGACTTACAAGTAGATAATGTTGAAAATCTGCAGAGAGAAATAAATCACAGATTACCTGCATGTACTTGTGGGATTGAAAATCTGATTACAATAGCAAATTTGAAGGAGTTTACACAACATAGGAAAATATCACAAAGTTCAATGATTTGTCACCATCTTAATCAAATGTCTGGCCTCCTTCCTACAGTCCTGTTTTCATGTGAATTTTTTTTAAAGTTATATAAATATATATATATATATATTCCATTCCCCTTAGGACATCTGTAACCTTTTTATTCAGAGAGGCATCCAAGCATAGTGACTTTGGTTGGAGGAGAAGAGAGTCTGTGCTCTAGACTGGTGATGAAGTATGGCAGCTTTCACCAACCAAAAGAAAGCAAAATTATGTGCCAAATGTTAAGGGGGCATATTTGTAACAAGTACAATGTCTGTTACTCTGATAATGCCTTGGTTTCCTTATCCCAGAGAGAGAATATGTCACCATAAATATCAGTCTTGCCTAAATGGTAGGAGAGAAAGGAGGTAGAAGAATATTTAGAAACGTGTCAAGAGAATTGTTTTTATTTTCATCCTCACCTTTTCTTCAACTCTGATGTCTCCTGTTGTATGTCTTCCTCATATTCCTACTAATTTGCCTTTTGAGAAGAATGGGTCTAATACTATTTGAATTCATTGTTCAATAAAACTAAATCACCTCTGATGCTTGATATTGGAAAATGTCTTGACAGGCAGAAAAGGTATAATTGGGTTCAATATCTGTCCCCTTGAATGTAAGAATTTAGGGCTATTCCTATTTGATTAGAAAAACATGAGGCCATATGTTTGTGTGACTCTGAAGCAATAAAAAATTTTATTCTGAATCTTTAAATTTCAAAATAACTGATTTGGGGTCACTTTTCCTTTGATTAATGATGTGAAGGATGACACAACTCAGAGAGGTTTCTTTGCTCATGAAGCCAATGGCAGCTTGATTGCAGAGTCACAAGAAAAGTTAAAATATTGGTCCATATCAAAATCAAATTAAAAGCCCCAAATTTGAAAGCCTTGTTGTTTAGTAATGACTAAACATTATCCTCTCCCCAGATACTGATCAAGTGTATTTCTCTTGGTTGCTTGTCAGCTGCTTCTTAGAAGACAACTTGTTATCTCCTAACAAGATTGGGAAGCTAGTAATGGCACTGAAACACAGTCTCTCTTCTCTCCTATTTCCCCTCCTTGTGGCAGCAAGCACAGCATTAAGTCATGTTTAGGGGATAGTTTCTGCTCTCTGGAAAACTCATAATTTGATCAAGGAAGTATACATAACAGCCAATAATTCAATTTCAGGTCAGGATGGGCATTTATTATTCTCTTATTAGATGCATGCATCTCAACTCAGTCTCCAGGCTGGCTTTTCTGGTAGAAGTGAACAATCACTCATTCTTTGATGATTCACTTTTTAAAGAAACAGGCCTCTCTTCTCCCTCGAGCCTCGGTGTTCCCATCGAGGTGGTGGTAAGGGTTCCTAAGAGGTAATCTCTCCTTTAGGACTCTCTTGACTGAGGTTTTCCTCACTTAACACTGGAGGCAGATATTTTCTCCTTTGTGAAGCCAACACAGATGGTCCACTTTAAGTATTTATATTTAAAGGAACACTGCCCTGGGAACGTGCCCAGAAAGGTCTACTGGATGAACAATGGTGGTGATTTTGATTTTAAAACAAAGTCAAAATCTAGATGCTGATCCTTGAAAAAAATCTGGAAGGTCTCCATCCATGCAGCACTGCCCCCTTCAAAGCTGTTCCATCAAGGTTTGTGTTGCCAGCATGCTTCTGGTGCTCTGATGTCTTAAAAACAATTTTTGGGTTTTTCCTCTCCACAGTCAGTTAATAAACCACTTAAGCAAATCTGCCTTTCTGACCTGGCATGGTATGACTGTAGGTAGACTGTGGTCCGCCCCCAGAAAGGAATAGCCTGGATGACTTTGAGCTGTTTACCAAGTCAAGCCCAACTCTAACGTCTAGGGGTCCGCCTTTGCAGAGATGCACCACATGGGCTGCTGTGTCAGCTCCCATTTTCACTCTTTCATTTTAAATGATAACTTGCTTGCCTGGTTGAAGAGAATGTAGAATTAACTATACTCTCTTATTCAGGTTCTTAAAAAATAACCACATACTATTTTCCAAATTATGTTTTATGAACTACTAATCATATGGCTTTGTGAAAAGAAAGATTCTGTGATCCCATATGTGTTTCTTCAATTCCATATCACTCTTAGAGAGTCATCCTGCATAAGAGAGTAATTTGTCTCACTTTGGGCAGTTAAGTGGTAAACCGCATCTTTCAGGTACCAGACCAGTTTTGTTCGTAATACATAGTAACATCCTAAAAGTACGCTTTGGGAAATGTCTTGCTGGTCCCACTAAGTAGTGTGTTCCCATCAAAGCTCAGCTTTGACAGGTAACACACTTTCAAAGCTGAATGCCATTCCCTTTTTCTCTGACCCCCACCTGCTCTCTTTAGGAAAGTGCTACTCCAAGTGTGGTCCATGGTTCAGGACTGGGTCTGAAATTGTTTGTTACCAGTCAGTGATAAGATGAGGAGCTTGTGCCAGAATGTAAGTCAATGCACTGTTTGTTTTATCAAGAAGGTATTGCTGTCTTTCTGCTTGAAAATCAATGAAGTTAGAGCACTCCTTCACACCCTGCACAAAAATAAATTCAAAATGGCTTAAAAACTTAAATATAAGACATGACACCATAAAGTTC
Source organism: Aepyceros melampus (assembly GCA_006408695.1). NCBI lineage: Eukaryota > Metazoa > Chordata > Mammalia > Artiodactyla > Bovidae > Aepyceros > Aepyceros melampus. The sequence continues at coordinate 201,288 of SJXQ01003380.1, forward strand.
CCAGTATGGAACATAGATAGGCAAAACATTCCGACATAAATTGTAGTAATGTTTTCTTAGGTCAGTCTGCCAAGGCAGTAGATATAAAAGCAAAAATAAACGGAACCTAATCGAAATGGCAACCCACTCCAGTGTTCTTGCCTGGAGAATCCCAGGGTTGGGGGAGCCTCGTGGGCTGCTATCTATGGGGTCGCACAGAGTCAGACACGACTGAAGTGACTTAGCAGCAGCAGCGGCAACAGTCAAACTAGAAGCCTTTGCATAGCAAAGGAAACCATAAACAAAGTAAAAGCGTAACCTAAAGGCTGGGAGAAATTATTTGCAAACAATGCAACTTACAAGGGTTGGATAAAGAAAATGTGGTATATATGTACACAATAGAATACTGCTCAGCCATAAAAAGGAATGAAAACATGCCATTTGCAGCAGCATAGATGCACCTAGAGATTATCATCCTAAGTGAAGGAAGTCAGAAAAAGACAAATATCGTATGATATCACTTCTATGTGGAATCTAAATTGTGATGCAAGTGAACATATGTACAAAACAGAAATGGACCCATAGACATAGAAAACAAACTTAAGGTTACTAAAGGGGAAGGATGGGGTGGGATAAATTAGGACTTTGGGATTTGTAGCTGCAAACTATTATATATAGAATGGATAAAAATCAAGATCCTACTGTATAGCACAAGGAACTGTATTAAATATCTTGCAATAAATCATAATGGAAAGAATATGAAAAAGTATATGTGTATAGAGGTGTGTGTGTATATACACGCATGCATGCATGCTCAATCACTCAGTCATGTCCACTTCTTTGCTACCCCATGGACTGTAGCCTGCCAGACTCCTCTGTCCATGGAATTTTCCAGGCAAGAATACTAGAGTAGGTTGCCATTTCCTCATCCAGGGGATTTTCTGGACCCAGGGATTGAATCCGCATTGGCAAGCGGACTCTTTATTACTGAGTCACCTGGGAAGCCCATGTATATACATACATACATACATACATATACATATATATACATACATATATAATTATAAAACTGAATCACTTTCCTGTACATCAGAAACTAACACGACATTGTAAATCAACTATACATCAACTAAAGAAAGTATTGTTATCTTGCTGTGAAAAATAGTGTCAGCTGAACTAAACAAAAAATGTGCCTAATGACAAGTTCATACGTCAGCATTAAGGCTGTGGACCCTACTTTCAGCAATATTGCTTAGATTATTTCAGAGATTCTCAACCTTGACTCCACCCTTAATTATCTGAGGACCTTTTAAATAATAGTGATGCCTGAACCCAACATCAGACCAAAATCAAGTAACTAAACAATAACTTGTCCAAATGAAAACCCTGCAAGGTCTCTTGTGGCTGATTGTTGATATGTGTGTGTGTGTGTGTGTTTTTTTTTTTTTGAAAAGTTCCTAGGTGATTCTAATGTACTAGCAGGGTTGGACTCGCTCCTTCAGAACAGAATTGCCTCGGCATAGGTCATTTGTATGATGTCAGTTGTCAATTCACAATTCTTATCATGCTAGTTACGTGAGCCTGTTGAGGAGGCGCCCTGTGATTAGAGGGCGTGCTGGACAGGCAGCACTTATATGACCTTTAGAGCTTGTGGCCATGTAAGGCATCCGTCCTTCCCACTACACACACACACACTCACTCACTCTCTCTCTCTCTCTCACACACACTCTTACCTTTTTGAAGTTCTCTTGCCTCTGCCTCTCTGAGCTTTTAGAAATATAATCCAGCTTTTCCATAGGAGCGTGGTAACCTGCCCCCTTGTGACCAACATCCTTTTTTGCAAGTAGTGGTGGAAATACTTGTTCTGCTCTCTGTGATGCAGCTTGCAAATGTGGGAGGAAGAGTTTCTTGGGACCTCCTGTGATCGCACTTAAAGAAGAAAATGGAGAATTAGCAGAGCATATCACCGTGCCAGAAAAGGTCATCTACGTGCTTCTTGACTTGCTTCCTGCTGCTCTAGGGTAAGATTGCAGAAGTGGATACCAGCTGCTCCTTATCTGGGTATCTCTCCCCCAGGCTGTCATCACTGGGGCATTACCCTTTTATTATCTAAACATCATCGCCAGCTCCCTCAGCATAACGTTATTACAGCAGCGTGTACGTGAAGAATGACTTTGCCATGATTGCGAGACTTTCAGTGTTATCTGTGTTTATCAATCATTCCTAGCACTCTAAGCTGCATTCATTCAGGTATTCATTTGTTATACGCTACAGTATTTCTCCATGTGCTTGATATGCAGCTTAGATAACGCCCTGGGAAAGTGTGGAACAAGAGATATTACATCCTGCGTTTTATCAAACACTTACCCTTGTCTTGCTTCGCAGCCAATATCCACACTCACTCCAACACATCAAAATCACATGTTCACTTCCACTCACGTGCTAGCCTATTGCTACTTAGGAGCCCTGGCTATTTTAAGATGTATATTTTCAGAACAGCTCCAGGTCAACCTTCAAGCATATCCAGCTTTGGAAGCAACTAGTATACATTGTGTGGAAAACCGGATCTCCACGGAGGAAGGCAAAGAGAGCCCAGTTTCACTGAGTTCACATGTACACGCAGCAAGCACTGTGCAAAGGCCCTGGGAGTTAGGATCACAAAAACTTCGTAAGGTAGGGGCTGCTCCCAACCTTTCACAGATGAGCAAACTAAAATATGGGAATGCTAATTTGCTTTTCCAGCGAATGACTGGACTTGATTTGAGTGTGATTTTTCTGGCCTCCAAAGCCCATGTCCTTTATCTTCCATGACTTCTCCGTATGCTCAGCTTTACCCTATACGTGAGTTTGCTGTCTAAAAGCAGTTTAATTGCTGAAACATGTTAGTTTTAAAGGGAAAAATGCTGTCTGCACTCCATTCTCAGCTTTGCTATTGCAGGACATTGTCACAGGCAGAAGGGACTTGGGAGGTACTCGTTAATTCTGGGGCCTAGAGTTAGGTGGTGGAGAAGGCAATGGCAACCCACTCCAGTACTCTTGCCTGGAGAACCCCAGGGACAGGGGAGCCTGGTGGGCTGCTGTCTATGGGGTTGCACAGAGTCGGACATGACTGAAGCAACTTAGCAGCAGCAGCAGAGTTAGGTGGAATGGGGCACTCAGAAGAAGAAAGTGAAATGACCCTCACCATCAAGGAGGTGATGACCTGTCCAGGACACACAAAGGCAGAGTGGAGTGATTATAAAAACTACATTCCATCTGAGTGCAATAGAAGGTTCCCTTAATAAATAACAGAAACTGGTCACTTGCCTCATCTTCTTTCATTATGTCAGAGGATGCCATCACCTATAATAGCATAAATGAGGAAAGGTCATTTCTAATAATTAAAAAGCAGATTCTATCGCTTAATTTTTTTCTCAGTTCATTAAAATTCCACCCTGAAAAAGAATGTTATTAAGACCCGCTCTGAGTATTTCCCCTTTTATATTGGATTAGATTTTACCTAGAGGTTTAGAAATTACCCATGAGTTCTCTCTCATTACTTATTGGAACCCTACTCTATAGTCTATGGTAAATAATAATGAAAGCAATAACTGACAAATATCCAGAATTTACTATGTGCCAAGTGCTTTACCTAACTTTATCTTAAGTCTTTAAAAGGTGCTTAGAAGTATGTAGGAGATTTTTTTCCCTCTCCTCTTGATGAATGAAGAAACAGAGATGGGGAGACGTGAAATAACCTGTTCAAAGTCACCTGACTGAGACATGGTATAGCCAATGCTCCACCGCAGCTTGTCTCACTCCAAAGACTGTGGTCTCTCCAGCACAGGAGAGTGTGTCTCGTAATGAGACCAGCCCTAGAAAAAGCTCCCCTTCTGTTCTCCAGTCCCCCCAGTATCATGTTATGGAGACACACTGCCAGGTACACTAAGGTCCACGGGCGTGGGTGGACCATTGGTCTGCGGTGAGAAAAACGATGGAATCAAAAGGTAGTTTGTTCTTCAGAGAAAAGATAAATGGTGAGGGTGAACTTCAGCGTGTTTACAGGGCAAATTCTCATCATATATGACTGTCGAAGTGTTGTACACTCTACAGTGTAAGAACTGCGATTGACTCACTGTGCTGGTGTGCAGTATTCAGCTACAGGCCAGTTCTTAATCATCTCAGGCCAGTTGACCTTCTACCTTAAAACCTTCGCTCACAAAACACCTGCTGACCCTAAATCCCTGAATAACACAACCTTCATGACCTAGTGAGGACTGACTTAAAGGCACATGAAGAGAAAGTCTCACCCAACTAGGTTGGGTCACTGTCAAGAGATTATTCTATGTGAATTTCACAACGAATGCAATTGTATAAAGGGTCCACTTCTCTCTGGAAGCATGGAGAAGGAGGTCTCCAGAATTTGTGTGGACTGCTCTGTGCATGACATTCCATACTGTGCTTTGGTTAGATGCTCAGCTCTCAAATTTTTTAGCATCTTTTCTGTGCCAGGCACTTCAGATTTATTTTTACTAATCTTTCCAACCCATGAGGTAGGTATAAGTCTTGAAGGACACAATGGGGATACTGGTGTGTAAAGATGGGAAATAACTTTTTCAGCATCATTCAGATAATAATGCCTTAATTGGGATTTGAAGCCAAGTCTTTTCATCCCCGAAGGCTGATCTCCTTCACCACACTGTGCTGCCTCAGCTCATCCTATACCATGATACCTGACTCCCCCTTTTAAGTGTAAGAGCTCAGCACCATATTTTTCTTGTTTTTCTTTTTTAATTGGCATATGATTGATTTAAAATATTGTGTTAATTTCAGGTGTATGTCAAAGTGATTCAGTTATATACATATATTCAATATATTTTTCTGATTGTTTTTCATTATGGCTTATGTCAGGTTATTGATTATAGTTCCCAGTACTTTATGTGTTTTATATATAGTACTGTATATATGTTAATCCCAAACTCCTAATTTACTCCTCCCCTTTTGGTTACCATAAGTGTGTTTTCTATGTTTGTGAGTCTCTTTCTGTTTTGTAGATAAGATTATTTGTATCTTATTTTATATTCCACATGTAAGTGACATCTGAGTTGCTTAGTATAATCACCTCTAAGGTCCATCCATGTTGAAGAGCTCAGCACCATCTTATCCACTGCTGGTGAGAGAGATGGTTTAGAAAAAGACTATATTAATCTCTCTCACGTCTCAGCACAGTGTACATACTCAGTGCATCCACTGGGAGACTTCCCTTGTGGGTTTCCCCACATCCTGGTAGGAACATAGGTATAAGCTGTAGGCAAGGGGTTAAACAGTCATCTCTGAGATTTGTCACATGTTCTTCTCCCTTGTTCCCTAGATGAACAAAGTGCAGGTCATTCTTCCTGCATGCTTTCTTAAGTGGAATAATGCTTCTAATTCATAGTTTTCCTCATTGAACCACTACACCTTGAATCCACCTTAACTGATTGCGCTATGAGCTGCTCTCTAAGAAAAAGAAAGCTGTGATGCCGAGTTCTGGGCATACCAAGATTCTGAGGCAGGGTCCGTACCAGTACAAAACTCCCAAACTCCCAGCTTTGGGCACTCCCAGTGAGAGCTCCGAGGTTCCACGCATGCTCTGGATTTTTTGTGCACTTCGGAATGCAGTGATCTTGTGCACTAAGGGTAGACCCCTTTTTGGCGTGGCCTGTCTTTAATGTGAGTTGGTTTTAGCAACACATGTTCATGTTGAGATTATTTGCTCCTTCTCCTTTCTCTTGGTATGAGCACATTTCCCCAGGTCTTATGTGTGGTCCTCCACTGGGGACTTCAATGGAGCAGGAACTGCCTCAGTTTAATTCTCCCAGAGACCCAACATTACCCACCCAGCTCTGTGGATTCTGCCCCTTCCAAAAACACAGAACCCTGAGACAAGTGAAGCGTGCCCCTTGTGGTCACAAGCTGGCATTCAGAGAAGAGGTAAACACACAGACACACACACACACACACACACACGCATGCACACCACTAGTGAAAATACTTTTTTGAGGAAAAACACTTACAAGCAAGGAGGTAGTAGAGCTCCCATGGTCCCTCTCTTGGGGCCCTTTCTAGAATACTTCCAGCCCACGAAGCTCAGCCTAGTCACAGTCTTCTATGGGATAATGTGGGCACAAGCAGTCCATTCACACAGGGAGCACATTTATCTCGCAGGCTGCCTCAAGCTGTGCACTAAATCTACTTCTTTTCATGCAATAAAGAAGGAATAAAGGGCATTTCAAAAATTAGGGAATTATAGAAGCTGCCAGCCAGTAACTTTTCTGTTTGGTTCCCTCCTCCACCATTTCCCCTCTGTAATCCCTTGATTTTTCTCTCTGAGAGGTAGCATTTTGGATTTATGTTAGAAGATTCATGAACCGATTCAGTCAATTCTAATTGGCATGCATGGTTAGCTGTTCACTTAGTGGATAATTGGTTAAATATACCCAGAATATTCAGTGGGAGGGAAAAAAAATCCCCAAAGCAAATCAGAATAGTTCGGGAGCCTTTTATTCTAGGGTAGCATTTTCTTTGGGAGCAGTTATTGGTGTCTTAAAAGAGATCTATCTCCCTTACCAGTTAGACTCCATTTAAACATACACCCTTTATTTCATACCTAATAAATATAGCTTTATTATATAGAGACCACAGGCCTAGCACAGTGTCCATCAAGAAATAATAAATATTTACAATTATTCCAATAACGAATTTTGGTACTCTGAGTTCAACCTGCCATTTACCATAATTCTAGGCAGCAAATGACTGATGATGCTTTTACTCACTGTTAACAGAATCTGTTGTATTTATCGATAGGTATTTATTGTCTTGTACAAACCAGGTACTGTGCCAGTTATTAGGCATACCACCAAGAGGTACAATCTCTGCCCTTAAAGAAGAAAGACTGACATGAACAGCAGATCTTGAACCATCAGTTAGCTCTTGTTTTTTAAGTCACCCTAAAAAATTTTGGCTTGAAACAGAAACAAATTTATTCTTTCTCATAGTCTGTAGTTATTCTTTCTCATGGTCTGTAACTGGTGAGCCAGGTTCTAGGGTGGACTTGTCTAAGACAACTCAGCTTTCTTCTACCTGTCTTTTGCTGAAGTCCCATGAATCCATTTTTATATGTCATTCATGTAACTCTTATCCTACCCTGGTGGCTCAGACAGTCGAGACTCTGCCTGTAATACAGGAGACCTAGGTTCATTCTCTGGGTCAACAAGATCCCCTGGAGGAAGGCATGGCAACCCACACCAGTATTCTCACCTGATGAATCCCATGCACAGAGAAGCCCAGCAGACTACAGTCCATGGGCTCCAAAAGAGTCAGACACGACCAAGCAACTATCACTTTCAACCCTTATTGAGTAACATTTCTGTGTTCAAAACACTAGTGGACCTGCATTTAGATTGTCAAGAATGAGTTATAGGCTGGTGACAGACATTACCAGCCTGTGGGTGGTGTGAAAAGCATCAGACCAGAGGAGATCGTCTTTGGAGGGAGGAGAGGCAGAGAAGGTGATCTGGAAGAGAAAGGACTCCTCGGGAGTGAGAGAAGGAGAAGCAGGAAAAGAAGGTACTAAGGAAGCCAAGACAGGACTGAGCTTCAGGATATAATTAGTAGAGCTGATTGCAGGAAGGAGATAGTCATTTAATGCAAGCTTCTCATATGTCCCTCATAACATCTGGACTTTGTAGCCCAATTGATTTCAATGTCGAAAAATGTCTCCCCACTTCAAATAACTTATTATACATCCTGGCAATAACTTGCATAAATTATTGAGGCAAGTTTGGTTTGAATGACCCTTGATAGAGGGAGTGATGAGGAATCACAGACTGTCTAAGTGCTAAAGAAAGAGCAGATCTTTGTAAAGAGGTCATTGATTTTTCTTTTCCTCAGCGCATCTCAAGTTTAAGTCTTTGCCAGGAATGATTTATTCTTTTGTTGTTTGTCCTTTTAAATATAGTTAAGCTTTCTCAATAATTTTTAATAGCCTAAAAATATTGGACCACTGGGAATTAAATTAAAAGTAAATTACCTCTTGATTTCAGTATTTTCAATCTGACATACTTTGAAGTTGTATTAATGTGCTGCAACCAAGGATGCTGTTACGAGAATTTCCAATAAGGCAAATTTTCTGCCAACTTTACAAACATGTACACTCTTGCTAGACTATGGAAATTGATTCCTTGTCTAATAGTGAAAATCTCTTCCTATATCAGAGCTTGGATATAAAAAGCACAGGTACACAGTTTTTGCAGTGAAGAACTGTTTAGTTGACAATATGATATAGAGTCCATATAATTGAGCTGAGTTTTCATCTAGAATTTACAAATTTACATTGCAAGGAAATGTTAACTTACCGTGCAAAACTGGATGAAAGTTTTCTGTACAGGGTGTCCCCTTGTCAAAGTCAAATCCCTTTTCCTTAGTGCCTCAAAAAAGTAAAAATGCTTTGTTTTTTTTTCAGGATTAGAAAATAAAAAATTAGTTATTTTTTCATAAAGTTGTTAAGAGATTTTGTGGGAAACTTATTTTTAAAGAAATTCTTGTACTTGGATTACCCCTTAAATAAAACTACATTATGCTTTACTCATTTTTAAACTAAGACCATAAGCTACAGCTGCTAAACTCTTGGCTCAGTACCCTTCTTCCCAAGACAGCAAAATGTCATGGTAAATGAGAATGTATTCATTCACCCACTTCTCATGACATTTTCCCCCTTTGCCTAGCCAGTACTACTCTCCTGTGTCTCAATTAGATCTTTGCTGAAACAGTATCCTTTACCTTAAAATGTAGACTGGGATCTCCATAGTGGAACATGAAAACTAACCAAGGAGACTGTATATTCCTTTGGCTTGAGAAGCTTTTTGATATCCTGTCATCCTTTCTCACCTGTCTGCTGGCCTCAAGAAAGAGCTTTGAAAAGGAAGAAATAGTATCTCTGCAGGTAGGGGGAAGAGGTTAGATTGAACACAAAATCTGAACTTTGTCTTCTCTCCTGTTGCATTCCGTTGCTGCTGGGGGTAGAGGAGTGGACATGGGGAAGATCAGAAATGGACTGGTGTCCCTAGAGTGTCCCCGGGGGGGAGGGGTGGGGAGGCATTGTCTTTATGTAATGGTTCCTGATTTGTTTGTACATAGAGTTTATCACATCAACCAACACAATCAGATACTTGATAATGAATAACATTGGGTTAAAAATGACACCAAATTAACATGGGAAACATAAGTGAGAACTAAAACCCAGGGAGCATAATTATTTGTGCTTCTTTCCTGCTGTAAAAACCAGTTTATGTATCTCCTCCCCCCCCACCTTCAGTTAGTCAGTTCAAGGCCTCATGTTGGGCTAGACTAAGGTTTCTCAATCTCAGCACTACTGACCATTGGCTCTAGATTATTTGTTGTCAGAGGTTGTCCTAAACCTAGTGGGATGAGCAGATGCCTGGACTCTATCACAAGATAGTAGTAACAACCCCTCAGATGGCCCCCTGCCCCATTGAGTAGTGATAACAAACAGACATCCTCACACATGGCCACATGTCTCATGAAAGTCATCACCCAGTAACGCATTCCTTGGTTATATAATAACTGTGCCAATAAGAAAGCTATGGTCTGAAAGTTACTGTTTCTTTGAGACATTCCTAATGCTTCTGTTTAATCACCACCAGTGTCCTGTTTCCTTGGATTATTAAAGTCATAATTTCAATTTAATCCAAATTCTGCCTCCTAATTCTTCCCTCATCCTTCCAAAAGCTTTTTTTTCCCATTAATTTTATATTTGGGTTTTTCCCCATGGTTGGCTTACCAGCTTATAAACACAAGGTTTTTTTCTTTATTATTTTTTTAAAAACTTATTTTGAATTGGATATAGCCAATTAACAAACAACGTTGATAGTTTCAGGTGAACAGCGAAGGGACTCAGCCATACATGTACCTATATCAACTCTTTCCCAAAAGTATAGTTGATACATGATGTTGTATTAGTTTTAGATGTACCGCAAAGTGATTCAGTTATACATATTTGTATGAACCTATCCTTTTTTAGATTCTTTTCCATTATAGGTTGTTACTAGATATTCAGGATAGTTCCCTGTGCTATATTATGCCCTTGTTGGTTATCTATTTCATATATGCTGTGCTGTGCTCTGCTTTGTCGTTTAGTTGTGTCCAACCCTTTGTGACCCCATGGACTATAGTCCGCCAAGCTTCTTTGTCCATGGGGACTTTCCAGGCAAGAATACTGGAGTAGGTTGCCATGCTCTCCTCTAGGGGATCATCTCAACCCAGGGATTGAACCCAGGTCTCCCACATTGCAGATGGATTCTTTATCATCTGAGCCACCATAGTAGTTTAGATATGTTCATTCTGAACATCTAATTGATCCCTCCCTGCCAAAAGGTTTTTAAGTTATACTTTTGAACTGTTGGAAAAGACTCTTGAGAGTCCCTTGGACTGCAAGGAGATCCAACCAGTCCTCTTAAAGGAAATCAGTCCTGAATATTCATTGGAAGGAGTGATGCTGAAGCTGAAACTCCAATACTTTTGCCACCTGATGCAAAGAAGTGACTCCTTGGAAAAGACCTTGATGCTGGGAAAGATTGAATGCAGGAGGAGAAGGGGATGACAGAGCGTGAGATGGTTGGATGGCATCACTGACTCAATGGACGTGAGTTTGAGTAAACTCTGGGAATTGGTGATGGACAGGGAAGCCTGTCATGCTGCAATCCATGGGGTCGCAAAGAGTCGAACGTGACTGAACTGAACTGAAGCTATTTATAAGACTTTCCAGTAGAGCTCAGTGCAATGATTGGGTAGAAGAAAGCTGAGGGCTGTGATTCAGTGAGTCTTTTCCTAGTCATTGTTTTCCTCTTGTGTCTACTGTAGGAAATCTGGAGAAGTAGGACAGAGTTCCTTGCTTCTAGGAGTGTAATAGCAAACTGCCACCCATGAAAAGTTTTAAATAACATCAGTCTGTTTGGGGCCAGGGCCCAGGCTCAAGTATAATCTTGTTCAGGAAGCTCTTTTTATTGCAGTCCTTCCCTTAGTTCACTCTTTTTCTTTAGCAGAGCTGATGATGACCAGAGGGGAATGTGTTCTTCAATGTTTTCTTTTGCCTGTCTCCATATCTAGTTCAAAATTCAAAAGCTTAGAGAATTAAATCTAACCAGTGAGAATGAACTCAAACTGCCTTGGTACCTACCATTATGCCAGGCACTGGACTAGTTGCTTCCTTCAGAGTGTTTAGTTCTGAAAACACCCCTAAAAATGAACTATCACTTTTCCCTACATTCTTAGTTCCTTTATACCACTAACAAGCATGTAAGATCAAGAAAAATGGATTTTGTGAAGCCCTAAGTAATAGTTTAAGGGACAAACAGGAATTCAACTCATCTAACTTCAGAGAGATCAGTCCTCTAAAAGACGAAGAACAAAATTAAATTTACCTCAGCTAATTTAATAGATTTTTATTTAGTTTTTTTTTTCCAAAAGCAGATGCATTTATCTGGTTCCTGTTTTTTAGCTTTGCTTTTATTCCCTTATCAGAGTAAAGGGCTCTCAGGGAGTTATATAACTTGAACAAGGTCCATTCCATTTTGGGTCTCCAAATGCTTGTATTTAAATGGGGGGAGGATGGATTGATGGGGGACTGATTGACTTCTTATTTTAAATTTCTCAGTGGTCCAAATAAGACTCTATCTGTTGCTAGGTTTCCTAACAACGTTATGCACAGTCCAAATGGAAGGAAATTGGACTGATAGATGTGGTTGAAGTCTGACTTCATGTAAGTGTCACACGTTTTCTTCATTCAGCTGGATAGTTCAAGGTTCAAAACCTCCAGGGCTTCACAGCCAAATGATGTTGGCCATGGGCATCTCCTCTTCCAGATTCTTGCTGAAACTGGCAGTCTTGATTCTGGGCAGCTTTAAAAAGAGGAAAGGCCCAGGCATGGGCTGGTGTTGGGTGAAGAAAAGAAAAGTAACCTTTTCTGAGTACTTCACTGTCTGTATTTCAAACATGTGTTAGTATGAGCCAATGAGCTAAGTAATGTGCCCAATATCACACTATTAGAAAATGGGGGAATTGAGTTTCAGACTCAGATTGCCTTGCCTGAGCTGTACTCTACTTTCTCTGCAGCAGAGGCTCTTGGGACTGCTTTGAGGAGGATTAAGAGTTAAGCCTGCTTTCCCTTGATGACCTTAACTCTTCCTGCTTCTAAACTTGACTTCAGGGATCTGATGCTGTCATATTCGTGATGTGCAGAACCTCCCATTTAGTACCTGTTGGTGGAGAAGTTCTTTGGAGCTAGGAGGATTCCCTTAGCACAGAAAGTCAGAGCTAGGGGTGAGAGAGATCGGCTGCTTGGTTAGACTCACACCCCAACCACTGCACTTCAGTCCTCTTATTTCCTGACTCAGGATCCTAGGTGTCAATCTTCACATCCCTCCTCTGCTTACTGTCCCTCATCTTGGGACTCTACCACCTACTCCCGTGTTCACTTCCTTCTGTGGGAAGTTGAATAACAACCCACATCCTCCTGGAATCTAAACTATTTCTGCGTGAGTGTTAGGTAGAAGAGTGTGGGATATTTACTCAACTCACTAAAACTGTGAAAGTGAAAGTCGCTCAGTCATGTTTGACTCTTTGTGACCCCATGGACTATACAGTCCATGAAATTCTCCAGGCCAAAATACTGGAGTGGGTGGCCATTCTCTTCTCCAGGGGATCTTCCCAAGCCAGGGATTGAACCCAGGTCTCCCACATTGCAGACAGATTCTTTACCAGCTGAGCCACCAGGAAAGCCATAAAAGAGTATAGTTTTCCAGATTACCCAATTTTCTTGTAGGTGGTGGCTTGTTGTTCACAGAATCAGCTCCATTCTCCCATGAGCACTGCGGCTGCTCTAAGAGTCCTCCACCTCTTTTGGATGCTGATGCTTTGGATGATAAAGGAGCTTAACAAATGGTTAGGAAAATGGAGTGATGTGCCAGTTTGAAGAAAAGTGGGGGAATCTTGTGGAATATCACCTCAAGCAGGGCTTCTAGCTCATGTCTCCTCGCCTCCTGTCCACTGCACCTGACCTTGGACAAGAGGCAGCAATTACTGTAGACACCATTTATTTGAAGACCTGGTCTAAGCCAAGTACATACAGAGTTTCTCTAATCTCTATATAAATCTTGTAATGTAATTATTTTATCCCCATTTCATACATGAAGTAACTGAGGCTCAGAGAGTTTGGACAGGACTTGGAACATAGGAAGTGTTAAAAACATAGTTTGGTTTGAATTTTAAACTCCTAAGTTATACAAACCAGTCTTTGGATAGATTGACTCCTCCATCTAGGGTATTCCTTAAGTTGGTGACTTGAACTGTTGCTTAAGATGTGACTAAATTTCAGTTTATCTTCTCTGTGTACAAAATAATTTATTCTAGAATAATAGTTCCCCTAGAAACATAAAACACTGCTTTGTTAAATCTCTTGTTAGCCATAAAAATGGTAGCTGTGTAAATGTATATTCAACTGTATTTGTCCTTAAAAAGAAACCTGGCTTATCGAGTATCTTTATTTCTGAACTTTATTCTTTAACTTGAAGTCATTCACTTTTCTTTTAATATGGACAACACAGCCCAAGGCTGTAAATTTGAAGTTGATCAAGTTCAAAAGTCTTCAAAACCTTGCTCAAATCCAGTCCCTCCTCTTGCCTCTCAAGACCTATTCCCAACACTCTCACCCTGAGACTCTTTTGGAATCACAGCTTGTTGCCAAGTCCCTTATCACTGCCTTCCTGATGTTAAACTTCATCTTCACATAGAGTGTTTCATCTTCCCATAGAGTACAGGACCCACATCTTCTGAGCACACTATAGGTGCCCAATACAAGTGTCTTAGTTGAAGATGCAACAATTCCATTTTAGAAATGAGGCTGCATGGCATATCAAGGAAATAGGAACCTCTGTTACCTCTTAATGCACAAAAGAATACTTCTCAGAATTGGAAAATACTGGGTGTTACACATCACTGTTAAGGACATGTTTGTCTTACTAGTGAGAGGCTTTCACAGATCGTGTTGCACAATAAGGTCTGTCTCTTGAGTGTTGTTTTACCTTAATGAAAATTTTCAAATGCAGAGTGAACAATAGATTCGTTGCTTGATCAAGGCAATTAGCTTCCACATAGAATTTGCTGGCAGGTTATTTCAGGTTAAAAACATTTGTGTTGCTGATTGTATTTTACTCCTGAGCTGTGAGAATCCATTCTTATATATCATTTTCTCTCACTGCCTTCTGGGCACAATTAACTGCAGCATAAACTGCTATATGATATGCTGCCCGTCCTTCAGAAAACTGTCTTCATCAGTGTGTTCATGAGAGAGAGCTAGTGAATGGAAAGAACAGCGAAACCCAGGTGTCAATTCTACCTGTGACACTCACCGGGTCATTAGGTCAAACAAGGGTAAAATTAGAGACAATAACATGATTGAAATTTATAGGACTGTCTCGAGGCCTGATTGACCATAGTGCCTGATACATAAAAAGTGATCAGTAAAGGTGAACTATTTTTATCATCTTGATGATGAAGATGTAGCTCTGGGTGAGGAGTTTAACTCATCAGGCCATCCTTAAGCCTATCCAGCCATTGTTATATATATATAAACAAGCCTTTGGAGTCCTCATCAGTTTATAGCCATGGTCCCAAGATACTTACTGTGACCCATTTGTGTGATACGTTCAGACTGGTACCTGTGTATCATTTATTCTGTCCTTGGCACTTAATAAATGCTAGTTATTCTTACTGTGGTTAAAATTGTCTTTAAGGCAGCATTTAAAAATATGTTACCCAAATGAAATGCTCCCCTAGGATGGGTCCCAAGGGTACAAATTGTTTGAGAAACAGCTGCTTGCATCTTCCTGCCCTGGAGATTTGCACTGCACATTAGAATATTAAAGACTCTGAAGAGTCCTATATCATTCTTCTTTTATGCGTATGAGATTGTTTTTTGCAGTTACAAAGCACCTCCCCATAATAAAATCTCTTCTGTTCTTGCTGTCTTCATTTTTACATCTTATCACTCTCCCACACTCTTTCCACTTCAGGGAAGTCCCTGAATAGACAAAGGCTATGAAGTTTCTGTCACTGTGATCAGGCCACCAGGATCATAGTATATTGTCAATCTGTTCTTTAGAAGTTTCCCAGTGGCTGGTATTCAATGCCATTTTCTAGCTCATATACAGGTTCTTACAGTATCATGTCATGCTCTAGGAGTTGTGAGATATTTCCTTCGATATCAGCTGAATATAATCTCATATAGAGGAGATTATGTGCCATATGTACACCACCATGGTACAATTCCATGTGTCTGAAGCTTTATGGCTTGCAATTGACTTTCAGTTCAGTTTAGTCGCTCAGTCGTGTCCGACTCTTTGTGACCCCATGAATCACAACACGCCAGGCCTCCCTGTCCATCACCAACTCCCGGAGGTTACTCAAACTCATCTCCATCAAGTCGGTGATGCCATCCAACCATCTCATCCTCTGTCTTCCCCTTCTCCTCCTGCCCCCAATCCCTCCCAGTATCAGAGTCTTTTCCAATGAGTCAACTCTTCGCATGAGGTGATCAAAGTATTGGAGTTTCAGCTTTAGCATCATTCCTTCCAATGAACACCCAGGACTGATCTTCCTTAGGATGAACTGTTTGGATCTCCTTGCAGTCCAAGGGACTCTCAAGAGTCTTCTCCAACACCATAGTTCAAAAGCATCAGTTCTTTGGTGCTCAGCTTTAGTCACAGTCCAGCTCTCACATCCATAATGACCACTGGAAAAATCATAGCCTTGACTAGATAGACCTTTCTTGGCAAAGTAATGTCTCTGCTCTTTAATATGCTGTCTAGGTTGGTCATAACTTTCCTTCCAAGGAGTAAGTGTCTTTTAATTTCATGGCTGCAATCACCATCTGCAGTGATTTTGGAGCCCCCCAAAATAAAATCTGACAGTTTCCCCATCTATGTGCCATGAAGTGATGGGACCGGATGCCATGATCTTTGTTTTCTGAATGTTGAGCTTTAAGCCAACTTTTTCACTCTCCTCTTTCACTTCCATCAAGAGGCTCTTTACTTCCTCTTCACTTTCTGCCATAAGGGTGCTGTCATCTGCATATCTGAGGTTATTGATATTTCTCCCGGCAATCTTGATTCCAGCTTGTGCTGCCTCCAGTCCAGCGTTTCTCATGATGTACTCTGCATAGAAGTTAAATAAGCAGGGTGACAATATACAGCCTTGATGTACTCCTTTTCCTGTTTGAAACCAGTCTGCTGTTCCATGTCCAGTTCTAACTGTTGCTTCCTGACCTGCATACAGGTTTCTCAAGAGGCAGGTCAGGTGGTTGGTATGCTCATCTCTTTCAGAATTTTCCACAGTTTATTGTGATCCACATGGTCAAAGGCTTTGGCATAGTCGATAAAGCAGAAATAGATGTTATTCTGGAACTCTCTTGCTTTTTCCATGATCCAGCAGATGTTGGCAATTTGATCTCTGGTTCTTCTGCCTTTTCTAAAACCAGCTTGAACATCTGGAAGTTCACGGTTCATATATTGCTGAAGCCTGGCTTGGAGAATTTTGAGCATTACTTTACTAGCTTGTGAGATGAGTGCAATTGTGCAGTAGTTTGAGCATTCTTTGGCATTGCCTTTCTTTGGGATTGGAATGAAAACTGACCTTTTCCAGTCCTGTGGCCACTGCTGAGTTTTCCAGATTTGCTGGCATATTGAGCGCAGCACTTTCACAGCATCATCTTTCAGGATTTGAAATAGCTCAACTGGAATTCCATCACCTCCACTAGCTTTGTTCATAGTGATGCTTCCTAAGGCCCACTTGACTTCGCATTCCAGGATGTCTGGCTCTAGATGAGTGATCACACCATTGTGATTATCTGGGTCATGAAGATCTTTTTTGTACAGTTCTTCTGTGTATTCTTGCCACCTCTTCTTAATATCTTCTGCTTCTGTTAGGTCCATACCATTTCTGTCCTTTATTGAGCCCATCTTTGCATGAAATGTTCCCTTGGTATCTCATTTTCTTGAAGAGATCTCTAGTCTTTCCCATTCTGTTCTTTTCCTCTATTTCTTTGCATTGATCGCTGAAGAAGGCTTTTTTATTTCTCCTTGCTAGTCTTTGGAACTCTTTATTTGGATGTTTATATCTTTCCTTTTCTCCTTTGCTTTTGGCTTCTCTTCTTTTCACAGCTATTTGTAAGGCCTCCCCAGACAGCCATTTTTTTTTTTTTTTGTATTTATTTTTCTTGGGGATGGTCTTGATCCCTGTCTCCTGTACAATGTCACGAACCTCCATCCATAGTTCATCAGGCACTCTGTCTATCAGATCTAGTCTCTGGAAATCTATTTCTCACTTCCACTGTATAATCTTAAGGGATTTGATTTACGTCATACTTGAATGGTCTAGTGGTTTTCCCTACTTTCTTCAATTTAAGTCTAAATTTGGCAATAAGGAGTTCATGATCTGAGTCACAGTCAGTTCTTGTTTTTGCTGACTGTATAGAGCTTATCCATCTTTGGCTGCAAAGAATATAATCAATCTTATTTTGGTGTTGACCATCTGGTGATGTCCATGTGTAGAGTCTGTGTATTAATACCCCAGTGTGAGGGCCATAATACCCATGTTGGAATAAAAGTTGCTTAAGCTATATAGCTGTGGAGCTAGGGTCTCTTGGGTCATAAGTAAATCCCACTTTAAGTATTACTATTTGAGCATTTACATTTATAAAAGAGGTAAAATGGGACCAGTTGTTCATTTTATTAGTGGATCCACTGCAAGATTGCTTTGTAAAGCTTTTTGAAAGTATTTTTATTTTTTTAAAGTATTTTAAATGAGCATTGATTTATCCATGACTTTCCAAGATCAAACCATTTTATTAGACAAACTGAGGGGTAGATGCCTTGGGCTATGTGGTTTGATTCTTTCCTGTCACAGCATCCTTTGGATCTAATTTTTTGTTTCTGTATAGTTGGCAGATCATGAAAGGGCTTTCATGACTAGAATATTTTGTGAACTATTACCATTCAGGTCTTTCTTTTTACCTACCACTTGAGAAATTTGTATTTTAGACTTGTGTGCTTATGTTCTGTATTCTTTGGAAAAGCACTGTGCTTTGGTTTTATTCTGGATGGATTTTGTTTGAATGGTATAAATGACTTGTAGGGAAATGGCTAGGTATTTAAAGATGTGCTGACTTGTAGATCACCTGGGTACCGTTAGTATAATGTAGGCATACATTGTCTGTTGTTGTTAAGTCGCTTCAGTCGTGTCCGACTCTGTGCGACCCCATAGATGGCAGCCCACCAGGCTCCCCCATCCCTGGGATTCTCCAGGCAAGAACACTGGAGTGGGTTGCCATTTCCTTCTCCAATGCATGAAAGTGAAAAGTAAAAGAGAAGTCGCTCAGTCATGTCCGACTCTTAGCGACCCCATGGACTGCAGCCTACCAGGCTCTTCCATCCATGGGATTTTCCAGCAAGAGTACTGGAGTGGGGTGCCATTGCCTTCTCCATACATTGTCTAATGGTATTCATTTAGCCTAATAGAGTAAGAGATTTTCGGAAAGAGAGAACTCATTCCCAAGGGCACCTAATGCTTTGGGCAAATCATCCTGAAACTCTGAAGACGTGTAATACCAAGGTCCTGTGGGAAATGGCATAGGCAAACACTTAAGGAAGGACAGGTGTCTAGAAAGGATCTTGATAAATCAGAAAGCTGAACTGACAAGAGCCTGAAAGGATATATGGACTTCCCAGGGGCCACTAGTGGTAAAGCATCCACTTGCCAGTGCAAGAGATGTAAGAGACACAGGTTCAATCCCTGGGTGGGGAAGATCCCCTGGAGATGGAAATGGCAACCCACTCCAGGATTCTTGCCTGGAGAATCTCATGGAAAGACGAGCCTAGTGGGCTATAGTCCATGGGGTCACAAAGAGTCAGACACAACTGAAGTGACTTAGCATGAAAGAATATATTGCTCTTAAACCAGCAACAATTTTTCATCAAATGCTACTGCCATAAATGCCCTTACCCATACGATGAGAAACCACCCTTGTGGGTCAGATTTTCTAGACGCCCACCCAGGTTGGCCCAGTGTAGACAAACTCTTTCTTCATTCTCCAAGGAGTTAGAAACTTCCTGTTTAAGAAGCCAAGCGATGAACAATCCTTATGTGAATTTGACTACCGTCACAAGTACGCTGCAGAGCTTTGGACACTATTGGTGGGAACACTTGAATTCAACTTTGTCAGACTGCCTCTGAAAAATGTCATCTTACCTTCATATGCTCAGAGTAAGCCTCCCCAACAGTAATATCCATTGCCTACATTTTTACTGTATACCGTATGCCAATCACTGCACCTTACATCCATGATTTCCTTTCATTCTCACTTTACAGATGAGTAAACAGAGGCCTGGAAAATTATAATTGACAGGGACTCAAACTTGGGCAGAGTCCAGAGGTCAAGTTCTTAACTACAGCAGTCCATTTTGAAGTGGTTTCATGTTTATGATGGGGCCTGGAAGGAGAAAAGATTAGTTCCCTTTGCCTTTGAAACAAAAACAAGCAGAAGCGCCGAATAATTTTTATGTAGCTGCACAATATGGAGCACCACTCTCTGCCAGATGCCATGCTAAAGCTTTACATGCATTATCTTTGTAGTCCTCCCAACAGTATCATGAGTTTGATATTATTATTTACCCCTAATTTTGAGATGTAAGAATGGAGACTTGGTGCATGAATTTGAATTTATGTGCCCAAGGTCAACTAGCTAGTGAATTGTGGAGCTGGGATTTGAACCCTGATCTGACTCCAAAGAGTATTACCCTTAACTTCTGTGTATATATTGCTCCTAATGAGCAACCCATAAGACCATCAAAACAATCATTTTCACTACCACATTTATCACTCTTCACTGATATCCTGAGGTGATGGTAAAAGGGGAGATGAGTGAATTGACAGGCCCGATTTCCCATGGTCTTTCTCAGTGGACCAAAACTCATCCCCCTTAAAGGAAGTCTTTCCTCATCTACTTCAGCTAGTGTGCTATCTGCATAAGAAATAGATTGGGAGCTGCCTGTGTGTTGGAGGAAATGCACAAAAGGAAAAAATGTTTGAGCACAAATTGAGTAGGGTGTATAATTCCCTTACAGCAAGAGGTAATAGTCTGCTTACTGAAGCAGAATGACAACATTTATTTTTCTTAGGGATTGTAAAGCTCCAGGATAAGAGAAGGAAAGGATGTGAGTTAGAGGTTTTTTAACGAGGAAAATCCTAATCACTTCTGATCCTGTCTCTTTCAAAGCCACATGTTACCATATTATGGACTCTTAGAAAGAGTATGCACAATACCTTGTATTTATGGCCAAGATCTTTGGCACAAATCCACTTTTAAGAGGTACTTTTTATCACTAAGAATAAGTTTTTATTATGTGTCTTCTATTATCTTTTAAATTTTGACCTTCATAAAGTCAGTTTTTACAAAAAGGTAGCATCATTGGTCACTTTTAAAATTTTTTGGATATTTATACTCTGGAATATAATAAGAGAAGAATTTCACCTATTGATTCTTTACACTGGAAAGTGAGTAGAAAAAGAGCATCCAGGATATACAGCCTTGGCAGTGACATCATTGGGTCAGTTACATATCATATTGTCTCCCATTTTCATCTCCCACAGCAGGATGTCCTTAACATGCCACAGGTCTCAGGCCACTGCCCCATCTGAAATCTACTATATCACCCTCCAGACACACACACACACACACACACACACACACACACAGATAATAAGAATTGGCTTGTGTGATATGAAAGCCAGGACCCATAATCTGCCATCTATTTACAGGCTGCAGAACCAGGCAAGCTCATGATATAATTCAGACCACACTTGAATGCCTAAGAATCAGGGGAACCAATGGTAGTCTCAATCTGGGTGCAAAGGCCCAAAATCAGTGTGCATGGCAGGTGCTGTAGGTCCCTGTTAGGACTCAAAGGCTCAAGAACCATGCGCCAGCATAGGAGGGCCAGAGAAGACTCATGTCCCAGCCTCCAAGAGCAAACTTGCCTTCCTTGGCCTGTTTGCTCTATTCGGGCTCTTGATGGATTGGATGATGCCCATGGACATTGGGGAGGGCAATCTTCTTTACTCAGTTTGTTGATTCACAAGCTAATGTCTTCCAGAAACACTCTTACAGATGCACTTAGGAATCAGGTTTTACCAGCAATCTGAGAATCCCTTAGCCCAGTCAAATTGACACATAAAGTTAACCATCTCACCTACTTAGCAGAGGAACTCTGAACACTGCAGAAGAAACTCCAGGTGAATCCCCTTAGCTTCCCTCCTCTGCACCTTCAAATTTGTAAGCAAATCTAGAATCCGGTGCTCGAAAATGGTGACCTTTGTAGTCTCGATCTTGTTTATTGCACTTATAGTAGTAGCAGGAATAATCATATGGGGAACTGAACTGAAATGTCTTCAAGGTGCCCTTTATTTCTCCCAGTATAAGTTTGGATTCTATAATCTCCTGTCCCATCCTTTGTCAAGTGTTTAATATATTTCTAATGTATCCAAACTCTTTCCCAGTTTCATTTCCTTTCAACATCCCCCACCCTTGTTCCAGGCCTGCTGGCCTACTTCCCATTCCCCAGTCATGCTGTGAACTTTCATTCCTCATGATTCTGTTCATGTTGTTCATTCTACTTTCTCTGCCTTTCGCTTTTCTCTGCAAGTCCTAGAATGGTGCACTTTGATCAGTAATGTTTTCATCATTCTCATAGTATGGGCAGAGTTGGTCATCCCATAGTTTTACATGTACTGTCCCACATGATATGTTCACTATTGACCTCCTTTTCCATCCTGCCCAACTTGGAACTCCTCATGGACTAGGGTAAGTTAAGCTTGGTATATCCAATGCCTGGGTACTTAGTACAGGCTACTATGGCCTCGTGACACTGCCCACTAGTTGGTCACTTCAACCAATTTATTTTTATCACATTATTGGAGATTGTTCTTTATGTACTTTCAAAGGTATTAAATAGCAATGCTCCTTTCTTAAGCATTCTAAAGATAGAAAATTAATACAATATTCGGTTCCATCCTTTCTGTTCCCATTGATACTAGAAAATTAAACCTTTTAACTTCTTGATTAAAAGGGGGAGGTAGCCTCTTAAAAAAATAATTGGCTCTTGTAAGCAGAATCCCTTCTCAGCTACTCTTCTCTTACCTTCCCGAGGGCATGAATGATTTTAGTGATTTCTCATCCATTTGAAAGACAAACCTGCCATCTTCCCTGTTCAGTGTGTATGAGGCCACTTAGCAAAGTCAGTAATTATCATCAACTTCCTCCTTCCAGAATGCAAACTTTGCCTTCAGCACTTAGCAAGTGTTTCAGACAAGAAGAGAATCTGATTGGCTCAGGGTCAATCCCATTGTGAGGGTCAGGCCTTGGGTGCTGGCAGGCAAGACATTGATTGAGGAAGGAGGAAGCAGTCAGAGCTCCCTTGGCCAAGAGACTGGATTGTTACTTTAGAGATTCGCAATCTTGTGACAGCTAGTAGTTTGTATTTGGACTTTGGCTACAGATATGCTAAAGACCTTTGCTTTTCCTATGAAGAGATCAGACTCTCTCTTCCACAAGTGAGTTTTCTTTATTCTTTCCTTCTTGGCAACCTCAGGTTTAGAAGTGACCTAAATGGTCAGTTTATCCAAATATGTTTGTCTTCTTTGATCTTTGTTTGAATCATTTCAATGCTGTCTACATGTCTGTCTCGAACAAAGTGATTAGGATATCTAGGTTAGCCATTGACCAGTTTTTTCTTGCTGTTTTTTACTTTTTTACCTTAAGTTCAATTCAGTCACTCAGTCGTGTCTGACTCTTTGTGATCTCATGGACTGAGGCTTCCCTGTCTATCACCAGCTCCTGGAGCTTACTCAAACTCATGTCCATCAGTTCGGTGATGCCATCCAACCATCTCATCCTCTGTCGCCCCCTTCTCCTCCCACCTTCAATTTTTCCCAGCATCAGGGTCTTTTCAAATGAGTCAGTTCTTTGCATCAGGTGGCCAAATTATTAGAGTTGCAGCTTCAGAATCAGTCCTTCTGATGAATATTCAGGACTGAGTTTGAGCAACTCTAGGAGATGGTGAAGGACAGGGAAGCTTGGCATGCTGCAGTCCATGGGGGTTCCAAAGAGTTGGACACAACTTGGCAGTTGAATAATGAACAATGTTTAGCAGAGTCCTTCATCTCTTGCCCTTGACATGCAAGTAATAGGCCACCCCTTTCCCCAATGTGCCCCTAATGTGACAGGTGACACTGGGGGGGGGAACACTCCCTGTTAAGATCCACTGATTCAAAACAGTTTTCAGTTTTGAACACAACTGTGCTCATTCATTTATGCATTGTCTATTGCTGTCTTTTTGCTCCAGTGATAGTGTTTCTTCAGCTCTTTACTTTATTTAGTTTATTGCAATTGTTTGTTGCAGTAAAGAATGAATGACCCACAAAGGCTAAAATATTTATTATCTGGTGTTTTGCAGGAAAATTTTCCCTACCTCTGTCCTATAGCTTGGGGGTTCTGTGTTCGTATCTTCCTTGTCCTAGGACAGCACCAGACACGTGGCAAGTTCTCTGTAAATGTTTCTGGGATTGAACAGTAAATGAATGGAATGAAATTGAATTAATGAGTTGAATGAAAGTTGATGTTTTTGTCTGAAATTGGGAAGATTTTTGAGGATAGAAAATCCTTTATTGTCACTTTATAACTGTTTGCTTGAATAAAGCAATTTTTATTCTACCTCCTTCATTCTTTTTTTTAAAAATATGATGTACCACCTACCATTTCTATTTGATTTAACTTGTTTCCCAAGGACACAATGTGATTAATCCTTATAAGTTGAGTGCCTCCAACACAGAGAAGTGGCAGAAGCTGTGATTTCAAGTCTTGGCTTGGTCTTTGGCTTAATTGACTACTTTGGATAAGACACTTCACCTGACTTGTTAGTGTTCTTTTCTGAGTCTTTAGTGTAAATTACATTATTCCACCTTCAAGTTATTACTTGAAATGTGTGTAAATATAATATGCAGTTTTATAATGAATATTCTTAACTTGAGATAGATTTTTTTTTAATAAAAGAAGCTATTTTTCCTCTGTAGACAATCAAGAACTGAGCAGAATATGCACCAAGTTTACACATTACTTAGAGTCAGCCTCCATTATTAAAAGTTTCCCGTTTGGGGGATGAAATTGTTAGTCATCAATAACACTTTCATAATTCTGTAGTAACACCAAAAAAAACCACATGTTCATTACTTCTCACATTGCATTGTAAAATTAGAATTCTGAAAGCAAACGTTGGAGACAGTTTCCCATTTGAGTTCTATGAATGAAGAACTGGACATCTTGTTGAAAGTTCTGGAGGCTTTATGACATGAGGACAAAGATGGAGGGGCCGGCATTCCATTTCTAGGATGACTTTCCACTTGAGAATGACTAGAGACATTCATGATCCACACCAACCCCCACATCTAGTCTTACAGTTGCATTTTCTAGATTGCTTTTTTTCAGAATTCTTACGTTAATGAGCTCAACTGTATACTGTTAATGAAAATTAATCAGTCGACCTAAAAGAGGAATGGAAAATTTTATTGGAGCTAAATTTGAGGGTTATAACCTGGGAAGAGCATCTCAGAAAGCTCTGAGAACTGTCCAGCAGGTTAGAAGTCAAGGCACAGTCATAGAAGTTTTTTTGAGACAGAGGGCTGTGCAATAAATGATGTATTCTTGACAGTTTACACACTCCATATCTAAGTGCCATCGTGGTGAGTCATGTGGCCCCTTACAAGATCAAGAAGGAATGTTATCTATAAGGAGTTGTCTTGTTGCTGCTAGGAGACTGTTGCTCTTCATGGTTGAACAGGTATAACTCCCAATG
>SJXQ01003380.1:226411-250119 GCA_006408695.1 Aepyceros melampus
TCCCAATGGGGGAGGTTTGCTTGATGCATAATTCATTTACACAATACACAGTAGGGGTAGAGGGGAGACCAAAGCCCAGGGAAGAATTTTTATGTTTAATTTTTTTCTTGCCTTGCCATATAATATGAATTTTGTTTCACAATATCATCTATATCCCTTGTTTACATAACTCATTTCTTATCCTCATAACCCTGTGAGGTAGGTGCTTTTATTCTCAACTTACAGATAAGAATACTGCACCTCAAAAAGACTAAATACCCTGCACTCAGGTCACATAACAAGTAAATGGCAGATCTGGGAGTTGAACCCAAGTCTCAGGTGCCCATGGTCTGAACCACTTATAGAAGCTGTAATATTTTCTGGTGTGAACAATATTAGGCTTTTTGGAACAACATCCCTATACTGTGCTTTGAAATATTCTGCCTTTTTCATATAGAGGATGAATCCTAGAGCATAAAGGGACTCAAGAAGTCACTTAATTTAACCCGGAGAGGTTAAACAACTTGCCCACATGACCTCATCTATATTCCTGGTCAATTTTAATATTCAAGAGATGTAGGTTCAATCCCTGGGTTGGGAAGATCCCTTGGAGAAGAAAATAGCAACCCTCTTTGATGTTCTAGTCTGAAGAATCCTTGGACAGAGGAGCCTGGCTGGCTACTGTCCAAGGGGTCACAAAGAGTCCATCACAACTGAACAACTGAGCACGCACTCAAAAAGTACCCCAAGATGACTTTTTTTTTTTTTACCAGATCTGTGGTAAATCTAGCCAGGGATACCAACACACATGAAATTGACTCTTTCAGAGTTCTGCTGCTGACAGTCTGGGCTACTGTGAGGAACTCTCTAGATCTCCCTTAGCCTGAATTTCTTATCTGTAATCTGAAGAACTTGGGCTGCTGCTCAGTCACTTCAGTCGTGTCTGACTCTGCAACCCCATAGACGGCAGCCCACCAGGCTCCCCCATCCCTGGGATTCTCCAGGCAAGAACACTGGAGTGGGCTGCCATCTCCTTCTCCAGTGCTGAAAGTGAAAAGTGAAAGTGAAGTCGCTCAGTTGCATCCAACTCCTAGCGACCCCATGGACTGCAGCCTACCAGGCTCCTCCATCCATAGGATTTTCCAGGCTAGAGTACTGGAGTGGGGTGCCATTGCCTTTTCCAGAAGAACTTGGGCTAGGTGAAATCTAAGGTCCTTTCTGGCCCATAGTTTATGATTTTGAGTGATTAGGAGGTGCCAGGACCTATTCAAGGAGATAGATTTTGGTTCAATAGAAGAAATTGGACATTACCTTCCTAAAATGAATTGGGATACCCTAGGACATGGGAAATTTCCATTTTTTAAACTTTTAATTGGAGGATAATTGCTTTACAATGTTGTGTTGGTTTCTGCTACACAACAGTGTGAATCTAACATGAAAGTAAAAGTGTTAGTCACTCAGTCGTGTCCAGCTCTTTGGGACCCAGTGGACTGTAACCCACCAGGCTCCTCTGTCCATGGGATTCTCCAGGCAAGAATACTGGAGCGGGTAGTTATTCCCTTCTCTAGGGGATCTTCCTGACCCAGCAATTGAACCCTGGTGTCCTGCATTGCAGGCGGATTCTTTACCGTCTGAGCCACCAGGTAAGCCCTGCTGTCCCCTCTGTCTTGAACCTCCCTTCCACTGCCAATCCCATCCCACCCTTCTAGGTCGTCACAGAGTGATAATTTCCATATTTAAGTAGAAATGGACAACAACTTGTTAGGAATGTTGTAGATGTTATTCGAACATTATAGTAACGATTGGATTACAATTATAATTGAGGTTATCTCTGTACTTCACACTCTATGAGAAACAGGTACTTTGAAATTTCTAAGCATAACCAGACAGTCTCACCCTGTGGTCAACCATGAACTCATTCAGCAACAGGTTATTGGTTATCTTAGAAGTTTCCAGGTATTGTACTAGAACTGGGGACGTCAGGATTTAGGACATGGCCTCTGTCTTAAATGTCATACACCAGGGTCAGCAAAAAAAAAAAAATTATGGCCCTCAGATCAAATCCCACCATCATCTCTTTTTGTAAATAAAATTTTATTGGAATAGAGCCAACGTCCCTCATTTTCCTATTGTCTCTGGCTACTTTTGCACTACTATAGCCAAATTGAATAGTTGCCACCGAGGCCGTGTAACCCACAAAACCTATTTGATTCTTTCCAGCAGAAGTTTACCAAAGCTCCTTGTAGACAAACATGTACATCTTTAATTTTAATCCAGTGGCCTAAGTACAAAACGGGAGGAGGCACAAAGGCAACACATATAATTACATCTTCTTGAAGGATCAGAAAATTTTCAAAGGAATTAAACCACATAATCATGCCATCTTTGAGTGGGAAGAAACCTTTGTGGTTCTAACTGTCCTAATTTCTCATGCAGTCCTCTACATATTTCCTCTACAGTATCTCTCATAGCCGGACATTTCTTTAGGGAGGAAAACATACCTGCTCCCTACGGAGAAGTGGCAAAATCTTATAAAATTCAGCCTGCCAATGTATGCAGAAGAGAGAAATCCATAGGTGGCCTATGGATTCTAAAGGGGATTAAGAACCACTTCTCTTCAGGTTGGTCTTTGAATTTCAAATGAAGCAAGTTCAGAATCTCTATGGACCCTCGCTGAGGACATTGAACTGTAGGTAAATAGGGGAATAAGGGCCAGCGGACTGTCTTCCTTTCCATAGGTAAGAATGAAAATCCAGTGTTTGCAGTCATTCTCTAACCACCCTGGCCTGTGTCCTGGTAAACCAGACTGAAATGTACTCAACGACCAGCTTTAGGGAGACATGGAAGAATAAGCAGAATGACCTCCATCACTTCCACAGTAATGTGACATAGGACCTCCTGGAGTACTCTCCACACAGTAGGAATTCTCAAGATGAATGGTGTTGACTGATTGACTGACTTTTTACAAAATTTATTGTCAGTCTGGGGAGAACTACAACAGTGTGATTAATGATTTGTTAAATATTCTGTTCACTTACACATTTGAAGCCTTGATTCTCTATTTTGAAAATGCAATGTGCGATGGATACATGAAAAAGGAGGTCTGAAAATCCTTCTGATAAACTTGTGAAGGCTTCTTTAGAGGAAAAAGAATGTTTTCTCTTACTTCTGACATGATTTTGGACTTAAAGAGAAATCACAAGAACAGAAGTCTATAGTATATCACTGTTTTCCTATTTTTGCCATTGTAGTGCTGTGATAAACAATCTTGTACATACATATTTTCATATTATTAAAGATAGATGTTCAGAGTAAATCATGGTAAGTGGGATTGCTGAGTCAAAGGGTAAGTACATATATAATTTGGTTAAATAGTGCCAAATTCTCTTCCCAAGCACTGAACCAGTTTACATTTGCACCAACAGTATATGAGAATGCCTGTTTCTCCACAGCCGCACCTTCAAAGAGTGCTATAGTTTTTCATTTTTGCCAATCTGATAGGTGAGAAATGGTTAATGTAATTTTAATATTGTAAAGTAATTAACCTCCAATTAAAATAAATTTATATTAAAAAAACTAACATATCATTTATTATGAGTGAGGGTGAATTTTTTTGATAAGCTTAAGGACCATTTTTATGTTTAGTTTGGTGTGAGTTATTCATATTTTTGGCCATTTCTCTATCTGGGATTTATGTTTTATTTTCCTTTAAATTTTAAGAAGTATTCATGCATTAGAGATATTAGACATTTATGTGTCATACATGTTGCAGATATTTCTCCTGGTCTGTCAATTACCTTTTTTTTTCTGTTTATGGTATTTATTGAGGTGCATTCATTTAAAAAGTTATTATTATATGGTGAGATTTGAAAATCATTTGTTTTACTGTATCGGGATCTGGAGTTCTAGTTAAGAAATCTATTACTACATCTAGATTAAAGAGGAATTCATCCATATTTTCTTTTAGTGCTTGTATGCTTTCACATTACATTAGATCCCTGATCCATTTAGAATTTGTTCTTATGTATTGTGTGATGTGTGAATCTAATTTTCTTTTTCCAATTGGTTAACCTTTTTCCCTGTGCCATCTCTCAAAAAAGTTTATCTTTCTTACTTATTAAAGATATGATCATTCTCATATACTAAAGTTCCATATTTACTTGAACTTATTTCTAAATTTCCTATTTTTCCCCCTGATCTCTAAATAATGTGCTGGTACCCCTGGAGAAGGAAATGACAACCCACTCCAGTACTCTTGTCTGGAAAATTCCATGGACTGAGGAGCCTGGTAGGCTACAGTCCTTGCAAAAAGTTGGACACGACTGAGTGACTTCACTTTCACTCTCACCACACCTGTTCAGTTATAGAGGCTTTGTAGTATGTTTCAGTTTCTGGTAGGACTGGTACCTGCTCATAGTTTTTCAGTTTTGTATTTCCATGACTTGTTAATTTTTCCATATGAGGGTCAGTGACAGTTCATCTAACTGTATTTAAAAACTTGCCGTTTTAACTAGGATTATGTTAAATTTATAATTTAACTCCATAAGTTAGACTTATAAATTAAGTGACATTTTTATATTATCAAGTCATCCTATCAAAAAACAAGGAATGTCTGTTCATTTTTTCAACTCCGTATGGCACAACAGCAGAAGCTGAGAGCTCAGTTAGGAGGATGTGAGCACAGTATAGCCAGGAGATGATGGTGGTTTGGTGTAGACTCTAGATTTATCCTGGAGATGATGAAAGTGGTTGAATTTGAAATAGATTTTATAGGTAGAATGAGTGAGATTTACTGATGGATTGAATGTAGATGATGGAGAGACAAGAATAAAGGATTAATTTTAAGTTTGGGAGCTCAACAACTGAGTGGTGCTGCTATCTATCGAGATAGGGAGTATTGGGGAAAAATCAGGATGGAGTCGTGGTGGGGTTGGAAATCTCATGTCCTTCTATGAGCATGTCAGTTTTGAGATGTCCGCTAAACATGGAAGTGAAGACAGTCAGTGTGCCAATGGCTTTATGAATGTGGTAATAAAGAAACAAGTCAGTACCAAAGCTATTGATTGGTCACAGCTCTTGGCTAGGTGGTTGATTTCTAGAAGTCGGGCCTAGAGCTAAGTGATTATTATATATATATAGTGTCTGTCCTAAAGGACCCTCTAGTCTGGTTTGGGAGGCAGAAAATCACCTTAGAATCACTCATTAAGCAAAAGTACACAATTGGAATGAAATGTGATAGAAATGGTCAGTGCAAAAGAAGGCCTGAGAAACAAGAGATCAGGTCTTTGAATACTGCAGTGGCTGAAGGCTTCCTGCAGGAGGTGGCATTTGCTCTGGGCCCTAAATGCTATGCCCAGGGAGAGAGGAAAGTTGTGAACATTCAAAGGCCTTCTAAAATATAGTGTGGGCTTCATTCTTTGTGAGGATATGCTTTGAAGTGGCTTGATTTGATGACTTTGACATTTCTTCAGAATACCCTGGGTGCTGTGTTCCATTTGGCTATGGGGTGGAAATGCCCCAGTTTTGCCAAAGTCTTTGCTCCTGGTTAAGGGATGTGGACAGTGGAGTGCAGCAGGGCACGTGACTTTCAGAGACTCTCAGCTCTCTGCTCCCTTTGTGGCCTGTCTTGACCACCAGAGATAACCACCTCCCCCTGGGATTACACTCTCTGCTTGGACCAGGATGCAGAGTAATTTCCACGGAGTAGTATCAACTCGGTTTCCCAGGTAGAAAAGCTCTGGAAGGAAGTACAGGTGTGCCAATGGGACAGCATGTGGGGAGGAAAGCACTTTCTACACTTAGACGTGTTGACAGGGCCGGCCCTGTGCACTCTGAATATAGACAGCAGGTGGTGCGTTTCTGCTAAGGCAGCTGCCACCAGTAGCTGTGCTATTCCAGGAAGCCGCCATAATCTGATCATAGCTCATGCTCATTTCATCTTGTGATACATTCTTTCAAGTCAATCTATTGTTGTCCAGCTCCAAATTCACATATCCTCCCTCTCAGTTTGAACTTGGCTTCCCTTCTCTACCCTTGCTGCAGGCATGTCCCAGGGTACTAGTTTTCAAACTCTGCCTTTCAGAATCATAGGATTCTGAACTCTGGAATATTAGGAGAGAGAGGATGAAGTTAGCAGTCAGATGTATTCAGGATGGACTAAAGGCCCCCTCCTGATACCAGCTGCCAGCTCTGTGATTACGTTTCTAAGAGGTTTATCTATGGTTTCATTCACATAAAGTTTGAAGTTCGCTATTCTAAAAGTATGTGCCAAGTCACTTCAGTCGTATCCAACCCTTTGTGACCCTGTGGACTGTAGCCCACCAGGCTTCTCTGTCCATGGGATTTTCCACTCCTAATTTAACTATATTCCTTTGATCAATTGGGCAATCTTCTTCAGAATTGTTTTCTTACTTCTGGTCAACCGAAGAACATGTTAATTTTAATGACTGGATAGGTCATCTAACAAGAAAAATGTGAGTGTTAAGGGGAGAATAAACCTTCAATATTCACAACAATAACTATAGTAAGATGGGCAGGAGAAGTAGAGTTCCAATATTCACCATGGATTGAAATAATTAATAGAGTATTTGCCTGGAAATATTGTTATTTAAGGATCTTTTTTCATTATCTTTTTTTCTATTTACTCATTAATAGCTGTTTATTGAGTACCCACTATGTGCCAAGCACTGTGCTTCATCTGGGAGTCACAGAAATGGGCAAAGTTCACAGACTTTTTTATTCTGATCATCAACCAGCCCAGATTTGTAATAGTGCCCCCACATTCCCCTTGCCCTGGAGGATTAGCAGTGCTTAGGCCTTAACACTTGAAGAATTAAACTTGCCCTACACATTTTTGAATCATGAAATTTTAATTTGTTTTTCATTCCAACCATTGAGCATAGGACTAATTAGATTGTTGCCCCTAACAGATTCCTCCACCCCCATGCCCCTACTTTAGATTGCTGGATCACAAGTCCAAGCAAATATTGCATTTAAAAAAATGCATCCAGCCATTCAATTAACCAAAAAGCATCAGACATTTTAATATTTAAATTTCTTCCTCAGTGTATGTGTGTGCTTATGTTTATCACATATTTTATCCTGTTATATCAGTTCACTTTATTTCACATGGAATGTATCAAGTATCTGAAAATATAGTGAAGAATTTTGAAAGATTTAAGGACAGGAAGCAAAGAGGTTTCCTGAGACAGCAAGATCTGAAAATAACTTGGCATCTGATATTACTTTGTATATTTATTTCTCCAGAGTCACCATATATGGTTTTTGTTATCCACATTCAAGTGTGTCTATTTAAACTTGAATGTATAGGAAACTGTATGTATACTAATTTGTTTTTATATAACCTACAGAAACCCACATCAGCTTGACATCTAACATTAATTTTGCTCATACTTGAAATATCTGTCTTTCCATTTCATTGGTATCAACAAGTAATTATTATGAGTCTTTCTTTTTACTCTAAAATGATTCATGATAACTTTAGGTAGTATGAAATGTTTGTTAACCTTTCCCAGGTGGCGCTAGTAGCAAAAAGCCCGCTTGCCAATGCAGGAGATGTAAGAGATGAGGGTTAAATCCCTAGATGGGGAAGATCCCCTGAAGGAAGGCATGGCAACCCACTCCAGTATTCTTTCCTGGAGAATCCCATGGACAGAGGAACCTGACAGCCAGGCTCTGGTCCATAGGGTCGCAAAGAGTTGGACATGACTGAATTAACTTAGTACACGCTCTAATATTAAGTTTCTATTTCAATATTTCTTCCAATCCTTGCCCTTTCAACTATTTGAAGGGTTTGTGGAGATTTGTGTTCACTTTCTCTAGTGCTCAGATTGCCTCTGAACCACCCCTCTTGCTTTCAGCAGTCGCAGTTATGCAGCTAAGATACATCATGCCTTGACATCTAAATAGAGGAAACTTCCAACCCTAGTGATTTGGATTGGGAAGCTTGCAATGAAGGCAGAAATGCTAATTAGGAGGTAGATACACTGTAGCAAGAAATAGAGGGTAGACCTGAAGGAAGGTAATTGCATTTAGAGTTGAGCAAATGTAGGAGTAATTTGGTAAACAGGTCCAGGAGAAACTGGTGCTGTCCTGGTTGTATGGCTCAGAGAGAGGGAAGAAAAAGTGATGAGCTTAAGGCTTCAAGCCTTGGTCCCTTGACAAATGGGACCTTTCACAAAAGACAGCAAAAGGAAGAGTTGATTTAAGATGTTGAGTTCCGTTTCAAAAAGATGATTCTTAGGTGCAGGGACAACCTTGCATTGCAGAATTGATGCTTTGGATACAGGCCAAAATTGCAGAATTGTGTGAGGAGAACACAGAGTAGATGAGACCACTAGGGAACAAAAGTAAAAAGAGAGGGCAAAGAGTCAGAGATGGCTCCCCTGTGAATACCTGGTTGTAGGGCAGAGGGAAAAAAAGAGAAAAGAGAAGCTAGTAAAGGAGTATAGGGAGCAATGGTCAAAAAAGTATGAGCACCAGGACAGCACAGTGTCACGGAAACCAAAGGAAGAGAGTGGTGGCCATCAATGTCTTATTCTTCAAAAGATCCAAGAGGGTGTAAGCTGACACAAAGCCACTGGGTTTGGTGCTTGCATCTCCCATTGTCTTGTTTTAGTATAACAAAAGTGAATCAAAGCCATGGCCACCACCAAGTCCTTAATAATGATATAAGAACCTCAGTGGATCTGTAACTAAAAGACTTTGGAGAAGTCAAGTGATCCGATTTTACTTTCTTGATTTATTCATTCAGCAAACCTTTATTGAACTTTTCTAGGTGCCAGGCATCATGCAAGATGTTCTGTCTCTGTTGCCAGTATTAGCTATAATATTAGCAGTGCTCTTCCCATGCCTTAGAGCTAGGTCTTCACGCAGTAATACCTCCTCATTTCATCTTCAAAAATGTTCTGATTTGGACAATAAATTACATTTATAACTTATGGTCCACTTCTCCAATTCGTCTTGTCTAGTCTGGTTCTATAAGTCTTTTGGCCTCTACAAAGGCTTTCTGAATTTGATTGGAGTGGGACCCTTATGTGTGCCATGTCTATGAAAAGAATCATTCCCTGTGTGTCTTTACAACGAAGGTTGTATATTCCCAAACATGTCTTAAAACATGTGCAACATGTCTTACAACAAAGAGTATTTGTGTTCCTGTGGCTTTACCTGCTCAAAACCTGCCATTCAGGTGTTATCTGCCAGACCCCTTGACAGCCCTTCAGTTTGGATGGATCTTGATGATTCAGAGTGGGTCTGTCAGTTACTGACAGAAATAACTCATGGTACAAACCAGCCTAGATTCATTGTATTTATTTTAGGACTCCGGCATCTTTTCCAGTTCCTATTGTGTGAAAAATAAGTGGAGAAGGCAGAACTGACTTGGCTAAACCAAAATTCCTCCAGTGTAAAAATGACTATGGGCGTTTTTAATGGTTCATAAAGGATGCTAGCTACAGGCACTTGGAAATCGAGGCTGTGCTTATTTCTCACATTTATAAATAACTTAAACCTATGTAGGAGTTAATTAATTTGGCTCCATTCCACCTACATTTTAGCTTCTTAAGGGAATAACTTGATCCTTCCTATACCCTATGTTTGTAGTTGTAAAGAGAATTCCCAATAGAATGAAGAAAACCGCACTTGGATTGTCTGAGTTTGATTTCCCGTGTACTTCTGCAAAGAAACTCTAAGATGTCAGGTCCAGCAGAAAATGTCAGAATACTTCTTCAGTTGAGGACAAATACATGCATGGTATTATTCCTGGCTGAATTATTTACCATTCTTGTTTTTTCTCCTTTAAATGACTGATCCACTATTGCAGAGTTAAGTTGTGACTTGGTAGAATGGAGACCATTCAAATTACTCCGAATTGTGCTTACTTCAGGCTGTGCTCTTCTTTCCCTGGTAAATATTTTAAAACAAAATTATTGACTTTTGAACAACAGGTCAGTTTCTTCACCTCTGAGGCTTCCCATGATTAATTAAGAAGTTACAGGAGTTTTCTCAGTTGTCAGAATCCCAGAACGAGGAACACTGAACAGTAGGAATAAGAGACCACTTGTCATGCTGACAGATCTCACTGCTAACACCTCTAAAAGAATCTGACACACAAGACTCCAGGTAAGGCCCGAGAGCTGAGCATAACGGATGAAAATGAATTCAGTCATTTGATGTCACAATGGAAATAAAGTTTGACTTCATAGAAAGTAATTATTCCTAATGCATGTCCCTTGCATCATCCACTCTTCCCAACCACTCAAGTGACTGCCAGCACAAAATGTCATGACTGAATCTAGCCTGGTAGCTGCAGTGGTAACTTGTATTGTATTGTTGATTTCATTTTTAAAAATGTAAACTCTATGACTCGTTCATTTAATAAACGTGACCAAAATTTTAATCTACGTTACCAATACCTAATGGTTGGGAACAGTCACCTAGCTCACCCAGGGAATTCAGCTACAAGATCTGAGAAACAAAAAGCAGATAAAGTGAAGAACCATCTGCTCTTTCAGAGCTATGATGTCCATCCATTTGTTGTTGTTGTTCAATTGCTAATTCATGTCCATCTCTTTACAACCCCACAGACTGCAGCATGCCAGGGTTCCCTGTCCTTCACTATCTCCCAGAGTTTGCTCATGTCCCTTGAGTCGATGATGCCATCCAACCATCTCATCCTCTGTCGTATTCTTCTCCTACCTTCAATCTTTCCCATCATCCAGGTCTTTTCCAGTGAGTCAGTTCTTCACATCAGTTGGCCAAAGTATTGGAGCTTCAGCATCATGGCAACTTAATTGAACATCAGTTCAGTTCAGTTGCTCAGTCGTGTCTGACTCTGCAACCCCGTGGGCTGCAGCATTCCAGGCCTCCCTGTCCATCACCAACTCCCGGAGTTTACTCAAACTAATGTCCATTGAGTAAGTGATGCCATCCAACCATCTCATGCTCTGTCATCCCCTTCTCCTGCCTTCAATCTTTCCCAGCATCAGGGTCTTTTCCAATGAGTCAGTTCTTCACATCAGGTGGCCAAAGTATTGGAGTTTCAGCTTCAGCATCAGTCCTTCCAATGAATATTCAGCACTGATTTCCTTTAGGATGGACTGGTTGGATCTCCTTGCAGTCCAAGGGAAATGTCCATTGCATTTCACCATTTGAGACTTGGGTTCAGTATAGAAGGGGGGCTCTTGCTCTGGCCATCATCTTATATTTAGGTTAGAGCAGTGGACATGAGGATAGATCTTGCTTCTTCTCTTGTTTTTAAGAAATTAATTAATTGTTTAATTGGAGGATAATTGCTTTACCATATGTTGATTTCTGCCATACATTGAATCAGTCAAAATTATACATATATTCATGCCTTCTTGGGCCTTTCTCCCCTCGCACCATCCCAGCCCTCTAGGTCATCCCAGAGTGCCAAGCTGGGCTCCCTGTGTTATATAGCAGCTTCCCCATATAGCTCTACATTTCACACATGATATGTATACATGCTAATATTCCTCTCTCAATTCATCCTCCTTTCCCTTGCCTCTTACTCTTGAAGCAGCTCAAGGAAAGGATGGCAAAGACAGCGCTGCAGGCTGAGGTCTCATGACTGAAGAGAACACCAGCCACCATTCAGTGTGCCCTTGTTTGGTGTTTCATAGAAACTTACACTATTTAACTCAATCCTGACAACATCTCAGTGAGAAACTTTCTAGTCATTGTCAGCTCAATGACTCTCTTACCTTGAACAGGACCAGAACTCAAATCCAATGTTTTTAGGGCACAGTCTATACTCATTTCTCCACGTCGTGCAGCTTCAGATGAAGTTTAAAGGCAGGACCAGTTGTCCTAATTGAAGCCTCACTGATGCCCTCGTGTTTCTGCTTAGTACATCTTGTACAGTATTGATTTCTTGTTTGTAAGAATCCTTAGCTTGCATGCCTATCAAGATTTTCATGGTGCTCATATTAACGCAGGTGTTTCCAATCACAGTGCCTTTGTTAGGCCCCAGTTGCCATCTACTTCGATCACTATCTACCATCCACCATGCACCTCTCAGTCCGAGAAGTTTGCCCTGTACCCTGCATTCTAAGCATCCTGAGTTTCCTGGTTGGGGGTTTCTCACAATCAAAATACTCAGTCAGACACGACTGAAGTGACTTAGCAGCAGCAGCAGCAGCAGAGATAGAGCTGTCCTTGTATGTATCTCCAGATGGAAGCACCTCAAACCACACTCAGGGCGTGCATTACTTTCCTGTGGCAGCCATCACACATGACTGCAAACTTGGAACTTAACAGAATTCTCTTCTCTCACATTTCTGGAGACTGGAAGTCCCAAGTCAAGTTTTGGCAGGGCCACACCATGCCCACAGGCATTAGGGAAGAATCTGCTCCTTGCCTCTTCTAGTTTGGGGTGGCTTTGGGCATCCATTGATGTTCCTTGGTTTGTAACTTCATCACTTTAATCTCTGCCTCCATATTTTTTAATATTTGTTATTTATTTATTTGGCTGCACCGGATCTTAGCTGTGGCACATGGGATCTTTGATCTCTGTTGAGACAAGCAGGATCTTTAGTTGTGGCACATGGGATCTAGTTCTCTGACCAGGGATCAAACCCCCTGCCTTGGTGGCATGGAGTCTTGGCCACTGGACCACTGGGGAATTCCTCGACTCCATCTTCTCATCACTTCCTTTTCTACCCTTGTCTTTCTTTTATAAGGACATTTATAATTGGATTTAGGATCCCCCCCACCTAGATAATAGAAGATGATCTCAACTCAAGGTCCTTAATTTAATCACACATGTAAGGACTTCTTTTTTAAAATATGATATTATTCACAGGTTCAGGGATTAGGATGGGTATCTATCTTTGGGGGAATCAACATTCAACTTACCACAGGAATCTCAACATCCTCCCACAGTGCTCTGAACCACAGGGAATCAGGTTGCCCAGGGCCAAAATGAGCCATGAGGAATAGGGAAATGACCTTTTAAATATGGCCACTCACCCATAGTGTCCTCCAGGTCCAAGGCTGTCCCGACACCCCATGTGATGAGTCTCAGATCAACTGAGGTGCAGTATGGAAGTAGGGAGGTATAAGAGAGAGCATGAACTTGGGAAGCTGACAGAACCGAGTTTGAAGTTACTGCAGTACTTTCTTGTAATGAGACCTTGAACAAGTTAATTGACCTTCTCAAGGACTCAGTTTACTCACCTGTAAAACAGAAATGAGATAAATAAGTCCATTTTCATCAGAGGCTCCTGTCAGAGAGAAACAAATGCCTTGGTTTTGAGGAAAGAAAGACATGGTCTGTTTCCTGTCTCTGGCACCCCCACTAACCACAATTTGGGCAAGATACTGAAAATCTCTTAATTTTCAGTTTCTTCATCCACACAGTAGGGTTTAATAGCCCTTATCCTACAGAGATGTTAAAATTTAATAGTAAAAGTTATAGGAAATACCGTTCGTGTCAATGCATGTTAATTATATTATTATTGATTATTATTGTTGTCATTAGCTACAACTAATAAGAAGGCAGAATCTACACCAGATGTCCTACTGTGCACAGCAGACATGCTCTTACAGAGAAGGTTGAACTTTTAGAAGGAGAAAGATGGTGTGATGGTGAGAAACTAGAAACTTCACTCAACTTGTTGTTATTTTGTTCAGTTGCTCAGTCGTGTCTGACTTTGTGACCCCACAGACTGAAGCATGCCAGGCTTCTGTGTCCTTCACCATCTCCCAGAGCCTGCTCAAACTCATGTCCATTGAGTTGGTAATGCCATCCAACCATCTCATCCTTTGTTGTCCCTTTCTACTCCCACCTTCAATCTTTCCCAGCATCAGGGACTTTTCAAATGAGTCAGCTCTTCACATCAGGCGGCCAAAGTATTGGAGTTTCAGCTTCAACATCAGTCCTTCCAATGAATATTCAGGACTGATTTCCTTTAAGATGGACTGGTTGGATCTCCTTGCAGTCCAAGGGACTCTCAAGAGTCTTCTCCAACACCACAGTTCAAAAGCATCAATTCTTCTGTGCTGAGCTTTCTTCACAGTCCAACTCTCACATCCATACATGACTACTGGAAAAACCATAGCTTTGACTAGACGGACCTTTTTTGGGAAAGAAATGACTCTGCTTTTTAATACACTGTCTAGGTTATGCCCCTGAAAATTAATTCCATGGGATATTTCTTAAGTCATCATCACTCTTGGGTGAAATTGCATAAATTTGAAGACTTTAAAAAGGAATGGAGGAGCTGAGGGTGAATTAAGTTTTAATGAGCCAACATTTTAACTATGGTGAACATTTTGATATCAAGACCACAGTCAAAGCTAATGTCTTTCCTGTCAAAATTCATAGATTTTAAATATGTCCTGGGGATAAGTTGAGAAATGTAGACAACTAACAAATGAACCCTTTTTAATTGCATTTCACTTTTCAAGCCGAATGCTCAGGGAGATTTTTTCTTGTTTTACTGGCGAATTCCAATTAGGGTCATTAGAGTGACAAAACCAGCTTGAATGTTCATAAATATCTTGCTTTGTACAGAAGTTAAAGTGTTGCTGCTGACATCAAGATAATACAATTCAGACCACCGAGGGAGCCTTCCAGGACAATAGTCCGCATTAGCCTGGTTCCTGCCTCCTTTGATTGCAGTTAAGTAGAAAACATCTGCTAAGTCTTTCAACATCAGTTCAAATGCATTACCACAATCTATGGTAGAGGCAAATGACTTCCCTGTAGAGAGAAGCCAATGAACAGTGACAAAGATAAGGAAGGCCTTGACATCATTCTAGCCATAGAGTCTAGGAAGTACAACTTTCCTGCATGTGCAAATCCAGGCCTTGAGGATCCATTCTTCTGCTTTGTTTATTCAATCAATTCGGTTCAGTTTCATCACTCAGTCGTGTCCGACTCTTTGCGACCCCATGAATCGCAACAGGCCAGGCCTCCCTGTCCATCACCACCTCCCAGAGTTCACTCAGACTCACTCAGTCCATCGAGTCGGTGATGCCATGCAGCCATCTCATCCTCTGTCGTCCCCTTCTCCTCCCACCTTCAATCTTTTCCAGCATCAGGGCCTTTATTGAGCCCATCTTTGCATGAAATATTCCCTTGGTATCTCTAATTTTCTTGAAGATAGACAAGTGGTTAACTTCTGATGACCCTTGAACAACTCAGGGCTTAGGAATGCTGACCCTGTTAGAGTCGAAATGCTGCCCGGCAGTTGACACTCGGCCGGCTGTATCCACGGTTCTGCATCTGCAGGCTCAACCAATCGTGTAGCATGTGCTGTACTGTGTGTTTAGTGAAAAGAAAAATTCACGTGTAAGTGGGCCTGCGCCATCACACTGCTGTTGTTCAAGGGTCAACTGTACTTTCCAAATTCACCAGCCTTGGGCAATACGGAGGTAAGGAGGACTCAGCCTTAACGGGGAATTAAAAAGTTATTGTGACACTGCTGCTCGTTTTCGGAAGGGTCAGGGCAGAGGGCTGAGGAAGACTTATGGCCCCAGAAGAGAAGCCATATCAGCTACACTTGAGAGGATGGAATGAGAACTAAGCCTGAATATCAGAGGCAAAGGACAAAGGCATAGAGATGTGAAAACAAGCAAACAAACAAACAAAGCATTAAGGTGGGTGAATTGGAAAAAGGCTAGCTCTTTGGGTCTGAACCTATCCAGGAAATGTTTCAGCAAAGATTCACCAGCAACAGAGAATGGACAGGAGACAGGAGAGGAAAGGAGATGTGGAGGCAGAAAAGCTGTGAAGCCTTACTTAGGCACTGAGAGGGCAGTTCAGGTTTGCACAGTGTACTTTCTCTGAGCAGCAAAATCTGGGCCACTGGAGACCACACATCCCTGGAGCTCCCATCTGGCTGATTAAGGACTTATTCAAATATCAATTAATCGTTCCTCATTTAATTTCTTTTAAAACATTTTCACAGTGCAAATAATGAGGAAAAATCTTCTGCTTTGAAAAGTCAAGCAGGACCCACCACTTTAAAGAAATTAGTTTCAAACTGTTGCAAATTGGAAGCTAGTAAGTGGGTAGACATTGGCAATTTGGTTCAGGAGCTTAAGATTTCTGTCTCACAAAATAAAGTGAAAGTGAAAGTCACTCAATCATGTCTCACTCTTTGCAACCCCATGGACTATACAGTCCATGGAATTCTCCAGGCCAGAATACTGCAGTGGGTAGCCTTTCCCTTCTCCAGGGGATCTTCCCTACTCAGAGATTAAACCCAGGTCTCCTGCATTGCAGGTAGATTCTTTACCAGTTGAGCCACAACGGAAGCGCCGTCTCACAAAAGAAAGACTAAATAAACCATGAACTTTTTCCAGGGAAAAAGAGGAAAGTCCCAATGATTTTTTATTATTTCTTATATAACTATTACATTTCCTCTCTTTGATCTGGTGCTAGTAGAATTGCAGCTTGAAAGCTAGCAGCTGATTGTGGAATCTTAGTGTTAACACGGACCATTGCAGGTACATTGAGGCTCTGAGAAGGTACGTGGCTTGCCCAGAGTCAGACAGCTAGTTAGTGGCATATCTAGCTGGACCAGAAGGCCAAGGTTTTCATTATGTTTCTTTCAGTTGGTGCTGCCCTCTGACTGCCGTAATGAATGATTGTTCACTCATTCATTGAGAAAGACAGTAGTGGATGAGGTCAAGAGATAGATGGTGGAATTAGAAAAAATCTCTTGGATGCAGGAAGTTTTCTGGCTCACTGTAACACCTTCACTGGCTCACTAAAACCAGCCCACTTGAAGCAGGGTCTTCAGATTAGGGAAATATGGAAATCAGTCCCCCTGGGAAGACCATGGAGATGCCAGACTAACTGACTATGCTTGGTAAAGAACTGCCAAAGGCTTTTAATTTCCTGCAAATAAAACAGCCTTCTCCAGTGCAGATATGGAGTGGGTGTTTATATGTTAGTTCCCTTGCCTTCTCCCTCAATTTTTTTTTCTGAAAAGTGGAGGCTGAAATCCCTCCATGACTTTTTGCACAGGACTGCTTGGGAAAGTAGGTACGAAAAGGAGTTTAGATTTTATTCTAAATCTCTAAGGTAGTTCCTGGTTGATTTTAAGTAGGGAAATGAATGATTTGATTTTTAACCATGTCTTAAAACTGAAATATATTTAATTTACAATGTTGTGTTAGTTCTGATGCACAGCAAAGTTATACATATATATTATTTTTTAGATTCTTTTCCATTATATTAATAGATTATTATAAAATATTGAATATAATTCCTTGTGCTATACAGTAGGTCCTTGTTGGTTATCTATTTTATATATAGTAGGACACGACTGAGTGACTTCACTTTCACTTTTCACTTTCATGTATTGGAGAAGGAAATGGCAACCCACTCCAGTGTTCTTGCCTGGAAATCCCAGGGACGGGGGAGCCTGGTGGGCTGCTGTCTATGGAGTCACACAGAGTCAGACAGGACTGAAGCGACTTAGCAGCAGCAGCAGCAGTGTGTACATGTCCATTCCAAGCTCCTCATCCCTCCCTATCCCACTAGCCACTTTGGAAACCATAACTTTGTCTTCTATGTCTGTGAGTCTATTTCTGTTTTATAAAAATGTTTATATTTTTAGATTTCACATATAAGTGGTACGATATTTGTCTTTCTCTTTCTGACTTACTTCACTTAGTATGATAATCTCTAGGCTCTAGGTCCATCCATGTTGTTTCAAATTACATTATTTCATTCTATTTTGTGGCTGAGTAATATCCCTTTATACACACACACACACACACACACACACACACACCACGTCTTCTTTATTAACACATAGTTTGCTTCCATGTATTCACTATTATAAATAATACTGCTATGAACACTGGGATGCGTGTATCTTTTTGAATTGGCATTTTCTCCAGATATATACCCAGAAGTGGGATTGCTGGTTCATATGGTATTTCTCTGTTGTTTTATAAGAAACCCACATATTATTTTCCATAGTGGTTTTATCAGTTTACATTCCCACCAACAGTGTAGGAGGGTTCCCATTTCTCCACACCAACTCCAGAGTTTATTGTCAACTTTTTAATGATGACCATTCTGACCAGTGTGAGGAGTAGTTTTGGTTTGCATTTCTCTAATACTTAGAAATATTGAGCATCTTTTCATGTGCCTATTGGCCATCTATATGTCTTCTTTGGAGAAATATATATTTAGGTCTTCTGCCCATTTTTTGACTGGGTTGATTTTTGTTGTTGTTGTTATTAAGTTGTATGAGCTGTTTATATAGTTTGGAAATTCTTTTCTTTTCTTTTTTTCCTCTTTCTGTTCAGTGATAGTGATTTCTACTACTCTTTCTTCCAGCTCACTGTTTCATTTAGTCTACTGATGATTCCTTCTTATGTATTTTTCATGTCAGTTACTATATTCTTTAATCCTTTGGTTGTTCTTTGTATTTTCTAATTCTTTGTTAAAAAGTACTAATTTCTTTCTCTTTGCATCCATTCTCATGCCAAATTATTTGAACATCTTTATGAGCTGATGCTTTCAAACTGTGCTGCTGGGGAACTCTTGAGAGTTCCTTGGACTGCAAGTAGATCAAACCAGTTAATCCTGAAGGAAATCAACCCTGAATATTCATTGGAAGGACTGATGCTGAAGCATCTGATACTTTGGCCATGTGATGTGCAGAGCTGACTTATTGGAAAAGACCCTGATGCTGGGAAAGATTGAAGGCAAATAGAGAAGAAGGTGGCAGAGCATGAGATGGTTAGATGGCATTACCAATGCGATGGACATGAATCTGAGCAAACTCAGTGCACTCCCCTCTCATCATCCAAGGGCCAGGGGTCATCTGGTTCCCATGGTAGTGTCTGGTCTGCATTTGCAGATTTAGTCTGCAGGCTGCAGGGCCATAGTTTTCTTGCTCATGATGTCTGCTCCCTGGTGGGTGAGACTGGTCTAGAGGCTTGTGCAGGCTTCTTGGTGGAAGGAGCTGGTTCCTGCCCACTGGTGGTTGGAGCTGCTTCTTGACCCTCTGGTGAGTAAGGCCATGTTTAAGAGCATGTCTAGAGACAGCTGTGGGCTCAGGAAGTCTTTAGGCAACCTCTCTGCTGATGGGTGGGTATGTGTTTACCAACCAGTTAGCTGTTTTGCCTGAGACATCCCAGAGGTGGATCCTATAGGCTGTTGGGTTAGGCCAGGTCTCAGTGCAGGATGCCAGCCTCTGGGAGAGTTCATGCTGAGGAATAACGCCAGGGATGGCTGCCCCCAGTGTGTATGTCTCCAGGTGAGGCACAGGCTGCCCCCCCAGCCCTGTCTCCCTGGGGTACCCAAGACCAGCAAG
This sequence comes from Aepyceros melampus, assembly GCA_006408695.1. NCBI lineage: Eukaryota > Metazoa > Chordata > Mammalia > Artiodactyla > Bovidae > Aepyceros > Aepyceros melampus. Next base: position 245,716 of record SJXQ01003380.1, read on the forward strand.
TAGATCTGGTTCAGGCACCTATGAAATCGCCGCTTTTGCCTGTAGTCCTGGTGCACGTGAAATTTCGTGTGCACTCTTTAAGAGTGAAGTATCTATTTCTCCCAATTCTGTTGAACCCTGCAGTTAAGCCCCACTGGTCTTCAAAGCCAAATGCTCTGGTGGCTCCTCTTCATGGTGCCTGACCCCCAGGCTGTCGGGGAGGGGGCAGGCAGCCCTCATGTGGGGCTCTGAGCTCACTCTCCTATGGGAGAAACTCTGTGATATAATTATTCTCCAGGTTGTGGGTCACCCACCCAGTGAGTATGGCATTTGATGCTATTGCAAGTCTGCCCCTCCTACCTTCCTCAATGTGGTTTGGTTCCTTCTTTGTGTCTTTTCTTATAGATTTCAGACTTTTTCAACAATGGCTATTCTGCAGATTGTTGTTCTTTTGGTGTGTTTGTGAGAGGAGATAAGCTTAGAGTTCTTCTATTCTGTCATCTTTGCCACTCTCTCTTTTTCAAGGATTTTAAGATTATTACAGGGGAGAGACTGATGATTAGAATCTGCTATGAGATCCAGTGCTGGTTGATGAATTGCTGGAGACTCAGTGCAGACAAGTCTGAGCATTATAAAATCCGGGAGGATCCCATCAGAGGGGCCACTCTGTAAAATGCAAGATTTACCTCAAAGAGCTCAATCATATTCCCACAGTGAATAGCAAAAAAAAATCCCCTTGGGCATCATAGAAGGTAAAGGGACCATTTTGGAAACTTGATTTATTTTTTTTTAAGTTATTACTCTGGTGTGACTGGAGAATGGATGGCAGGGAGTTATAAAAGCTAAGTAAAATATACCAGAAGCAATTGCTTTAGGCCAAATGGGAATGCTGGATCAGATCAGAATGGTAATATTAGTGACGGATGGAAGTAGACAGATTCAGGATACATTTTTGGAGGTAGAGTATGAAGGATTTTTGGATGATTTGAACATGTGGTGAGAAAAACAATGGAATCAATCTTAGACCTTTTTATGTAAGCAACTGGGAGAGTTGAGAGAGTGGACGTTTGCAGGAAGAATCATGAGTTTGCATCTAACCATGTTGATTTTGAGGTACCTATTGGACATCCAAATGGTGATGTCAAGTAGGCAACGGGATTTAGTGGAAATGTAAGTTTGGGAGTCATCAGCACATAGACAGTATTTAAAGCTATAGGACTGAATGAGGTCACTTAGGGTGAGAAGAAAAGGAGGCTACAAAATCGATTGAGGAGAGGCCAGTGAGATAGAAATAGAACCAGGAAAGTGCAATGTTCTCGAAGCCCAGGGAAGAACAGATTTTAAAATGGATGGAATAGTCAGATGTGTCAAGTCTTACTGAAAGTCAAATAAATTAAGAGCAGAGAAGAGACCACTGACTTTGATGACATGAAGGTCATTGATATCTTTTGCAAAAACAAATGTTATCAAAAGTTTCTGTAGTGTGGGTAGTGGAGATGGAAACTAGATTAGAGTGAGTTGAGGAAAAAAATGAGAGACGAAAAGTGAAAATGGTGACTACAGACCGTTTATACAAGAGATATGGTTGTGAAGTGGATCAGAAATGAGATGGCAGGTGGAATGCAGATGTGAGGTAAAAGGATTTAAAAAAAGTGGATAATAGCTAGGGCCTACCTGTTTGCTGATGAAGATGATCAGAGAGATGGGGAGAAATTTGAGATATGAGAAAGAAAAGGAATAATAAGAGGAAGGGGACCCCTGTGAAGGATGGAGGGGATGGGATGTACACTGAACACAAATGGAGTAGTTACCCACAGAGAGAAGCAAGGACATTTCCCTGTAGGGCACCTGCTTTGTTAAGTGAGTGAGGCAAAAACATCATTTGTGAGTGAAAGTTTAGATGTTGGATTTGTTTGTAGCTTTGAAGAGGGAGAGAAAGCTGTGAAATAGTTGTTTTGGATAGTAGGAATGTGAACATTAAAGTAAGTGGTGGGATGTTCAGGCAACATAGGGGGCTCATTTGAAATTTATGACCTTGATTTTAAAATGAAACCTGCCAACACAACTGTGATTATTCAGACAGTGTTCAGCTGCTAAAATACAAGGATGTAGTAGGCAGAGAGGATGGCTCACTGAAATTGGGACTTTGCAAGGCAAATGTGACAGAGAAAGAGAAATTAGGAGTCAGGTTTGTTTCTTTTTTTTTTAATTAATTTTTATTTTTTTAGTTTGTTTTGCTTTACAATACTGTATTCGTTTTGCTACACATCAACATGGATCAGCCACGAGTGTACATGAACTTCAGGTTTGTTTCTAAGAGAGCGAATATAATGCTGGATTGTTAAGTCGAAGATCTAGATAGAAGGAATTGAAGAAATAGGATTGATGATTAAATGTGAGAAGTTGTTGAGTACCTTGCAGTACCTTGCAGGTCTGGATGAAGTTAATTACTGAATCAGATAGTATGGCAGGTGATCTGATAGGAAGAAAATAGGTAGATAGAGAAAGAGGATCCCAAAGAGGAGATGAAAGAGTGATCCCTGATGTAGAAAATGGAAAGAATGATTCCAGAAGGAAGGAGCAGTCAGTAGGGTGAGACATCGAGTGAGATAGGGATAGAATGATAAGAGCCATTTCAATGGAATGATAGGATCCATTGTGGTGGACTGAGAACTGATTGTGAAGGGAAACTAAAAAAAAAAAAAAAGGTGGTTCCTAAGGACGAATATGGAGCCTTAAGTGATTGAGCAACATGCTTACTTTTTTTAAATGGAAATTACTATTGATATAGTTGTAAACTGACATGCAGTCGCAAGAAATAAACAGATTTTTTGAGGGACCTGCCTAGTTTCCCCCAATGGTGAAAGAAAGTAAGTGAAGTTGCTAAGTCGTGTCCGACTCTTGGCGACCCCATGGACTGTAGCCCGCCAGGCTCCTCTGTCCATGGAAATGATTGTGAAGGGAAACTAAAAAAAAAAAAAAAGGTGGTTCCTAAGGACGAATATGGAGCCTTAAGTGATTGAGCAACATGCTTACTTTTTTTAAATGGAAATTACTATTGATATAGTTGTAAACTGACATGCAGTCGCAAGAAATAAACAGATTTTTTGAGGGACCTGCCTAGTTTCCCCCAATGGTGAAAGAAAGTAAGTGAAGTTGCTAAGTCGTGTCCGACTCTTGGCGACCCCATGGACTGTAGCCCGCCAGGCTCCTCTGTCCATGGAATTTTCCAGGCAAGGATACTGGAGTGGGGTGCCATCCCCTTCTCTAGGGGAGCTTCCAGACTCAGGGATCGAACCCAGGTCTCCCACACTGCAGACAGACTCTTTACTGTCTAAGCCACCTGAGAAGCCCTATGGTAATGGTAATATCCTGCAATAAGACAGTACAATATCCCTGGACACTGACACTGATATAAGATGCCAATCTTCCCTAGATCTCTCCTAGCACCACCTGCACTTGCGTGAGTGTATACATATTAAATTGTATACAGTTTCATCACCTGTGCAGTTGTATGTGCATCAGCATTCATAGGACTACATGTGGTTCCAACACCACAGGGATCCCTCAGGTTGCTCTTTTATAACTACATCCACTACTCTCCTATATCCCTCTCACCACCCCTCCCCCATCTGCTTGCAATCACTAATGTTTTCCATTCCTATAATATTGTCATTTCTTGAATGCTATATACACGGAATCACACAGTATGTAAGCTTTAGGAATTGGCTTTTCTTATTCAGCATAATTCCCTAGAGATTCATCCAAGTACTGTGAGTATCAATAGTTTATTCATTTTTATTCTTGAGTTCCATGATATAGACATGCCACACTTAGCTTAACCACTCGCCCATCAAAGAACGACTGAGCTGTTGCTGCTTTTTGGAACTTACATGTAAAGCTGCTGTAGACATATGTGTACAGGTATGACCTAAATCAAATCCCTTATGATTATACAGTGGAAGTGAGAAATAGATTTAAGGGCCTAGATCTGATAGATAGAGTGCCTGATGAACTATGGAATGAGGTTCGTGACATTGTACAGGAGACAGGGATCAAGACCATCCCCATGGAAAAGAAATGCAAAAAAGCAAAATGGCTGTCTGGAGAGGCTTTACAAATAGCTGTGAAAAGAAGAGAAGCAAAAAGCAAAGGAGAAAAGGAAAGATATAAGCATCTGAATGCAGAGTTCCAAAGAATAGCAAGAAGAGATAAGAAAGCCTTCTTCAGCAATCAATGCAAAAGAATAGAGGAAAAGAACAGAATGGGAAAGACTAGAGATCTCTTCAAGAAAACTACAGATACCAAGGGAACATTTCATGCAAAGATGGGCTCAATAAAGGACAGAAATGGTCTGGACCTAACAGAAGCAGAAGATATTAAGAAGAGGTGGCAAGAATACACAGAAGAACTGTACAAAAAAGA
>SJXQ01003380.1:251923-300700 GCA_006408695.1 Aepyceros melampus
ACTAAGGTCTGTCTAGTCAAGGCTATGGTTTTTCCTGTGGTCATGTATGGATGTGAGAGTTGGACTGTGAAGAAGGCTGAGCGCCGAAGAATTGATGCTTTTGAACTGTGGTGTTGGAGAAGACTCTTGAGAGTCCCTTAGACTGCAAGGAGATCCAACCAGTCCATTCTGAGGGAGATCAACCCTGGGATTTCTTTGGTAGGGATGATGCTAAAGCTGAAACTCCAGTACTTTGGCCACCTTATGCGAAGAGTTGACTCATTGGAAAAGACCCTGATGCTGGGAGGGATTGGGGGCAGGAGGAGAAGGGGATGACAGAGGATGAGATGGCTGGATGGCATCACTGACTCGATGGACGTGAGTCTGAGTGATCTCCGGGAGTTGGTGATGGAGAGGGAGGCCTGGCGTGCTGCGATTCATGGGGTCACAAAGAGTCGGACACGACTGAGCGACTGAACTGAACTGAACTGAGGTCTTCATTTCTCTGCGATAAACACTCAGGAGTGAAATTACTAGGTCATATGATAGTTGTATGTTTAATTTTTTAAGAGACTTTCAAACCCTTTTTCAGAGTAGCTGTACCCGTTTACATTCTTAGCTGCGATAGATGGGTGATCCAGTTTTTTGGCATCATCACCAGAATTATCTGTTATTATTTTTTGTTTTAGCCACACTGCTAAGTGCACAGCGGTATCTTATCGTGCATTTAACTTGTGTTTCCCTGATAGCCAATTATCTTGAACGGTTTTTAATGTGCCTATTGGCCATCTATATATCCACTTTAATGAAATATCTGTTTGTACTTTTGTTGATTTTTTTAATTGGATTTTTTTATTTTTAATGTTGTGCTTTGACAGTTCTATAATTATAGATAATCTAGATACTTTCAATCAGGTATGTGGTTTGCAAATAACTTTTCCCCAGACTGTAGCTTGTGTTTTCATTCTCTTCACATGGCCTTTCTCGGAGAAAAGAATTTTCTTTCAGTACTTGAAAGGTTGTGCCACTTCCCCCTGTTCTTCGTGGTTTCAGATGAGAAATCTGCTGGCATTTGAATTGGTATTCTCTCTGGGTAATGTGTTGTTTGTTTTTGTATGGCTGCTTTCAGGAACTTTTTTTGTCTTTATTCATCAGAAGTTTAATTACAACGTGTCTTGGCATGCATTTCTTTGGGTTTATACTATTTGGCGTTTGCCATCCTTGGCTATGAACTCCAGCTGTGCTTCTTACCTGCTATTTGACCTTTGGCAAATCCCATAATCCTTATATGCTTCAGTTTCCCATAGGAGGGAAAAAACAATAGTGTATATCCTCATAGGGATGTTCTGATGATACATTGAAATGAATTAATATTTGTGAAGTGCTTAGAATCAGGTGTTACATAAATCTTTGGTACATAAAACTTTCTCATAGAGTTTTGTATTAAATGAAATAAATTTGCTAAGCCCTTTGCCTATCAAGTTGCTCGGTATTCAACATTTAATAAATCTTACTATCATTTTCAAATGTGTTCTTTTCAGCCTTTGGCTCTTTCCTTGAAGTAAAAATCATTGGTGTATGGTAGGGGGTGGGAGGGGGGTTCGGGATTGGGAACATGTGTACACCCGTGGTGGATTCATGTTGATATGTGGCAAAACCAATACAATGTTGGAAAGTAAATAATAATAATTTTAAAAAAATCATTGATCAAAATTTGCCAAACTCAACTCAGTCCTGTGCCTTTGGTAGAGAGGGTCCAGGCCATAAGCATCTGGAACCAAAGTATGTAGGAATAGTGGGGATTTAGCAACTGAGTATGAGGAACTCCAAGATGCAGTTCGAGCATCTTCTTCCCTGGGAAGCTTTCGGTGAGTGCCTGGGGCAAACTGAGCTCCCCACCCCCACCCCAACCTCCTGGCCATTCTGCTGCAGAGCTGTTTGCCTGCAGTGCTCTCTGCAACTTTCTGCCCTTCTTTTCCTTAAACCTTAGTGCTCTCAGGGTCATGGTCAGCAGTAAGAGAAGGTTCCAACTTCTTCACGTCATAGCATGGCCTCCGTGTTACAACATACACCCTCTCCCAAAGTAACATGTAAAGTCCCTGAGAAAACTATCGTTTTGAAGTATCTGAAATATATATGTTCATAGGAGCAGTCAGCTACATCAATCGTGGAAAAAAAAAAAAAACCTCATGGTGGTTCTATTTGTTTTGCAACAGTGGAAAATTTATAAGGTCTTTCATCACAGTAGAAAGGGAAAACAAAGAAGAATTAGGAGTGCCATCTTGTGGCGTGAGCTGTTATTACTACTTAGCTACAAAAAGCCACTGATGGGAGCTGCGTGTTTTATGTCCTCAAGAATCAGCCTGAAAGAAATGCTTGAAAATTATTTCCTGAATAAATAAATGCGAGAAGGGGATAGAGATGAAGTGTAAATTTGCTTTAGAAAGTTAAGCTGGACTTACTTTGATAAAACATCTGATGTCCTGTCCATTGTTGGCTTGGAGACCTTTAAAAATGGTGTTGTTGGAGACATTGTTGCACGCGTGCATGCTAAGTCACTTCAGTCGTTTCCAACTCTTCACAACCTACCAGGCTCCTCTGTCCATAGAATTCTCCAAGCAAGAATACTGGAGTGGGTTGTCATACCCTCCACCAGGGTATCTTCCTGACCAAAGGATCGAACCCAAGTCTCCTAAAGTCTCCTACATTGGCAGGTGGGTTCTTTACTACTAATGCCACCTGGAAAGCCCCTTGAGGCATTATTATGTACCTGCAATAGAGAAAATGAAGAATAAGATATTTACATGAATAAATCAAGGACTACCAACTTTTCCATAATCTGGCCTTGTCTATGGTAAATGAGTAGAACTATCTGATGGTATTATTCTCTTTCTATAGGTATCAATGTGCTACAAATTAATAAAGCTTTGAAAGAGCATGAAGAATAGGTTAGCTTCAGAGCTGGTAGGTGTTGTCTGTGTTCCAGAAGGTTGAAATAATGAAATTGACAATGAATTGTTTTGACCTGCAAAGATGTCAACTTCATATGGATTGGATTAATATTTCAAATTAGTTCACTTAACAAATTTCTCTTGGACATGTGAAAGTGAAAGTCGCTCAGTCATGTCTGACTCTTTGCAACTCCATGGACTGTAGTCCATGGGATTCTCCAGGCCAGAATACTGGAGTGGGTAGCCTGTCCTTTCTCCAGGGGATCTTCCCAACCCAGGGATAGAACCCAGGTCTTCCACATTGCAGGTGGATTCATTACCAGCTGAGCCACCAGGGAAGCCCTTTGGACATATAATAAGCCTAGATATTGTGCAAGGCCCTGGAGCATACAGAGACTGATGAGACATAAGTCTTGACTTCAAGCATTTCACCATTCAGTGGGGGAAATGGACACTTAGATTCAGCTCAGTTCAGTTGCTCAGTCATGTCCAACTCTTTGCGACCCCATGAACCACAGCACACCAAGCCTCCTGTCCATCACCAACTCCCAGAGTCCACCCAAACCCATGTCACTGAGTCAGTGATGCCATCCAACCATCTCATCTTCTGTTGTCTACATCTCCTCCTGCTCTCAATCTTCCCCAGCATCAGGGTCTGTTCAAATGAGTGAGCTCTTCACATCAGGTGGGCAAAGTATTGGAGTTTCAGCTTCACCATCAGTCCTTCCGATGAATATTCAGGAACGATCTCCTTGAGGATGGACTGGTTGGATCTCCTTGTAGTCCAAGGGACTATCAAGAGTCTTCTCCAACACCACAGTTCAAAAGCATCACTTCTGCGGCACTCAGCTTCTTTATAGTCCAACTCTCACACCCATACATGACCACTGGAAAAACTGTAGCCTGACTAGACAGACCTTTGTTGACAAACTGATGTCTCTGCTTTTTAATATGCTGTCGAGGTTGGTCATAACTTTCCTTCCAAGGAGTACACGCCTTTTAATTTCATGGCTGTAGTCATCATCTGCAGTGATTTAGGAGCCCAGAAAAATAAAGTCAGCCACTGTTTCCACTGTTTCCCCATCTATTTGCCATGAAGTTGATGGGGCCAGATGACATGATCTTCGTTTTCTGAATTTTGAGCTTTAAGCCAACTTTTTCACTCTCCTCTTTCACTTTCATCAAGAGGGCCTTTAGTTCTTCTTCAGTTTCTACCATAAGAGTGGTGTCATCCTCATATCTGAGGTTATTGATATTTCTCCCAGCAATCTTGATTCCAGCTTGTGCTTCCTCCAGCCCAGCATTTCTCATGGTGTACTCTGCATATAAGTTAAATAAGCAGGGTGACAATATACAGCCTTGATGTACTCCTTTTCCTCTTTGGAACCAGTCTGTTGTTCCATGTCCAGTTCTAACTGTTGCTTCCTGACCTGCATACAGATTTCTCAAGAGGCAGGTCAGGTGGTCTGGTATTCCCATCTCTTTCAGAATTTTCCACAGTTTATTGTGATCCACACAGTCAAAGGCTTTGGCATAGTCAATAAAGCANTATTTGGAACCAGTCTGTTGTTCCATGTCCAGTTCTAACTGTTGCTTCCTGACCTGCATACAGATTTCTCAAGAGGCAGGTCAGGTGGTCTGGTATTCCCATCTCTTTCAGAATTTTCCACAGTTTCTTGTGATCCACACAGTCAAAGGCTTTGGCATAGTCAACAAAGCAGAAATAGATGTTTTTCTGGAACTCTCTTGCTTTTTCCATGATCCAGCGGATGTTGGCAATTTGATCTCTGGTTCCTCTGCCTTTTCTAAAACAAGCTTGAACATCAAGGAGTTCATGGTTCATGTATTGCTGAAGTCTGGCTTGGAGAATTTTGAGCATTACTTTACTAGCATGTGAGATGAGTGCAATTGTGCAGTAGTTTGAGCATATATGTAGGGGACTCCAAAGCTTTGTTTTATTTTCTACCATTGTAGAAAAACTGTGGGTTTCTGAAGAATGGCATTGGTGTTTACTTGTTCAGATAAATGCCACACTAATATTCTGAATTTTTGAGACATACTTTTCATCATCTTCAGTGGTATATGAAACCTCACATAGTTGCATTTCTTTTTTTTTTTTTGATGAGAAAATGTAAGATTCTTAGATATTAAATAATTTAAAAGACCAAGGCTATGAGATATTTTAAGCATTTTAAAAGGTCTTTTGTGTCACTGAAAACATCTATGATTTGATGTCTTAACATCCTACATCTCTACCTCTGATCTTGAATTAATATTTGACTTGAGGCTATTTCTTTCTTTTTCCAGCATTATTGAGTTTTATTGACATATAACATGTGCATTTAAGATGGAAAACATAACAATTTGAGAAATGATTACCACAATAAGTTTAGTTAACACCCACCACCTCACATAATCATTCTTTTTTTCTTGTGATGCGAAGATATAGGATCTATTCTCTTAACAACTTTCAAGTATATAACACAGTATTGTTAACAAGTCACCATACTGTACACTACATCCTCAGAACTTACTCATCTTATAACTGATAGTTTGTACATTTTGATCACCTTCATCCATTTCCCCACCACCCATTGAGGCTATTTTGATCATCTTTGTTGGAAGAAACTACAATGAGAAACACTGTTTTATTTTGTTTTACTTTGATATGTGTATATTTTAATAGACTATCCAAGGTGCTTTATATTTCCTCTAGGTGTGGCTAAAAACTTGTTTTCTTATTTAATCCACCTATGTTCTCATCTTATCTTAGGAAGTTTAAAATAAAAAAGCTATTTTTATATTTTATGTGGAAGTCTCCTCGGCTAGACATGCTAACTCATTCAGTACCATGCCAGTTTCCTCATGGCATTGTCATGTTGTTGCCAAACTTTCTATCATTACATAACCAGGGTGCTTTTTTTTTTTTCCATCCTTCAGTTATGGTATTCTTTCTATCATTCAAATTTTTACTGAAAATTCCTGAAAAACTTTCTAAAAGCAGAGAATATAGAACATCCCAGAGAAACAGACATAACCAAAGCCATTTTCAGTTGAAGTTATTTTGTGATCTAAGTGTGTCTGCAATGCTTGCCCTTGAACAGGTCTCAGTAATTAATAATTTTAAAGGAACAAAAGAATGCAGGAATAATGAACTGTAACCAGGCAAGAGAAGTAACAATAGCAAAGATAATATATCTGTAGACTCCCAGTTCTGTTTTGATGGTAATATTAGACTGAAGTGTTCAACCATCAAGTTAACTGAAGTCTAAAAAATGATGATACCGATGATGTTGACTTTTCTGACCCTCATGACTTCAACTAAAGCTTGGACTTGGTCAACTTCTGCCCCAGTTCTATGCTGAATTCTCCTTTGCTCAAGCCTCTTCATGAATGTGCATGTGCCCTTAGATTAAAACTTTCTGAATTTTGCTGTTGGGGAGACATCAATTTGGGAAAGATCCCCTGTCTTGTCTTTACTTTCTGCAAGCAATAAATCCTTTCTTCTGCTGCTCTTTGGTTTCGTTGTATCTTTTAACATAGTACCTTACAGGAGACAAACCTATCTTTTCAGATAACTCCTCCAGATTCCACTAAAACTAAGGTCCTTTAAAATGTTAACCTGAAATTGGTTCCAAGTCAATGCCATATGTTTTGCATTTTTACTGTGGTAGCAAAGGACTCAGTTCAGTTCAGTTCAGTTGCTCAGTTGTTTTTGTCTCTTTGCAGCCCCATGGACTGCAGCATGCTAGACTTCCTTGTCCATCGCCAACTCCCAGAGCTTGCTCAAACTCATGTGCATCGAGTCGGTGATGCAATCCAACCACCTCATGCTCTGTCGTCCCCTTCTTCCACCTTCAGTCTTTCCCAGCATCAGGGTCTTTTCCAATGAGTCAGTTCTTCACATCAGGACTGATTTCCTTTAGAATGGACTGGTTGGATTTCCTTGCAGTTCAAGGAACTCTCAAGAGTCTTTTCCAGTACCATAATTTAAAAGTATAAATTCTTTGGCACTTAGCTTTCTTTATGGTCCAACTCTCACATCCATACATGACTACTGGTAAAAACTATAGCTTTGACTAGACAGACCTTTGCTGGAAAATTAATGTCTTTTTTTTTTTAATATGTTGTCTAGGTTGGCCATAGCTTTTCTTCTAAGGAGCAAGCCTCTTTTAATTTCATGGCTGCAGTTACCATCTGCGGTGATTTTGGTGCCCAAGAAAATAAAGTATGTCACTGTTTCCATTGTTTCCCTATCTATTTGGCATAAAGTGATGGGCCTGGATGCCATGACTTTAGTTTATTGAATGTTGAGTTTTAAGCCAGCTTTTTCACTCTTCTCTTTCACTTTCATCAAGAGGCTCTTTAGTTCCTCTTCACTTTTTGCAATAGCAGTGTTATCAGCTGCATATCTGAGGTTATTGATATTTCTCCCACAATCATGATTCCAGATCGTGCTCCACCCAGCCCAGCATTTTCATGATATACTCTGCATAGAAGTGAAATAAGCAGGGTGACAATATACAGCCTTGACGTACTCCTTTCCTAATTTGGAACCAGTCTGTTGTCCCATGTCCGCTTCTAACTATTCCTTCTTGACCTGCATTCAGGTTTTTCAGGAGGCAGGTAAAGTGGTCAGAGTTGAATAACCAATTTATTGTTATTCAGAAACAGTTTTGTTGTCATTTACAGTGATGATTTTAATTTCTGTTGCCTTAACACAAATCAAGCCAGTGAGACCCAGCTGTGTGAATAGTTATATTATTTTTTCCCATCATACACTCAGAAGGGAGTAACAAGTTTCACTGAAGATTATCTTTCAATGTCAGTAAAAAGTATCAATATTATGTAAGCTCAATCTTAAGCATGTATTTTTAAAATATTCTGTATGATGAAACCAAAATATCTTAATAGAAAGCCTATATGCTGCATACTGACATAGGATGTCTACCTAAAAGCACATGGGCAATTCTTTTGAGTTGAGAGTAGAGTGATTACTTTTGTCACAGAAGAGTATTTTCCCTGGATGAAACAACTAACAGACAAATGATGCTTATTCAAACTTGAGTATTTAACATTTTCTTGAATGTAGATAAAGTAAGCCAATTGCTTAAAAAATAATAAGATAATCTGTTGTTAATAATAAAAATTGAACTTTTAACTGATATAAACTGTATATCTTGATTAAAAATGGAAACAAAAATTAAGTGTTTGAGTGAAAAACTAAAATGTTGGAAAACTGGTTTCTGCCCCTGTGAACCTGATAGTTTCTCAAGACATAAAGGCTTCCTGATAAGACTGTTGATTATATTAATAGATTTGCCTCTTAATGATGTGTAAAAATATTAATATTTGAAAGAATTGATGCTAAAATTTGGAAAAGTCATCCAAATAAAAAAAATTTCCTGAGATAATGGAAAATAACTTAAATACTTACCATGTCTAGAATGTTTGTGAAATAAAAAAGGAAAAAGGATTTTCAGATATCTAACAAACTAAGAAGGGTTCCCTAGTGGTAAATAACCTGTCTGTGACAGGACACAGGAGACCTGGGTTCAATCCCTGGTTTAGAAATATCCCCTGGAGGAAGGAATGGCAACCAACTCCAGTATTCTTGCCTGGAGAATCCCAGGGACAGAAAAGCTTGACAGGATTACAGTTCATAGAGTCACAAAGAGTCAGTACAACTAAAGCGACTTAAGTACCAGCAAGAAGTTGAGAAGAACCAAAATTCTAGATAGCTAAAATATGGGAGGTCACTGCAAAATTTCAAGATAAATAAATAAAAACTTAGGGGATAAAAGAACATAAGAAGGAAATTACTACAGAGAAATTCAGGGCACTCTGCATATGAAATTAAATTTTATCACTTAAACTTAGCTGGAATATCCTAAATCACTATAAAATAATTATACTTTTGAATTACAGCACTGAATATTCTTTTAAGAATTACTGATAGTTGGTGTCTATTTGCTGCAACCAGCTAAAAATTACTGAGGAAAAGAGGAGTTAAATTCTTTGTCATTTTTATTTTTTCTTGAGCTTATATTGCTTGTTATTTTCTAAGCCACCTGTAAGTTTTGTGAAGCACTATTCAGTTTCCATGGAGTCTCAAAGTCACCGATATGGCAAGTATTAGGATATATATATAATTAAAAGGCATTTTCCTGTGTGAAAGAAGATTAAATACTAGACTGCCTAGTTTATTTTCTCTCCATGCTTGTGACTGCCAGCTTGCATATTATCAGAAGAGGCCTTCTGCTGCTCTGTTGTTGATTTCCAAAATAAGAGTTCATAGAACTAAACCAATTATAAGAAGAGATTAATTATTATAGTCAATCACCTAGCTCAGTAGATCACTGAGGTCTCTATTTTGAGTTATGTAGTATTTGGCACTGGGCTTCCCTGATGGCTCAGTGGTATATAATCTGCCTGCAATGCAGGAGATGTGGGGAATGAGGGTTTGATGCTTTGATAGCGAAGATCCCCTGAAGGAGGAAGTGGCAAATCACTTCAGTATTCTTCCCTGGAAAATCCCATGGACAGAGAAGCCTGGCGGGCTACAGTCCATAGGGTCACAGAGTTGGACATGACTGAGCGACTGAGCATGCATAGAATTTAGCACCTAATGGTTGCATCCTGGCAGTTAGTTCCATGTGCTATACTTAGAAATCCAGGAACATACTGAATATTCAGGATTAATAACAAGTTTCTTCTCATTTTTCATTTAAGTATGACTTGCATATTAAATATAAGGAATTCTCTAATTCAAAAGTGACTTCAAGGTGAATTCCAGAATAAAAGTAATTTACTTATGCTAATGTCAGCTAACATATACATACATAAGAAATCTCAAATAACTGTCAACACTTAGTTATCGTAAATCTTTCCTAAGGCATTGAGGCATTGATGCTGGTTAGAAATATTTAAACTTATTATATTAACTCTTTTTAGTTTAAAAATTATTCACATAAACATTTAATGCAACTCATCTATATTTATTGTTTTAAGTAACAAAAGTAATTTTTATATCATTCTCATCTTCCAACTTCTCTTTTCCCATTCCATATCTTCATTGTCATCATTATGCACATGTTTTTAAAGCTAACAGAGGTTTGTGTTTTTTTCACCTCAACTGAACAAAATGTGAAAACATTGCTATTAAGACATCTTACGTACCTGTGCTGAATCGTGTACTGTTTTCTAGTTCTTCCACTGAGAAAATGTTTAACTTGCGTGATTATCTATTTTCTACAATCTCTAGGTTCCTTATGATTAATTGAGATTAGTTCATGGGATAGATTAAAACATTGTTACCATATCAAATATTATCATGGAAATATCTATAAATACTGCATATAATTGCTGTTTAATATTTACATTTTTCAGTGCCAATGCCTGCATATGATTTAAATAAAGCAACAGAGAAAGGAATTAAGAACACATGACAGGATCAAAGTCAGAGACATCAATATCAATTTATACTTAGCCTAACACATATTCAAATGATTGGACACAGAAAGAATGATGTGTGTGTATGCATACATACATATTTTATACAGCTGTGTCCTTGAAAAGGCCTGTGACACCTCAAGAGCAGTGAGAATACTTGCCATCAGATCTTGGTTTCTATATATCAGTCTCCAAGAAAATTGCTCCTTAGAGAAGACACTGGTTTTAGCCCTGGGAAAGGAAAGCACAGAATGAGCCTTGGTACTTGGTAGTACAGCAAGTTAAGAGCTCAAGAAGCAAGGGGATAGAAGCATGTAAAAAGATGCAGGAACCAAACTGAGAGACCTTTCCAGGACCAAAGCTGAAAAACTTAAAATAAATAGCATACACCCAAATTACAGAATAAATACCTTTGAGTCTATACATATATAAATAAGCATAAATAAAGATAAAGGAAAACAACTTCATTACCGAAGGTTTCTAAATTATATATGTAGATTCTTCTCCAGTGGATGAAGTTTGATTCTCCCATCCCTTGAAGTAGGCTAGGCTTAGTGACTTGTTTCCAAAGAAGAGAGTAAAAAATGAAAAAACAGTAACTTTACACCAGAGAAACTGCCAGATACTACTTTGAATAAGTAATAAAGTTTAAAAACATGAGTGAAGTAGTCTTGTGGCAATTATGTTCTCCTTGATATGATGTGATACAAGGACATTTAATACTTTTAAATCTTTTTCAAAACCCATCAGTCCAGTATAATCATGAGAAAAAACACCAGCCAGACCCAAATTAAGGATATTTCAAAATACTGTCTAGGATGTCTCAAAAGTATCAAGGCCATGAAAAATAAGGAATGACTGGAGAATTTTCATGGAGCTTCCCAAGTGATGCTGGAGGTAAAGAACCTGCCTTTCAATACAGGAGACATGAGAGACACAAATTCGATCCCTGGGTTGGGAAGACCTTCTGAAGTAGGAAATGGCAACACACTCCAGTGTTCTTGTCTGGAGAATCCCATGGAAAGAGGGGCTTGGTGAGCTATAGTCCATGGGTTTGAAAAGAGTTAGACATGATTGAGGTGACTTGCCACACACTCATGAGTAACTTTCATAGACCAGAGGAGACTAAGAGATATGACAATAAAGTGAAATGTGCTGTCTTAGATGGATTTTGGAACAGAAAGAGGACATAAGTGGAAAAACTGGTGAACTTCAAATCAAGTCTAGAATTTAGGTAATAGTTGTATACCAATTGGTTTCTTAGTTTTGAGAAGTGTACTTCAGTCCTTAATATTAAGAGAATTGAGAGAAGTATGCATGGGGATTTTCTTTACTATCTTTGCAACTTTCCTAAAATTAAAAAAATTCCTCCAAATAAAACATTATTTTTTTTTAATTAATTTTTATTTTTTAGTTTGTTTTGCTTTACAATACTGTATTCGTTTTGTTACACATTGACATGAATTAGCCATGATATGACAGAAGATTTAAGCGTTCTTATTAGAAAAATCATTCCTGAATGAAGGTGAAGGTGAAGTTGCTCAGTCGTGTCCGACTCTTTGCGACCCCGTGGATTGTAACCTACTAGGCTTCTCCGTCCATGGGATTCTCCAGGCAAGAATACTGGAATGGATTGCCATTTCCTTCTCCAGAGGATCTTCCCGACCTAGGGATCAAACCTGGGTCTCCCGCATTGGAGGCAGACGCTTTAACCTCTGAGCCACCAAGGAAGTTAAATATGATTGATAACTGCTACCAAAGGATTTTCATCATCAATTTCCTCACGTAAATTATCTACCTTCCATGACATGTGTGATATGGTAATAATTCACAAAGCTTAGAACTTTGGGGGAGTTAGTGAGTAAAATGTAAATAGTTACAATAACTTCGAAGAGCAATTTATCTGTGACTTAGGAAACTAAGATATTCTGACACTGACCCTGATATGACACTAATGGGGGATTTTTTTTTTTTCTACAGAAAATCATTTTATGTTCACAAAAAGACATCTACGCCTGGCTGAACCACACTGACTTCATTTTTCTCAGCTGCATCTTAGTCCTCATATCCTACCTCCTCCCCTTTCTGTGACTAAGCTTTTGCCTACTCACAATGAATGCTCTCATGTCAGGAAAGTCTCCTCTCAATTTTCAGCCTCGCCTTCATCTGATATTAAAAGCTGAAAGAGGTCTTTTTTCTGATACAGATGGTTTATGGTCAGGCAGCCCCTGGTGGGAGGGAAAAAACCCAGTACTCATCTGTGAGAAAGTGCTTCTCTCTTAACAGTCATATTCTGTCTTCAGCTCTGTCGCCTTTAAGTGTTCGGTACCCTTTATGATGTTGCAGAGTGCAGCTGAGAATGTTTCTGAATTGTCATTCTCCTGACTTCTCTCTGTAAGTCATCAACAATAAACTTCATAATTTTACTCTATAGAATTGCCTGCTTTGTTTTCTTGTCTTAAATTTCCTTTTCAGATGAGAGTATATTATTCAATATCTGCCTTCCAGATATTGCACATATGTAATGATGATTTTTAATTTAGAAAAAAATAAATGTCTATTAATAGTGGAATTGATAAATAAAATATATGTTGAACACCAAAAGAAACTTCCCATGAGAGCACTTATCAGTCACTAATGTTAGCAATACCTTTGTTAAAAGTTGAACACTTATTTATTATTTTTTAAAAACTATTAAACATGTAACTACTAGAAAAAAGATGTATCCTAATAATAAAGGAGAAACAATTGATTTTAAAAAATTAAATATATGTTTCACCTTTAGTTACTCAAATAGAAATATCCAAAGCATCTTTATGGAAATAATTATATTATTGCAAGTGTATTTTTTTTTTATGTTTTTATTGTTAACTACTAAAGTAAAATTATACAAAGTGAGTTTTATTATTTGGTTTCACCCTTGGCAGGTTTCAGAGCTATAGGTGAACCCTGATCTATTAGTGCCTGAGTCCCAAGATAAAATGGCATTGGTTGGAGATAGCACTTAGATTCTAAAACTCAAGAATGCATACTACTAAATAAAGCAAAGAGGCAAAAGTCAAAGACAACTGTTTAATCCTACTGAATTGTAGTATTATCCTACTGAAATGACGTTTAACTTTTTTGGTATTTCTTTCAAGCTGCATTTTTTAATATTGTTGTTTTTAAGTAAATATGCACTTAACCACTAGTATCTCTTTAATTTCTTGATATATGACACATCACATAGAGATAGAATTGTGATTTAAAAAAAGTGCTGAAGAAATAAGCACTTGGCTGAAAAAGGAGTATAAATGTATGCATGCTTACTCACTCAGTCATGTCCAACTCTGTGACCCCAGGGCTGTGGCCCACCAGGCTCCTCTGTCCATGGGGATTCTTCAGCCAATAATACAGGAGTCGGTTGCCATGTTCTACTCCAGAGGATCTTCCCAACCCAGTGATTGAAACCAGGTCTCCTACATTGCAAGCAGATTCTTTACCATCTGAGCCACAGGGAAGACCTTATAAATGTATAATCCTTTTTAGCTAAACACACATTCACATGTACAGCAAGAAGATACATTTTTGAAAGCCAGGTGCAATTCATTTAATAAACATTTCAATTAATAAAATTTGAAAACCTAGGAGAATATGATTAGCAGTTATAAAGACTAAATATATATATATAAATAATTATCAAAAAGTTCTAAGCATAATTGAAAATAAATAATTTATCATAAAATGTTGATTATCTTTTATTCTGAATTGGATATGCTTTTAAATTCAAAAGTAAACCCAAAGGTTATTGGTAATTAGTTGTTAATTTTGTGAAAGAAGAAATTTTTCTGTCCTTCTAGGTTCTTCCAACTACTAAGAATTACATTCACAGGAGACAGATGGAGAAAATCGAAGAAAAATTTAACAATATGTGTACACGGTGTGTGTGTTTGTTGCTCAGTCATGTCTGACTCCTTGCAACCCCATGGACTGTAGTTTGCCAGGCTCCTCTTTCTCTGGAATTCTCCAGGAAAGAATACTGGAGTGGGATGCCACATGGTAGAGAACTAGAAATATTGAATAACTCACCAAAATGAACAAAACTCCTACTTTAAATACCATTTTAAAGACAAAAGAGGATGTTGGGAGTTGTTTGGTACTTCAAAGAGAGAGAAGGAAATTCACATGGAGGTGAAAAAAAAAAAAAAGTTTGGTAAGCAAATGTTTGCCAAACCCTGCAGAGACATTGGGACAAAGAGTGTACTCTGACCTCTAGGCTCTCCCGTTTCCCTCACCACACTTAGCCCTCAGTTTTCACAGATATCTTTGGTAGTTTGGTAAATAATTTGCCTGCAATGCAGAAGACCCCAGTTTGATTCCTGGTTGGGAAGATCCACTGGAGAAGGGATGCACTACCCACCTCAATATTTTTGAGCTTCCCTTGTGGCTCAGCTGGTAAAGAATCTGCCTTCAATATGGGAGACCTGGATTTAATCCCTGGGTTGGGAAGATCCCCTGGAGAAGGAAAAGGTTATCTACTTCAGTTTTCTGGCCTGGAGAATTCCATCCACTGTATAGTCCATAGGGTCGCAGAGTTGGATAGGACTGAATGACTTTCACTTTCATATTTAGCCCCATTATGGCAGCAAGCCCTTTATCTAAGTTCTTTTAGGTAGTTTCATGGAAAACCAAAGCTTTTTCCTGGGTCTTTTTGGCCTTGATCATTTTCAGGTTGAAATAATACACATGTCAAAAAGACATTTGGGGGTGGCAAGTTCTGCTCTCTTACAGAAGATTCTTCTGCAATATAAAATCATATGAAGAGTATATTTGACTTATCCCAAATTATCTGCTAAATTGAAGACAGTTGAAAACAACTCAGGCAACTAGCAAAGTAACAAAAAAAAAAAAAAAAAAAAGGCGCTATTAAATTCCAGAGAAGATATGTAATAAAAAATTTATATGAGAACATATTTATATTTTCCTTGCTACAGATACCAGAAATATCAAAATGCTGTCCCTATGGGAACAAAAATTAATCAGCAGCTCTAATCCAATATTATTTCAGGACTAAATAACATACAAAAATAGATCTGTATTAACCTTTAGCATTTTGTTTTATCAGATGGTATTGAAACTGAACAGGACTCTGTAGGGTTCCTGGGTATGGAAACCTTTCTGTGTATCAGATTCCTTTTTTTGTAAAGAACAGACTCCAGTCTAAATGACCCTCCCTGAGTTCCAAAGTTCAGTTCAGTTCAGTCGCTCAGTCATGTCAAACTCTTTGCAACCCCATGAACTGCAGCATGCCAGGCCTCTCTGTCCATCACCAACCCCCAGAGTTTACCCAAACTCATGTCCACTGAGTCAGTGATGTCATCCAACCATCTCATCCTCTGTTGTCACTTCTCCTCCTGCCCTCAATCTTTCCCAGCATCAAGGTCTTTCAAATAAGTCAGCTCTTTGCATCAGGTGGCCAAAGTGTTGGAGTTTCAGCTTCAACATCAGTCCTTCCAATGATCACCCAAGATTGGTCCCCTTTAGGATGGACTGGTTGGATCTCCTTGCAGCCCAAGGGACTCTCAAGATTCTACTCTAACACCACAGTTCAAAAGCATCAATTCTTCTGTGCTCAGCTTTCTTTATAGTCCAGTTCTCACATCCACACATGACTATTGGAAAAACCATAGCTTGACTAGATGGACCTTTGTTGACAAAGTAATGTCTCTGCTTTTTAATATGCTGTCTAGTTTGTCCATAACTTTCCTTCCAAGGAGTACATGTCTTTTAATTTCATGGTTGAAGTCATCATCTGTAGTGGTTTCGGAGCACAAGAAAATACAGTCAGCTACTATTTTTGCTGTTTCCCCATCTATTTTCCATGAAGTGATGGGACTGGATGCCATGATCTTTGTTTTCTGAATGTTGAGCTTTAAGCCAACTTTTTCACTCTCCTCTTTCACTTTCATCAAGAGGCTCTTTAGTTCCTCTTCACTTTCTGCCATAAGCGTGGTGTCATCTGCATATCTGAGGTTATTGATATTTCTCCCAACAATCTTGATTCCAGTTTGTGCTTCTTCCAGCCCAGTGTTTCTCATGATATACTCTGCATATAAATTAAATAAGCAGGGTGGCAATATACAGCATTGATGTACACCTTTTCCTATTTGGAACCAGTCTGTTGTTCCATGTCCAGTTCTAACTGTTGCTTCCTGACCTGCATACAGGTTTCTCAAGAGGCAGGTCAGGTGGTCTGGTATTCCCATCTCTTTTAGAATTGTCCACAGTTTATTGTGATCCACACAGTCAAGGGCTTTGGCATAGTCAATAAAGCAAAAATAGATGTTTTTCTGGAACTCTCTTGTTTTTTCCATGATCCAGCAGATTTTGGCAATTTGATCTTTGGTTCCTCTGCTTTTTCTAAAATAGCTTGAACATCTGGAATTTCACAGTTCATGCATTGCTGAAGCCTGTCTTGGAGACTTTTGAGCATTACTATACTAGTGTGTGAGATGAGTGCAATTGTGTGGTAGTTTGAGCATTCTTTGGCATTGCCTTTTGTTGGGATTGGAAAGAAAACTGACCTTTTCTAGTCCTGTGGCCACCGCTGAGTTTTCCAAATTTGCTGAAATATTGAGTGCGTGCAGATTCAAATGGTTGCTAATCAGGGAATGTGGGGATGAAGAAATAAAGGAGGAACAGCCAAGAAAAAATAGTGCAGCCTTGGGGCAAGGTCCTGGTTTTACCTCAAGGGATACATATGACATACATTTAGCCTTTGTAACTGCTAATTATATTTCCTTAGATTTTCAAATTTTCTGTCTCAAAAATGACACAATGATCTCAGATGGTTTTTGAGGCAAACCATTCAATATCACAGTAATCCAAGTCTATGCCCCAATCACTAATGTGAAGAGGCTGAAGTTGAACAATTCTATGAAGACCTACATTTCTTCTTGATCTAATACATAAAAAAAGATGTCCTTTTTATCATATAAGATGGTAATGCAAAAGTATAAAGTCAAGACATACCCTGAGTAGCACATGTTTGGCTTTGAAGTACAAAATGAAGCAGGAAAGGCTAACAGAGTTTTGCCAAGAGACCACACTATTTATAACAAACACCCTTTTCCAACAACACAAGAGAAAACTCTACACATGAACATCACCAGATGGTCAATACCAAAATCAGATTGATTATATTCTCTGTAGTCAAAGATGGAGAACTATTATACAGTCAGTAAAAAAAAAAAAGACCATGAGCTGACTGTGGCTCAGATCATAAGCTCATTGCAAAATTCAGACTTAAATTTAAGAAAGTAAGAAAACCGCTAGACCACTCAGGTATGAACTAAATCAAATCCCTTATGATTATACAGTTCAGTTCAGTTCAGTCGCTCAGCTATGTCGGACTCTTTGTGACCCTATGCATCGCAGCATTCCAGGCCTCCTGTCCATCACCAATTCCCGGAGTTCAGACTCACATCCGTTGAGTCAGTGATGCCATCCAGCCATCTCATCCTCTGTCGTCCCCTTCTCCTCCTGCCCCTAATCTCTCCCAACATCAGAATCTTTTCCAATGAGTCAACTCTTTGCATGAGGTGGCCAAAGTACTGGAGTTTCAGCATCATCCAAAGAACACCCAGGGCTGATCTCCTTTAGAATGGAATGGTTGTATCTCCTTGCAGTCCAAGGGACTCTCAATAGTCTTCTCCAACACCACAGTTCAAAAGCATCAATACTTTAGCACTAATGGAAGTGATCAATAGATTCAGGGGATTAGGTCCAATAGAGCACCTGAAGAACTGTGAAGGGAGGTTCATAGCATTGTACAGGAGGCAGTGATCAAAACCATCCCCAAGGGAAAAAAAAAAACGCAAAAGGGCAAAATGGTTGTCTGAGGAGGCCTTACAAATAGCTGAGAAAAGAAGAGATGTGAAAGGCAAAGGAAAAAAAGAAAGATATACCCATCTGAATCAGAGTTCCAAATAATTGCAAAGAGAGATAAGAAACCCTTTCTAAGTGAACAATGCAAAGAAACCGAGGATAACAATAGATTGGGAAAGACTAGAGCTTTCTTCAAGAAAATTAGAGATAACAAGGGAACATTTCATGCAAAATGGGCACAATAAACAACAGAAACAGTATGGACCTAAGAAAAGCAGACTATATTAAGAGGTGACAAGAATACACAGAAAAACTACAAAAAAAGATCTTGACCTAGATAACCACAATGTTGCAATCACTAACCTAGAGCCAGATATCCTGGAGTTGGAAGTCTAGTAGGCCTTAGGAAACATTACTACAAATAAACCTAGTGGAGGTGATGGAATTCCAGCTGATCTATTTCAAATCCTAAAAGATGATGCTATTGAAGTGCTGCACTTAATATGCCAGCAAATTTAGAAATCTCAGCAGTGGCCATAGAACTGAAAAAGGTAGATTTTAATTCCAATCTTAAAGAAGAGCAAGCCAAAAATGTTCAACCTACCACACATTTGTACTCATTTAACACACTAGCAAAGCAATGCTCAAAATCTTCCAAGCTAGACTTCAACAATATGTGAACTGAGAAATTCCAGATGTTCAAACTGTATTTAGAAAAGGCAGAGGAAGCAGAAACTTAATTGCCAATGTTCATTGGATCATAGAAAAAGTTAAAATTCCAGAAAAACTTCTACTTCTGCTTCACTGACTATGCTAAAACCTTTGACTGTGTGGATCACAACAAACTGTGGAAAATTCTTAAAGGGATGGGAATAACAGACCACCTTACCTGCCTCCTAAGAAATCTGTACACAGGTCAAGAAGCAACAGTTAGAACCAGACATGGAACAAGGGACTGGTTCAAAATTGGGAAAGGAGTCTGTCAAGGCTGTATGCTGCCATCCTATTTATTTAACTTATATGGTCTTCCCTGGTGGCTCAGAGGATAAAGAATCTTCCTGAAATGTGGGAGATCCGTGTTTGATCCCTGAGTCAGGAACATCCTCTGGAGAAGGGAATGACAACTAACTGGAGTGTTCTTGATTGGAGAATACAATGGACAAATGAGATTGGCAGGCTATAGTCCATGAAGTAGCACAAAGTTGGACCTGACAGAAAGACTAAGGTTTTCATTTTCATGCAGAGTAAGTGATGCAAAATGCTGGACTAGATGACAACCTCAGATATGCAGATAACACCATCCTTATGGCAGAAAGTGAAAAGGAACTAGAAAGCCTCTTGATGAAGGTGAAAGAGAAGAAAGAAAAAGCTGGCTTAAAACTCAACTTGCAAAAATCATGGCATCTGGTCCCATCAGTTCAGGGCAAATAGATGGGGAAACAATGGAAACAGTGACAGGCGTTATTTTTTTCCTCGGTTCCAAAATCACTACACATGGTGACTGCAGCCATGAAATTAAATGTTGCTTGCTCCTTGGAAGAAAAGTTATGACAAATCTAGACAGGATATTAAAAAGCAGAGGCATTCTTTTGCCAACAAACATGAGGTGAAGTTGTTCAGTCGTGTCCGACTTTTTGTGACCCCACAGACTGTAGCCTACCAGGCATCTTGGTTCATGGGATTTTCCAGACAAGAATATTGGAGTGGGTTGCCATTTTATAGTCAAAAGTATAATTTTTCCAGTAGTCATGTGCAGATATGAGAGTTGGATCATAAAGAAGGTGAGCACTGAAGAACTGATGCTTTTGATCTGCAGTGCTGGAGAAGACTCTTGGACAACAAGGTGATCAAATCAGTGAATCCTAAAGGAAATCAACCCTGAATATTCCTCAGGGACTGATGCTAAAGCTGAAGCTCCAATACTTTGGCCACCCATTGTGAAGAGCTGACTCATTAGAAAAGACCCTCATGTTGGATAAGATTGAGGGCCAGAGGAGAAGAGCATGACAGAGGATGAGGTTAGATTAAATCATCAAGTCAATGGACATCAGTTTGAGAAAACTCTGCGAGATGGTGAAGGACAGGGAAGCCTCAGGTGTTACAGCCCATGGGGTCACAAAGAGTCAGAGATGACTGAGCCGCTGAACAACAGCAATACATATAACAATATTTTTAATCTCTCAGATGTTAAATACTCCGTCTGCAATGCAGGAGACTCCAATTCAATGCCTGGGTCAGGAAGAGTCCCCTGGAGAAGGAAATGGCAACCTACTCCAGTATTCTTGCCTGGAGAATTCCATGGACAGAGGAGCTTGGTGGGCTATAGTTCATGGGGTCACAAAGAGTTGGACATGACTAAGCTACTGACACTTAAAAAATTGAGCTCTTTACAGAACCAAAACCCAACAAATGGAAAGTGTTGTTATTCTTCATTCCAGTAAAGACCAGCTAAGGCCAGGTTAAAGGAACCAGAAAAGCCCATCAAGAGATTACCTGAGACTAAAATAAAGGACTACAGGTTAAAAAAAAAAAAAAAAAAAAAATACACACAAGCCTTAATCTTGTCAGCAACTCCACTCTTGAACCATTATAATAAAATTCCTTACCAAATCCTCCCAGGTAAGGACAGCCATTTTGCGGGGCATGAGCCTGTCCTGTCCCCCTTTGCCTGGTAAAGTAATAAAGCTATTCATTAGAGAAGAGTTCTGAGAGTCACTTGGACTGCAAGGAGATCAAACCAGTAAATACTGAAGGAAATCAGTCTTGAATATCCATTGGAAGGACTTATGCAGAAGCTGAAACTCCAATACTTTGGCCACCTGATGCAAAAAATTGACCCATTGAAAATGACCCTGTTGCTGGGAAAGATTGAAAGCAGGAAGAGAAGGGGATAACAGAGGATGAAATGGCTGGATGGCATCATTGACTTGAAGGACATGAGTTTGAGCAAGCTCCAGGAGTTGGTGAGGGACAGGGATGCCTGCAGTCCATGAGGCCACAGTGTCAGACATGGCTAAGCAATTAAATTAAATTGAACTTTAGACTTCACCCCAAACACTGTCTCTGAAATTTTGATTTGACATCAGTACATGGAGGCTGAATTTTCAGCATCACTATCAGAGTTTGTTCATATGAAAATAGGAATAAGCTATCCTAATGGGTAGTGGCAGAAGCAACTCAAAGAATTTTTTTTTTTTTAATTTAGAACTAACTAAACCAGAACTTTTGGACTGATATAGCAAATGCTCCATTTCAACAGCATGATAAATAATAAATAAGTTATTAAAATAGCACTGATCACATCTCTTCATCTGACTTCATAACACAAGAGAAAAGAACATAAGGGTAATGACTTACAGGAAATTTAAAACTCCTAAAAAGGAAATAGATTGTATAAATGAGTTACAGTGTTACAAATCTATAGAACTTACAGCCATGTGGGAAATCACTAAGACCAGTTATTTAGAGAGATTTAAAGGGCCCTTGCAGGGTCCCTGTCAACAACTAGAGTAAATTAGCAATTCAAGTATAAGTATTACAAAAAGTAACTCCTGCCCTCAAGTCTCTGTATATTGCCTGCTAAGAAGAGCAGAGGGTGAATCCCTTACTCAACAGTAAATGAGAAGGTGAAAAGTAAGAAGACAATGAGCCTTGAAAGCTTCATATTTAATTCAAAACTGAATTTATTGATTTTTTTTTCCCAGTAAGTTCTTTAAAACCTCTAATCTAGTCTTTACAGGGCCCGTGAGAGATATTATTTTGGCAGAAATGTATCTTCCTTGGAATTTGCTTTAATCCTTTATTTAAATCCAAAATACAAAGTAAAACCCAGCAGATATAAACATCTAAAATAGCAAAGAAATAAATACTTTGTGTCAAAGGAATAATAAAAGAAATTTACTCTTATGAAGTTTTGCTTTGCCTTAAAGTTTAAGCAACAGAAAGCAAGGATTTAAAGAAAATGAATTATCAAGAGGGATTTACACATGTGTCTTCCAATTATAAATGCCTGGGAAACAATAATGTGGGAGTAAATTTAAACGTGTTTTGAGCAAAAAGTAACTTGATTGTCTTTGAAACATTTGTGGAAATATTAATAAAATATATGCATGCTAAGTCTCTTCAGTCATGTGCAACTCTTTGTGACACTATGTATGGACTGTAGCCCACCAGACTCCTCTGTCCATAGGATTCTCCAGGCAAGAATATTGGAGTGGGTTGCCATGTGCTCCACCAGGGGATCTTCCTAACCCAGGCATCGAACCCATATCTCTTATCTCTACTGCATCTTTACCACTAGCATCACCTGGGAAACCCAGAACTCATTACTTAATTATCTTCCCTTTTCTTTTGAGATGTCACACATCATTGTAAAAGTTTAGGGTATAGAGGATCTATGTAATTAAAATAATTATTTTCTTTCTCTTTTGTTTTCTTTATTTTAATTAAATCAGTTATGGCTAGAATATTTCAATATAATATTTGTTGTTGCTGTTTAGGCTCTGGTCATGTCCAACTCTTGTGACTCCACAGACTATAGCCAGCCAGGTTACTTTCTCCAGGGGATTCCCCAGGCAAGAATGCCAGAGTGGGGATCTTTCTGACCTGGAAATCAAACCTGCATTTCCTGCAATGGCAGGTGAATTATTTATGACTGAACCACCAATATAGCTAAATCTATGCAAATGCAATTATGTATTTTTGGAATATAAATTCTATCTATTTATTCAAAATTTTCATGAGTCATATTTTAGCCAACTGATGTAAACTATTTTCCTCAATTTAAGACAGTTTCGCCCACACAAACACTTATTAAATACAAGAGTAAAGATTAAAACTGAAAGAATCCTTATGCCAAAGAGGCATATTTAGGGGTGGCATTTTCAGCTCCCTTTTATTTTATAAAGGAAGCACTCCAAAAGCAATGAAATTTGGAATATTTCATAGCGAGATGTATAAAGACCTTGGTTAAAATATTTGAGGCTGGAAAAAGTTCTGAGCATCTCCATTGGCTATATATGTATTACCCATAATTGAGATGCACATGTTTGCTTGTTTGTTTTTTCAATTAAACTTTGATAATCTGTCCATATCTCTTATTTTTCTCCTGATTGCAGGACCAGGAATGTGACTGACTCCTCTTTTCTGACACTAGTAAAGGCCATGCCATCCTCTCAAAGTAACACACTTACTAATTAATGCTCTTTGGGCATAAAGTACTTAAAACATATCAGAATCATTCTGAATCAGACAGAAATTAATTAGTACATGTTTAAAGGCACAAGCCATTATAATAGTGTATAAAATGAGAAACGAGTATTATATTAGAAAGTAAGGCTTCACAATGAGCTTCCCCAAAATGTGTCACTTTTACTGGAAGATAATTTTGAGCTAAAGTTAATCCAGACCCTGGAGTTTCAAGACATACTCTCCCCTTCCTTAAACTACCTAGAATAATTTAAAAATTGAGAATTTTTCCCAGAGAAAGAGTTATTATGGTTTCCAGAGATAGATTTTATCTAAGCAGCCCCCAGTATATGCAGGGAAAACATCTAATTATCAGACATCTTCTCTTCTGATCATCCTGTGAATGAACCTTCTATTCTTAGAAACCCCAAGTCCCCTGTCCCATTTCTTAGCCCAGAATGGCATAGGTATCTCATTTTACCTTTCTGTCTTTGGACCTCTCCTGCAATGTGGGTCTCTAACCCTCCCAAAGTGTGGGATTCCTTTGCATAAAAATTTAATTTTGATTTTGTCCCATTAATCTGTCTCATGTTGATCTAATTCTTTGACCAACCAGAAGGACATAGAAAGACAGAACAAAACTTTCTTCCTCCCCACCAGAACAAACTAAGAATTTCAAAATCACATTAATTTGTTTCTTAAGCCACTAATATTTAATGAGATTACTAGTAGATTTAGCTTTAATTCTTCTAAAATATGAAATCATATAATAATATAATATGCCCCTTTTATGCCTGGTATTTAAAATGGAAATGAGAGAATTCCTTCAAAAATCAACCACAAGCAACCAGAATGTTGTATCCTTAGTGTGATTAAAATGGAATAATTTATGATTTAGGCTGTGAAAAATTGTCCTTAGAAAGCACTAATCATAAGTCTTAATGTCTTATGTTCAAAATTACTGTTGATTACTCATTTAAGTATATTTTACATGGCTATCAGAAGATTCAAAACATAATAATATCAGCATAATAGCTGATAATTACATTGTGGAAAAATACATCAGTCCTCTCATGTGGCAAATAGGCTTAAATATTTGAGCAAAATTAACAGGAAAGCTGAGAGCCATCAATATTAAAACTAAATAACATATGACACTGCTATAATTTAGAGATTACTATTCTTTTAATTGAAATATTTAAGAATGAGGAAGGGCTTCCCTGGTGCTGTGGTAAAGAATCTGCCTGCCAATGCAGGAGACACTGATTCCATCCCTGGGTCAGGAAGGTCCCCTGAATAAGAAAATAGAAACCCACTCCAGTATTCTTGCCTGGGAAATTCCATGGACAGAGGAACCTGGCAGGCTACAGCCCATTGGGTTTCAAAAAGACTCAGACATGACTTACCAAATAAACAACAAAAAGAGTGACAGTTGTTAAATTAATTAAGAAAAGAGGGATTTCCCTGGTGGTCTAGTGGTCAAGAACCCGCCTGCCAATGCAGAAGACATGGGTTTGACCCCTCGTCTGGAAGATTCTACATGTCTCAGGGCAACTAAGCCCATGTGCCACAATGACTGAGACTGTTTGCTGCAACTACTGAAGCCCAAGAGCCTTAGAGCCCATGCTCTGCAACAAAAGAAGCCACTACAATGAGAAGCCCATGCACCACAACAAGCAGTAGCCCTCTGCTCACTCCAAGTGGAGAAAGCTGGCACACATCAGTGATGACTTAGTGCAGCAATAAATATATAAAATAATAAATAAATAAATAAATAAACAAGGAGATCATTAAATTGAGATGACTCTAATCCTATGGTGGCCCATATAAGCAAATCATCATCTGAGCCTGTAAATGCCTCAAGGTCATGAAATCAGAATGCTAAGGAAAAGTGGAAGTTAAAGTTGCTCAGTCATGTCTGATTCTTTGTGACCCCATGGACTTTATAATCCATGGAATTCTCCAGGCCAGAACACTGGAGTGGTAGCCTTTCCCTTCTTCAAGCGATCTTCCCAACCTAGGGATTGAACCCATGTATCCCACATTGCAGGCAGATTCTTTACCAACTGAACTATCAGAGAGGCCTGATGCTAAGGGCAGCCAATAACAAACAACTAGACTTGAAGCTATCGTCAATCAATAATTTTCTTTCTTTGCTTCTCTTTTCTATGGCTTTCCTTTGACTAGGGCTTCCCACGTGGCTCAGATGGTAAAGTGTCTGCCCGCAATGTGGGAGACCTGGGTTCGATCCCTGAGTTGGGAAGGTCCCCTAGAGAAGGAAATGGCAACCCATTCCAGTACTCTTGCTTGGACAATTCTATGGAAGAAGGAGCCTGGTAGGCTACAGTCCATTGGGTCACAAAGAGTCAGACATGACTGAGCGACTTCATTTCACTTTCCTTTGACTCTTATCACAGGAATCATCCTAACCACACCTGATTTGGTACTGCTGCCTCATTCAATTAATAAATGTTCAAATAAACTCTTAAATAGACCTGGGTTCGATCCCTGAGTTGGGAAGGTCCCCTAGAGAAGGAAATGGCAACCCATTCCAGTACTCTTGCTTGGACAATTCTATGGAAGAAGGGGCCTGGTAGGCTACAGTCCATTGGGTCACAAAGAGTCAGACTTGACTGAGCGACTTCATTTCACTTTCCTTTGACTCTTATCACAGGAATCATCCTAACCACATCTGATTTGGTACTGCTGCCTCATTCAATTAATAAATGTTCAAATAAACTCTTAAAATATTTAGTATGCTTCACTTTATCTTTTAACACTAGCTAGTGTCAACTGCAGATGGTGATTGCAGCCATGAAATTAAATGATGCTTATTCCTTGGAAGGAAAGTTATGACCAACCTAGATAGTATATTCAAAAGCAGAGACATTACTTTGCCAACAAAGCTCTGTCTAGTCAAGGCTATGGTTTTTCCAGTGGCCATGTATGGATGTGAGAGTTGGACTGTGAAGAAAGCTGAGCACCAAAGAATTGATGCTTTTGAACTGTGGTGTTGGAGAAAACTCTTGAGAGTCACTTGGACTGCAAGGAGATCTAGTGTCAACTGCAGATGGTGATTGCAGCCATGAAATTAAATGATGCTTATTCCTTGGAAGGAAAGTTATGACCAACCTAGATAGTATATTCAAAAGCAGAGACATTACTTTGCCAACAAAGCTCTGTCAAGTCAAGGCTATGGTTTTTCCAGTGGCCATGTATGGATGTGAGAGTTGGACTGTGAAGAAAGCTGAGCACCAAAGAATTGATGCTTTTGAACTGTGGTGTTGGAGAAAACTCTTGAGAGTCACTTGGACTGCAAGGAGATCCAACCAGTCCATTCTGAAGGAAATCAGTCCTGGGTGTTCATTGGAAGGACTGATGCTAAAGCTGAAACTCCAGTACTTTGGCCACCTCATGCCAAGAGTTAACTCATTGGAAAAGACTCTGATGTTGGGAGGGACTGGGGGCAGGAGGAGAAGGGGCGACAGAAGATGAGATGGCTAGATGGCATCACCGACTCAATGGACATGAATTTGAGTTGGTGATGGACAGGGAGGCCTGGTGTGCTATGATTCATGGGGTCACAAAGAGTCGGACACGACTGAGTGAACTGAACTGTACTGTCAACTGAAAGATAATTGCACAACTTGAGAGTTGAGAGTTAAGTTTTTCCTGGGGCAAATGAAACTTATAGCCTGGGAGACAGAATTTCAAAGAGCTCTGAGAAACTGCTCCAAAGAAATATGGAAAAGGTCAGAATATATGCAAATCTGGTGAAGGGGAAGTACATGCAATCAAGCACATCTGTTTTGCAGAGGTTCCTGCTAGTGTTGTGAAAGTTTCTGCTAGTCATGTGAAGCAGTTGTCAACATGAAGGATTTTAGTGCTTTTCTAGACATGAGGAGATGCAAGAATTGGGCTCATAAAATCTTTTCCAGAAAATATCTAACTATCTGAAGACCTTTTCTGCCAGTTTTCTCAGAGCACAGAATGCCTCATTCCTCCTTTCAAGAGGTTTTGAAGGTCAGCAGTTGCAATGGCTCATAATTTAATCATTATAGTAGTAAATAGCAAGTGCCAATTTGTAGGTGACATTAACTACCCTTCTATACACAAGAAGGAGACAAGTAGAAAGAGATAAAGTAAGATAAAACACCCGTGTTCTGTTTAGATATTTATATTTTGAAAGTTTCTCACAAGAAAAAAATTATAACTATGTGAAGTGATGGATATCATCTAAACTTATTTGTAATAATTTCACAATATATTAATAAATCAAATCATTATGTTGTAGTCCTTAAAATAATACAATGTTATATGTCAATTATTTTGTGTTAAATCTGGAAAAATAAACATTTTCACTCAATAGGATGTTCATACAACTAACTAGAGATATTTATCTACATTATTTCTATGTGTAGTTATAGAAAATAAAATTTTAATAGTCCGAGCCAATTTAATTTTATAGTCAATTTATTCACGAGTAACTAATGTGGAACTCTAAATTTTTATAGTGGCTTTTCTCTTTGGGGCACACATTGGCTCAATTTGCATATCCAATTTTTATTTCTACTTTCCCACATCCAATACATTTATGAGAGAAGTTATACTCCATGTGTTTAGTTAAGTGTAAAGACTGAGACTGATGTATGCTTAGATTGAATGATAAATACCTGGTCCTATTTGTGTTTTCCTCAAGAAAACAAATTAATATATTTATTATGTTCTGAGATGCATATTATGTAAAACATACTCTTATGCTATACATCCTCATTTGTCTTCTTTCTTGTTTTACTTGTGGATCACAATATAGATCCTTTTATGATTAACCTTCAAATTGACATATTCACAGTAGATTAGTATTCTTTTCAAAACATTCTGGATTAGGAACCCAAAAAATAAAAAGAAATACTTATTTACACAAATAATTTCTTAAATAACTGAATTGATTTTATCTCTTCTTTTTGTCTGTGTATGGTATGAAGTATTAGGTTCAATGATCAATTCGTGTGTTTACAAAAAAACATAAGGGGATCCAGTATATAAGAAAGACAAATGGAAGCTGAGAAATTTGGAATTTCATCACTTCACATAAATTTTGAGGCAACCAGTCAAAACTTTAGAAGATGGTCAACCTACTTCCTGATGTATACCTGTGCATATTTTTTAGAGGGCTTCCCAGGTGGTGCTAGTGGTAAAGAACCTGCCTGTCAATGCAGGAGACATAAGAGACTCAGGTTTGATCCCTGGAGGAGGAAATAGCAACCCACTCAGTATTCTTGCCTGGAGAATCCCATGGACAGAGGAGCCTGGTGGGCTACACTCCATAGGGTTGCAAAGAGCCAGACACGACTGAAGTGACTTGGCACGTATGCATGCATATTTTTAGAGGTGTTACTCAGAATGTTGGGAATGGGAAGAAGAGTTCCAGTAATCCATTTTATAGCATGGTTTCCAGATGATGTTTATGTACACTTAAGTCAGTGTCTTGGTGACTTCATGGAAACTGTGGCCAAGAAATGTTATATGATTTCTTCAAAGCTAAATGGTCAGTCAATGACAGAGATATGATTTTAAAAACTGAGTCTTTTACCTCTTGCTAGTATTCTGGTGCTCTTCCTCCTATACCACACTCATGTTTTCCACTAGATTTCTCTAGAATTTCTACTAAAAAAATCACACATATGCTTGCCAAATTCAAAATTCATAAGATATATGAATATTAAAAAATAAGAATTGCACATACAATGTTTTATAAAGAAATAAAATATATATTTATAAAATTATATATTTATAAAAAATATATTTAAAGAAATGTTTTACAAAGAAAAATAATGCATAAAGAATAACCTAATTTAAAATTGTTTCAATGGAATACCACCACAGCATTGGTGGTATACTAGTGAGCATAGTGTCTTCCACTGGAATGCTGTGCTAGCCTGTGCTTAGTCACTCAGTCATGTCTGACTCTTTGTGATCTCATGGATATAGCCTGCCAGGTCCTTTGTCAATGGGGATTCTTCAGGTAAGGATACTGGAGTGGGTTGCCAGGCCTTCCTCCAGGGGATCTACCCAATCAACTGATGGAACCTAGGTCTCCCACACTGCAGGTGGATTCTTTATCATTCGAGTCACAAGAGAAGCCAATGGTATATTCTTGCTTAATATGGCAATTCTGGGAACCTTTTCAGGACTATGACTTTCAAAGTGTGTGTAGCCAGTCCATACATGTGTCTATATTAAACATATCTGAGAATTCCACATAGGTCACAAAATTACAAATTGAAAAGGACAATCTGGTTTTCTGTTTTATAAAAATAAATTCAGGAACCACTGCATTTTAACATAAAGTTACTACGGAACTTTTTTTTTTTTTTTTTTTTGGTCTCCTCTCGAATATCCTTTTATTTAAAAAAAAAAAAAAAAAACAAAATTAAACTTGTCTCTGCTCCATTTTTTTTTTTAAAGAAATAAAGTGATTTCATTTGGAAAACCAAGCAGACATTTCCATTTACAATAAACACGTACTAACATATAATTTAGTTTACATCAATATTGCAAGTTGAATACAGACCACAGTATCAGAAATGTGTTTGAAAGCTCTTTCTAAAGGCACTGAGAAAACAGGACAAAAAGTTACACCATAGTGTATCCATTTAGAAAAACTCAACAAGCCTGCCTAGTTATTTAAAACCTTTTTCATCTAGTAGAAACAGCAAAAATATAAAATATAATTTGTGTTTATCTCCTCCCTTTCATCTCATTCAGTTCAGTTCAGTCACTCAGTCCTGTCCGATTCTTTGCGACCCCATGAATCGCAGCACGCCAGGCCTCCCTGTCCATCACCAACTCCCAGAGTTCACTCAGACTCATGTCCATTGAATTGGTGATGCCATCCAGCCATCTCATCCTCGGTTGTCCCCTTCTCCTCCTGCCCCCAATCCCTCCCAGCATCAGAATTTTTCCATTGAGTCAACTCTTCGCATGAGGTGGCCAAAATACTGGAGTTTCAGCTTTAACATCATTCCTTACAAAGAAATCCTAGAGCTGATCTCCTTCAGAATGGACTGGTTGGATCTCCTTGCAGTCCAAGGGACTCAAGAGTCGTCTCCAACACCACAGTTCAAAAGCATCAATTCTTCAACACTCAGCTTTCTTCACAGTTCATCTCATTACTATATCATATTTGATTTTTTATATTTTTCAACTATAAAAGTCTTAGCATTATAATTTAACAGAACAAAAGGTGAATTTGATGTAGTATAAAAGGAGGTGCAGTTGGAAATTCTGGAAATCACAAATATTATTCTAAGCCTTTGACTTTTCTCTCAAAATGGTAGACCATTATTTGGCTGCTATTTTCTCTCTCCCACACTCCAGCCTTCTCTCTATCTGAGATCATTCTATTATTCTAGTAGCAACATATAGGAAGGGTTTGGAAACATAGATTGTGAAAATTTAAACAGATTAGAGAAATTATATATAAATAAATCTTATAGTCTCATCACCATAAAAATCATGGTCAAAATTCCATATAAGAGAGTAAGAATTTAAAACCTATTAATTGTGAAGAACTTGAAGAAAGTTGGAATAGCAAGCTCATTTTTATGTCACAGAAAGTCATAGCACAATACTTAATATTTCACTTGTCTTCTATTGCTTTTCAACAATACTTAAGTACATGTGGTAACCAAAAACACTCAATCTGATTATATGTGCTTATTTAAAATCACATGAGCATCTTTTCATGTGTTTGTTAGCCATCTGTATGTCTTCTTTGGAGAAATGTCTATTTAGTTCTTTGGCCCATATTTTGATTGGGTCGTTTATTTTTCTGGAATTAAGCTGCAGGAGTTGCTTGTATATTTTTTAGATTAGTTGATTGTCAGTTGCTTCATTTCTTATTATTTTCTCCCATTCTGAAGGCTGTCTTTTCACCTTGCTTATAGTTTCCTTTGTTGTTCAGAAGCTTTTAAGTTTAATTGGGTCCTATTTGTTTATTTTTGCTTCTATTTCCAATATTCTGGGAGGTGGGTCATAGAGGATGCTGCTGTGATTTATGTTGGAGAGTGTTTTGTCTGTGTTCTCCTCTAAGAGTTTTATAGTTTCTGGTTAACATCACTCATTATCAGAGAAATGCAAATCAAAAACACAATAATGTACCATTTCACGCCAGTCAGAATGGCTGCGATCCAAAAGTCTACAAGCAATAAATTCTGGAGAGGGTGTGGAGAAATAGGAACCCTCTTACATTGTTTGTGGGAATGTAAACTAGTACAGCCACTATGGAGAACAGTGTGGAGATTCCTTAAAAAACTGGAAATAGAACTGCCTTATGAACCAGCAATCCCACTGCTGGGCATACACACTGAGGAAATCAGAATTGAAAGAGACACGTGTACCCCAATGTTCATTGTAGCACTGTTTATAATAGCCAGGACATGGAAGCAACCTAGATGTCCATCAGCAGATGAATGGATAAGAAAGCTGTGGTACATATACACAATGGAGTATTACTCAGCTATTAAAAAGAATACATTTGAATCAGTTCTAATGAGGTGGATGACGCTGGAGCTGATTATACAGAGCGAAGTAAGCCAGAAAGAAAAACACCAATACAGTGTACTAATGCATATATATGGAATTTAGAAAGATGATAATGATAACCCTGTATGTGAGACAGCAAAAGAGACACAGATGTATAGAACAGTCTTTTGGACTCTGCAGGAGAGGGAGAGGGTGGGATGATTTGGGAGAATGGCATTGAAACATATATAATATCATATATGAAACACGTCACCAGCGCAGATTCAATGCATGATACTGGATGCTTGGGGCTGGTGCACTGGGAGGACCCAGAGGGATGGTATGGGGAGGGAGAAGGGAGGGGGGTTCAGGATGGGGAACACGTGTATACCTGTGGCAGATTCATGTTGATGTATGGCAAAACCAATACAATCTTGTAAAGTAATTAACCTCCAATTAAAATAAATATATTAAAAAACAAAACACATAAAATAGAAGTGAACTCATTATAATGATCTTTATACACATAGTTGTTATCATAATATTTAATCTATAAATTACATTTTCAGTAAAATGTGTTTTAAATGATAGAATTTGTTTTCCTGTAAACATATTTTCTCCTGTCCCAACCTTGCCTTATTCACCTATCTCTGGCTGTCTTTGTCTTACATGGGAGGATTCTTACTATATTACAAATGTGTTAAATAATAAAACATATAACTATGTTTGACAAAAGACAAATACTAACACTGAAAATAATATCCAAAACCAACTTTTATGGTAACCTTTAAATATCAGGCATTGTGTTGGCCAATTTACCTGCATTATCCTATCCAGTGTTTTAGCAGAGTCGAACTGAACAAATATTTTAATTTCAAAGACTAAGCATGAAAACAGGTGCCCTTAGTTGAAATCAATGCTATAACACATGTGACACTTGACTAAAATGATTAACAATGATTTTTATTTTACCCAATAAAAATTTCAAATGTCCTCAGTTTTTCTTAGTAATTAAGTCTGTTTTTATTACAAGTGAAAGTTTTTAAAAGCAGCACCATTTAGATCATTTGTCATTTATAGGGGACCATAATTACTTACATGTTAATATATTACATTTGTATAATGACTTAAATCCCATTTTATTTAAGAACCTTAGGGAGAAGCATACAAGAATAAAGGGTAAGTTTGAATACACATTTACTTAAAAATCAATAATAAATACACTAGGTGTTTTCTTCCATGCAGTGCCTTTCCAGAACGGAGAGTTCACTGCACTTCACTAACATTTTCTCTTTTCTTTCTTTCTTAGTTGTGGCATGTGAAATCCAGTTCCCTGACCAGGGATCGACCCTAGCCCCTGCACTGGGAATTCAGAATTATAGCCACTAGACCACCAGGGAAGTCCCAATTCACTAACAGTTTCTTACAACAAGTAGATACTCTAGAGCTTGGTGCCTAAGTTATTTTGTTTTTGGTCTATATATAGTTTATGACTGCAGAAAGAGAAGTGACTACCAAAAAGCTTAATTGACAAACACAAAGATACAATACTGTGAAAAGTTTCCAGAACTTGAATATTAAACCCCATAAGGATAGAGGGCAAGGATAATAAAAGGCTGTTAATAAATGTTCTGTATTTGTAGCCAACTCTTAATTACTCCTACTAATGAATGGAAATAATGTGATAACAAGTGTATCAGGAAGCATTCATATTTGGTTTTGGGATGCCATTCCTTATAGCAAGTTAGCATTCCTAATTACGTTTCAGTAGGTAAGTTTCAGAATTATAGCCACTAGACCACCAGGGAAGTCCCAATTCACTAACAGTTTCTTACAACAAGTAGATACTCTAGAGCTTGGTGCCTAAGTTATTTTGGTTTTGGTCTATATATAGTTTATGACTGCAGAAAGAGAAGTGACTACCAAAAAGCTTAATTGACAAACACAAAGATACAATACTGTGAAAAGTTTCCAGAACTTGAATATTAAACCCCATAAGGATAGAGGGCAAGGATAATAAAAGGCTGTTAATAAATGTTCTGTATTTGTAGCCAACTCTTAATTACTCCTACTAATGAATGGAAATAATGTGATAATAAGTGTATCAGGAAGCATTCATATTTGGTTTTGGGATGCCATTCCTTATAGCAAGTTAGCATTCCTAATTATGTTTCAGTAGGTAAGACTTAAGAATTCATTTGTACTCTGTAACACTACAAATCAGTTTGTAGTGTCAGGAGATGGAGGTTGAGAAGGATCATGAAGGACAGGAAGTCAATAGCCTAAACTCCAACTTTTGCTGTGAGCATGACATAAGGAAAGATTGTCTGAATGTTATCTCTGGGCAACACAGATTTCCATGATGATTAGTAATGGGGTGTGTGAACATATGGAGTTTATTTCATTCTTAAAAAATTTCTGTAGTTATTATTAAATTTATCCTTAAGTCACCTGATGCAAAGACCTGACTCATAAAAGACCCTGATGCTGGGAAACATCGACGGCAACAAGAGAAGGGGGATAAAATGTTTGGATTGTATCACTGGCTCAATGGGTATGAATTTGACCAAATTCCAGGAGACAGTGATAGACAGAGGAGCCTGGCATGCTACAGTCAATGGAGTTGCAAAGAGTCTGACACAACTTGGAACAATTACAGTTTTTATGCTTATATTTTCAATGCAGTTTCCTCTTCCACTACACTTTTTGAAAATTTATAGCTTTTGTACAGAAAAGTTCATAATTATTATATAATAATTTTGTCCTCAGTCTGATTACTGATGAGTTTTATTACTCCCAATGATTTTTCTAATGAATTTTCTGTTTCTAAGCATAGTGAAGTGAACTGGCTCAGTTGTGTCCAACTCTCTGCGACCCCTTGGACTGTAGAGTACCAGGCTCCTCAATCCATGGAATTCTCCAGGCAGGAATACTGGAGTGGATTGCCATTTCCTTCTCCAGGGGATCTTCCCTACCCAGGGATCGAACCTGGGTCTCCCACGTTACAGGCAGACGCTTTACCATCTGAGCCACCAGGGAAGCTGCTCTAAGCATAAAATAACATCAATTACAAATCATTGACCCTGTTGTCTTCTCCCTTCTAATATTTCATATTTTTGATTCTTTTCTCTAATTGCATGACTATCATTTCCATAAAATTATAATATGATAAGTTATTCTCTTATTGCTTCAACATCAGTGGGAATGTTTCATTATAAAGCCTTAATTCAAGTAATTTTTTTTATTACATTACAGCCTACATTCAGATACATGCAGGAATCAAAAGTGATGTATTTTCCAGACACACCCCACAGCAAGATAATCACTGTCTTAACATCATTGTCAAAAAGCAGAGTTTTGTTCTTTACTTTTATGTAAATATGATATGCTGCTTATTGTGCCTGGCTTTTTTCAACAAACAAAAGTTTCTTGAACGCTTTTGAGTAGGTATGTTATTGTTTTGGTTCAGTCACTAAATAGCATCCTACACTTTGCAACCATGGACTGCAGGGCATCAGACTCCTCTGTCCTCCACCATCTGCCAGAGCTTGCTCAAATTCATATCCATTGAGTCGGTGATGCCATCCAACCATCTCATCCTCTGTTGGCCCTTTATCCTCCTGCTTTTAATCTTTCCCAGCATCAAGGTTTGTTCCAAAGAGTCAGTTCTTTGCATCAGGTGGCCAAAGTATTGGAGCTTCAGCTTCAGTATCAGTTTTTCCAATAAATATTCAAGATCAACAATAGAGCTAGGGTTTGAATCAAGGAGACCGATTCTAGAGAACTATGTGTTATACTAAGCATTTTGCCTCTGGAATTTTGCCTATTTTACTGAGAAAGAAGCTAAAATAACTAGAAGCTTTGTATTTCCTTCTATTCCTCTTATACTTCTTGAAGTTTTCTTCACTCTCTATTTTTCTTACATATATTGTCATATTCAAATGTGTTGGGAATTAATGCCATAACTGTCAATAACTAAGATTTTAAATCTAGATTGAGTATTTGCAGTCTTTTTTGTTAACATCCTTTTAGAGATGAAAAAATTAAGTCATTTACATTTTCTACCATGTGACTTTACTCACAATATCATAATATCTGTTTAATGTCTACTCTTGTGATTATCCTACTATAATATTTTGTAAACTTTCTTTATCTGAGTAAACCTCTCAGTGATTAGCCACCTGGCCATTTTCTATTGTTTTAGGCACTCAGTTCTGTTGTCTTTCATTGATACTTCCTCAAAGTTTTCTTCTCAATGTAATTTTTTTGCTTCTTATGTTTCACTCCTGCTATTTCTTCCGTTTAAATAGAGTTCCATTTCTTGTTTCTTGACATTCTTTTCCTTGTTATTCTTAAACAAAACCTTGGATTTTAGTGTCATTTTAATGTCTATGGTTTGAAAAATTGTGTTTTTGTCCTAAACTACCATCCAAACAAAATTGGATATTCAGCTGCCTTTATAATATATCTTAATTATATAAACTGTCTGTTTTAAATCTTCCCTTAAATGGTCCAAAATAAACTCTTGAGTCTCCTCATACTGAAACTGCCCTCTATTCCCTCATCAGAATCAAATTAAATGTCTTTAGTGAAGATACTGGGTGCTTAAGCCAGAAACTTAAATGTTATGTTCAGGTCCTCCTTTACTCTCATTATTCATTTCCAAATCCTTCAACATACTTAGTTATTTTGTCCAGAATAAAATAGAAATAGTAACTTCTGTTAAAAAAAATTAACATCATTAAAGCTAAGTATCATTATATAAACCACACAAATATTACCTAATTATTCTTTCCACTTCTATTCTAGACATCTTTAATTCAAGAACACATAATATAAAAATGTTATTTCCTTAAATAAAAGGAATTGCATTATGTGGTTGATACTTAAAACATTAATGATTTTCAATTTCAAGTAGAAAAAAATCCTTTGTATAAAGATAACTTTATGGTCTAATTATTCAATAATTCCAATCTTTTTTTCACCAAACTTTCTCCTATTCTACACTAATATGCTTATCTTTTGAAACAGTTAATCTCTTTGCTATGAGGATGAAGCAAAAAAAGATGACTGTCTATGAATCAAAATGTGGAATCTCACCAGAAACTGAAGATTCTGATGACTTGATCTTGGGCTTCCCAGCCCTGCTCACTGTTCCCTTCAGTGCATGTCAGGCCACTGGAAAGGTGCATCACCTTTTTCCTTTTTCTGTAATGGCTGCAGATTCAGTAGGCCTTTCTTCTGATCATCTGTTTTGAAATTGAAACTTTCTGTGTGGGAACAGTCCTCCCCTTTGGAAGCTCAGCAAGTTAATTGTCTTTTCTTGCTTCAGTTCCTATACTTCTTTTGTTGTTGTTGTACCACATGGTATGTGGGATCTTAGTTTCCAGACCAGGAATGGGATCCATGCCCTTACATTAAAAACATGGAATCATAACCACTGGACTACCAGGGAAGGGCTTCTAGCAATTTCTGAGACAGATGTATGAAGCCTTGAAAGAGATGGATTCTGATATAGTCACTGAAAGATTCCCCACAATTGGTCAACTGTCGGCAAAAAATTGCTGGAATCCTTTCATCTTAGCATATGATGAAAGTCAAAACTTCCTAATACAGTGCTTATGTTGTCTAATTGAAAAGATCTGCAGAATTCTGGGAAACTGAAACTTAACTCCCAGATACAGGGGTTGTTACATACTTAGAATTGATATAAAATGTCAGTCTTGGGTATACACCTGAAGATTACTATTCTGATATGCTTAAAAATGTGATTTATCATTAATGTCTGAACTCAGAGAGAATTATGGATTTGACACTCAAGGGTGGAAAATTACACCAGTGAGATATCATTTGATTATGAAGAAAACAGAACTCCTGGATGTTGCAGATGGGAATATATATAGGCAAAACCACTTTGAAGAACTGTTTGGTAACATCCTGCTGTTTCTTCTTATAGGTTAAGGAGACTTCAACAGAGCTGTTTGTAAAGAGTAGATTGAATCTTGTTGTATATTTATACAGAAAAAAAAAAAGATGGCTTATTCGTAGGTTGAAATGAAAATAAAAGCCAACTCTTTTCTACTTAAATAACTTTGCATCTTTTGTTTCTTACCTAGAAACATTTATTCTCCCATAGACGGATCATTTTTATATTTTTAATAATTTCATTTTCCTTTTCCAAAGTGCTTCTTTAATCATTGTTTATTATCCCAGTAGATTATATATCTTTACTCACATTTACCAAAGTTTACAGCTATATGAGTTATTTCTTACTGCTTGGTTTTCATCAGGGTACCTTATAGGAATGTAAGCTCCATTAGACCAGAATCCATATATGTCTTCTGCATTTTACTCTGGTATTGTGGAGAAGAAACTCCATAATTATTATCAATAAATATATTGGTGCCTAAATATTTATTATACTAAAATATGATTTAAATGTTTATCAGTATTTACTTCATTTCTGGAATCTATTTCTTCAATAATAATTTGCATGGGTTTTCTTTAATATTTGCTATATACTCTACATTAAGTACATCTGCTGCTAAGTCACTTCAGTCGTGTCCGACTCTGTGTGACCCCATAGATGGCAGCCAACCAGGCTCCCTTGTCCTTGGGATTCTCTAGGCAAGAACACTGGAGTAGGTTGCCATTTCCTTCTCCAAGGCATGAAAGTAAAAAGTGAAAGTGAAGTTGCTTAGTCATGTCCGATTCTTCGCGACCCCACGGACTGCAGACTACTAGCCTCCTCCGTCCGTGGGATTTTCCAGGCAAGAGTACTGGAGTGGGGAGCCATTGCCTTTTCCGACATCAGTCCTCCCGAAATAAGTTCTATTTCCAGGAGTCATTTTCATCATACTACTTCTTTATCCATTTATTTTTCTCCTCTGCAATCATTTAAATCATTTTTATCTTTATTCTGTGTTGAAAATTTTTGGCAACAGCTGTCTTCCTATTCTTTGTTGTTCACAAATATGATATATTTATCTGCAGTCTGTTTCACTTTATCTTAAGTTTTTCATATTATCTCTTTTATATTGTTTTGTTATATAAATGTTTGCTCAATCATAGACTCTTGGACTGCAAGGCAATCTGAGTATATCCTAAAGGAGATCAGTCCTGGGTGTTCATTGGAAGGACTGATGTTGAAGCTGAAACTCCAATACTTGGACCACCTGATGCAAAGAGCTGACTCATTGGAACAGAGCCTCATGCTGGGAAAGATTGAGGGCAGGAGCAGAAGGGAATG
Source organism: Aepyceros melampus (assembly GCA_006408695.1). Taxonomy (NCBI): domain Eukaryota; kingdom Metazoa; phylum Chordata; class Mammalia; order Artiodactyla; family Bovidae; genus Aepyceros; species Aepyceros melampus. The sequence continues at coordinate 291,134 of SJXQ01003380.1, forward strand.
ACAGAGGATGAGATGGTTGGATGGCATCACCGACTCGATGGACATGCGTTTGGGTGGACTCCAGGTGTTGGTGATGGACAGGGAGGCCTGGCGTGCTGCGATTCATGGGGTCGCAAAGAGTTGGACATGACTGAGTGACTGAACTGAACTAAAATATTGAATTTATGAAAAACTGTAAACTTTCCTGTAGCTTGAAACATTTGGAGTCCCCCCACCCCTCGCAGCTCACTTGGTAAAGAATCCACCTGCAATTCAGGATACTTGGGTTCAATTCCTGGGTTGGGAAGATCCCCCGGAGAAGGGAAAGGCTACCCACTCCAGTATTCTGGCCTGGAGAATTCCATGGGCTGTATAGTCTGACCAATAGTCAGATGTGACTGAGCGACTTTCACTTTCACTAGGTTCAAAATGTTCATCTCATTTTATGAATGTTCTTTTACTATGCCCTTCTCTCTTGACTTGTCTATGATATCTTGTGTAGGTGTCTTATGATATCTTTAATTTACTTACATCTGATACAAGAAATTCAATGACTTTTAATCAATTTCATGTATAATGTGCGTGAAACTATTGTGTTCCTTTTAACAGCAAAGGAAATTTGTTTTATCACTTTTATTTTTGGACTCCATATTTTACCTTCTTTTATTTTTCTCCATCTTGAAGAAGGTGTTGTTGAATAAGGAGATATTCAAAAAGAAATCTCAGACTATATTCTGGTCAGTTTCAGCTGTCAAACATAATTTTTTTTCTTGCGCTCTGTGAAATCCTTTAAAATGTTCTAGGGCATACCTGAGAGCTTAGGAATATATGACCAATTCTGCATAATATGCTTTAAGATCAATAAGACCCAGATACTCAAATGATCAGGCTTCGCAAGTGGCTCAGTAGCAAAAAAAGTGTCTGCCAATTCAGGATACTCAGGAGACGTGGATTCAGTCCCTGACTTGGGAATATCACCTGGAGAAGGAAATGGCAACTCAGGCCAGTGTTAGTGCCTGGGAAATTCCAAGAACAGAGAAGCCTCGTGGTCTACAGTCCATGGGGTCACAAAGTTGGACATGACTGAACGACTGAGCACGCAGGCATGCACATACTCAAATGATCCTTTTCAATTACTCTGATTCTCAGTCTTATCCATTTTTAATACAGCTTTTAAAGAAAAAGAAAAAAGAAGAAGAACAATCAGACAAATGTGTAATAATATCTTCATTGCTATTAGCATTAATAGCAATGCTATTGCCCTGGGGCAATACATTTTCCTCTGGGACTTTGTCTCTGTATATCTCCTCTTCTGGAGGCTATCCAGGGGATTTATTACCTTATTACCTTTAATTTTCTTTGAGCCCCTCTTTTGGTGGGGAGGGCAAGAATACTGGAGTGGGTTGCCATTCCCTTCTCCAAGAAAGCTTCCTGACCCAGGGATTGAACTTGGGTCTCCCACATTGTAGGCAGAGGCTTTACCGTCTGAGCCACCAGGGAAATCAGCGTCTACCTGCAATGCCTGCAATGTGGGAGACCTGGGTTTGATCCCTGGGTCGGGAAGATCCCCTGGAGAAGGAAATGGCAATCCACTCCAGTATTCTTGCCTGGAGAATCCCATGGACAGAGGAGCCTGGTGAGCTATAGTCCATGGGGTTGCAAAGAGTCAGACACGACTGAGCGATGACTTAACTCATCTTTAATTTTGTCTTTTCTTCACTAAAATCTGGATAAGTGTATAGTTAGTTTTGAGTAATTTTTGTAATTCTACCCTTATTTTACAGATTCAATTTCCCTTAAAGTATAAAAATCTGTAAGGCCTGTCTGAGACATGGTAGACCAAGAGTAGACTAGTGTAGACAAGTAAAATTGTAACAACCAGCAAGCCTAACCCCACAATCTAATTCTACCAGTTTTCTGAAGGTAATTAAATTTCTGAAGGTTGCACAATGCTTCCATTTGCTTTTCATCTTACTCCAAAGCACATACTTAGAAGTTTTAGATGGTTCTTTCCAAAAGTATAAGCAACAATCAGAAGTAAACACAACTGACACTAGGTAAAATAGAAACAAAAAAAAAAGGAAATAAATTTTAAAAAGATAAAAATTAAAGGTGAACAAATAGAGAGATGATCAGAAAAGGAAAGATGATGCTTAGGCAGTAGAGTAAGAAGAAAAACTAGGGACTTCCCTGGCAATCCAGTGGTTAAGATTTCACCTTCCAGTGAAGGGGTTGTGGGTTCAATTCCTGGTTGGGGAACTAAGATTCCACATGTCTATGGGGGAAAGAAAAGCAAAAATCAACCCCCAAAATGTAAAACAGAAGCAATATTATAACAAACTCAATCAAGACTTAAAAACAAAACAAAACAAAAAAAGGTATTTGTGTGTGTGTGTGTGTGTGTGTGAAAAGCAAAATTGGAACTGATAAAATTCATGAAGGAAATAAAAAAGAGACTTTCAGCAAAATTAAAGGCTATGTTAATTACAGTATTGGGACTTCCTGGGTGGCTCAGGGGTAAACATTCTGCCTGTGATGCAGAAGACACAGGAAATGCCACGTTTTTGATCCATGGGTTGGGAAGATCCCCTGGAGGAGGGTATGGTGACCCACTCCAATATTCTTGCCTTGGAGAATGCCATAGACAGAAGAGCCTGCCAGGCTACAGTCCTATAGAGTTGCACAGAGTTGGACATGACTGAAGCATTGAGCACACACATGCAGTATTATAACAAATAATCTGTGGAAGAGCACAATACTGTACTTAAGGAAGAGACATATGACAACTACCACCTAAATGAAAAGGAAACAGAAACAAATAAAAGATATTAGAGAGAAAGAGATAAGCATAGATTATAAGAAAATCTATCAAATACTTATTTGGAGTGCCTAGAGAAGAAAACTAAGACAATGGATCTAAACATGTATTTTGCCATGCATTTCAAACACAACTTTGCTCAGGGGAAAAAACAAAAACAAAAAAAACCCTTGAAATTGTATATATTTAGTTGGCAGAGATGTACCAGGGAAAATTAGAGTAGTGATGAATAAGATAAGATCAGTAATGCATTTATGAACAATTAGGTATTAAAAGCAAAAACATCATTTGTGTATTCTCAGTTTCAACACTAACTGAGGGATCAAGGACCATGTATTTTTTAATGCAAATCTGAGGTTTCTCATCTGTATAATGGAATTAATAATACCTACCTAATTGATAACAGCAGTACACACAAAATTTGATAACTGCAATCTTAAAAATAATTATTAATCAGCATATGAAATAGCTAACTTCGATTCTTTGGTAACATTTATATACGTGTACTAGCACGTATCATGTATGTTCAGCTGTTCATGAAAGCTGTGAGGAACTGAAACATTCACTGCATTACACTTTCACTTGCTAGCACACTTTTACAACTTTCTAAGAACAATAGAAGGAAGGTGATTTTATTATTGTTAATTAATTAATGAGGAGAAGCAATGGCACCCCACTCCAGTACTCTTGCCTGGAAAATCCCATGGATAGAGGAGCCTGGTAGGCTGCAGTCCATGGGGTTGCTAAGAGTCGGACACGACTGAGCGACTTCACTTTCACTTTTCACTTTCATGCATTGGAAAAGGAAATGGCAACCCACTCCAGTGTTCTTGCCTGGAGAATCCCAGGGACAGCGGAGCCTGGTGGGCTGCCGTCTATGGGGTCGCACAGAGTCGGACACGACTGAAGTACTTAGCAGCAGCAGCAATTAATTAATGAATATTATTAAATATTATTGAAAATAAAAGCTCACAGAGTGCCCACTATGTGCTGATTTTTAAGTGTTTTCCATGTGATCATTTATTTAATTCTAACAGTGAGAGTCTATTATTATTATTCTAATTACTGATAGAGCAATCAAGAAGAACGGATGCTTAGGAATTTTGCTTAGGTCAAGCACTAAGTAGGTGACAAATTAGTTTTTGACAACATAAACAGACAATACAAAGCCTTCATCCTTAAGGACTATGTTCTGTTGTGAGAGGAGGAAAACTTGTGGATCTAATGTATTTGAGCAGCACGTATATTTTTAGGAAGTAGAGGCTGATCACTTCAAGTACCTAAGGCAAGTTACATCAAAATTATGCAGAGTTTGTCAAAAAAATTATGTCAGGAAATGAATATCTGTAAGAATTCTGTATTTATTTATTTTTCCTCCAGACTAAGACTGATTCACAGAAAATGGCATAAGAGAAAGAGGACTTACCTAAAAATAGATAAGTACTAGTTTAGAGACTCTTATTCCTGGTTAACATATGACATGTGTTTCTTTGACATTATTTTATATACCTTCATGTACTTTACTTTTTGTTTTTTTTTTTTTAATTTCTGGAATGTAAAAGAGTTATCACTTATAAAAAATCCATTTGTTTCTAAATCTTATAACTTAAACACATGACTTATACTTACAGTAATAAAATAAGCATTGCCATTCTAATAAAACCCATATATAAAATGCATATTTTGGTAAATGGGTTAGTTTAAGAATGCAATCTGTGTGGATCACAATAAACTGTGGAAAATTCTGAAAGAGATGGGAATACTAGACCACCTGACCTGACCTGCCTCTTGAAAACCTTGTATGCAGGTCAAGAAGTGAAAGTTAGAACTGGACATGGAACAATTGCAGAGTACATCATGAGAAATGCTGGGCTGGAAGAAGCACAAGCTGGAATCAAGATTGCCGAGAGAAATATCAATACCCTCAGATATGCAGATGACATCACACTTATGGTAGAAAGTGAAGAAGAACTAAAGAGCCTCTTGATGAAAGTGAAAGAGGAGAGTGAAAAAGTTGGCTTAAAGCTCAACACTTAGAAAACTAAGATCATGGCATCTGGTCCCATCACTTCCTGGCAAATAGATGGGGAAACAGTGGAAACAGTGTCAGACTTTATTTTGGGGGGCTCCAAAATCACTGCAGATTGTGATTGCAGCCATGAAATTAAAAAACCCTTACTCTTTGGAAGGAAAGTTTTGCACAACCTAGACAGCATATTAAAAAGCAGAGACATTACTTTGCCAACAAAGGTCCGTCTAGTGAAGGCTATGTATAGTATTTCCAGTGGTCATGTATGGATGTGAGAGTTGGACTATAAAGAAAGCTGAGCACTGAAGAATTGATGCTTTTGAACTGTGGTGTTGAAGACTCTTGAGAGTCCCTTGGACTGCAAGGAGATCCAACCAGTCCATCCTAAAGGAGATCAGTCCTGGATGTTCATTGGAAGGACTGATGTTGAAGCTGAAACTCCAACACTTTGGCCACCTGATGCAAAGAGCTGACTCATTTGAAAAGACCCTGATGCTGGGAAAGACTGAGGTCAGGAGGAGAAGGGGACGACAGAGGATGAGATGGTTGGATAGCATCACTGACTCAATGGACATGGGTTTGGGTGGACTCTGGGAGTCTGTGATGGACAGGGAGGCCTGGGGTGCTGCAGTTCACGGGGTTGCAAAGAGTCGACATGAATGAGTGACTGGACTGAACTGAACTGAACTGAAATGCAATGGCTAATATTAAAAGAAAGCAAATCAGTTGTTAATTGATCATATTCTCACAATGCTTTGTAGCTCTCCCCATACTCAGTATTGGAATTTCTCTGAGCCCTGGTATACAGGCCTTCTTTTTCAGCACACCTTCCTCAGATGATTTGCTGAATATCTATATAATTAGCTGTATCACAAAAACTTCAAAATATAATCTCTTTTGTAAACTGAAGGCTTGACCATGAAGAAAATTACTGCCTGTCTGAAGAGCATCTCCCAAGGCTCTGAAACTTAGAGCAGAGAAATTACTGCAGAAGCCAAGCCAGTTATTTTCATAGAGATAATATAATATGAATTTTGATACTAGAAGTTTGAAAAGACAAAATAAAATACTGGAGTGAGGTTGAGATGGTTGAAATAGGAAGCCACCATCATCCCTAAGGGAATTTATAATAAGATCATGTTCAAGTTAGAGTAGTAACAATGAAAATAAAAATTAATTAAAAGATGCTTAGAAAGCAGAATTAATTGTGCTTGGCATTTTATTGAATGAAGGCAAAAAAGAAAGACAGGATGCAGTAAATGATGTTTAGGTTTTGGCTTAAGAAACTACTGCATAGATCACTGAAAGAACAGGTTTTGTATTTGCTTCCTTGTGTAAAGAGTTTTAGATTTTCAGCTTTGCATGCCCTTATTCCAAATCCCACTCGTGCCATGTTCAGTCTCACATGGACTCTAGATAAGGCATTGAAATCAACATATCACCCGCATAAATAAATTGTGGGTCTGATACGCAGCAAAGTTGCTTCTGTGCTTATAAGATAGTAAGGATTATTTGGGGGCCACAAAATAAGCTCTTTGGTTCTCCAATGTTGACATAAGTTGAGAGTTTAAAGCCTTGAGCTATTTGTTTTTTTTTTTTTCATTAGTCCCAACATAAAGTTAAAAAACAAACATCTTTCCTCCATGCTTTGAACCCTAAATAATTATCAAAAGAAATTTTTTTTCTCTGCACTATTTAATTTTTAATAAATACTTATGTATCTTTAATCCAATTAATTAGCATTAGTATTCTAAAGAGCTATTTAAAATACATGAAAATCTTAAACACAATGTCACAAAAGTCAGCAGCCTATTCAAATAGACATAAGATTATGGAATGGTTTAATTTAGAAAAATTCTATACTGTTTCTGTTCCCAAGAAAGACTTTCATGATATAATACATTCTTTCTTGTTATGAAAATGATAGCTGTTTCTCTTGTTTTTTAAGTTTTACATTTCTCTTTAAATATATTTATGCTTTTTTAGTTTTCTTAAATAATCTTTGGAAGCACTTAGAGAAAAATTTTTACCTTGGAATATCTATATATCCCTTTGTATTTTTGTCTCATTTTTGTCATTATGTATACTTTAGCTGGAGTGCAGAAGTCTGTTACTTTTAAAAGGAATGCAATAAACTAAGATTAGAGATACAGAATTGTAAAAGATGGTATTAAAATTGATAGACATCTATCATGATGGTGAAAGTAGAATTTCAGCAGTAAATGTAATCTTCATCTGTAAAGAACCTCTGATCACAGAGTGGATAGAAAGGATTCCTAAGTAAGAGAAATGAAAAAGATAATTCTTACAGAAGAGAGATGGTTGATCTGAAGTGTTACTTTGATTATGTGGCACATTTTTCCAGTAAATCTCAGCTTTTAGACTCCCATTTCTGCAGTTACTGATTAACTTAATTAAACATAATGACATGATTTTCTATAGGTTTTAGGTACTATTACCAAACTATGTAAAAGAGGAAATCGAGGCATACAAGGTTGTATAACTTAACCAAGCTCAAGTTATTGCGGTGGCAGGGTGTGGAACTTTAAGTCCATTATTCCAAGTTCCTTTTATAAACCTAGAAGACTAGGAGATTTTTGTTAGTAAATTAAAAAAAAATAATTTGGATGAGTTGAATTTTATGAAGCTTAAAACAAAATAATAGAGAGTAACAATTATAATAAGTAGAACTTATAGAATACTTATTGAACTGCATAAAGAAAATGAGAAATTTTAAAATAAACTATTAATTGCATCTAATTCAAGGCACCACCTTCTTCATATTCCAGGTGAATATAAAAGAATAAATCAGTAAAACATTTTATATAAACCTTCTGTTATTCTTTAACTCATATTCATGTTTTAAATTAATTCTGTGTTTCATATTAGCCAAAATTTGTCTTCCATAGTTACCCTAGGGTAACTTTGTTCAGATACAAGATAGCTCAAAAAAGTAAGTCTTGGGCATACAGTGTGGTTCTCTGCTCCAGTGAAGTAATTCTCAAATTTCAGCAGGCATCAGAATGATTTGGAAGGCTTAACAGAATGCTAGGGCCCACTATAATGTTTTTAATATATTAGGTCTGGGTGCCCAAGTGGCACTAGTGCTAAAGAACCCATCTAACAATGCAGGAAATGTAACAGATGCAGGTTTGCTCCCTGGGTCAGAAAGAGCACCTGGAGGAGAGCATAGTAACCCACTCCAGTATTCTTGCCTGGAGAATCCCACAGACAGAAGAGCCTGACAGGCTATAGTCCATAGGGTTTCACAGGGTGGGGCCAGAAATTTGCATTTCTAACAAGTTTCCACATGAGGCTAATGTTAAGTGCTATAATTTGAATACTATTGTATATTTATATTCATTTTCTCTTTTAAAATCTTTTATGTTTTATTTTTAATTGGAAGATAATTGCTTTACAATGTTGTGTTAGCTTCTGCTGTGCAACAACATGAATCAGCTATATACATACAAATATCCCTTCTCTTGAGCCTCCCTTCTGACCCCTCCACCTGCCCCCCCCACCTGCCTCCACCACTCCACCCTTGTAGGCCATCACAGAGCACTAGGCTGAGCTCCCTGTACTATAAAGAACCTTACCACTAGCTATCTATGAACGTTACTGTGATAAACTTCAACAAAGTTCACCCCAATCCCCAACTGCTATAATACCCACTGATCCACTCAGCCTAATTGAAAACAGAAGATTAAATCAAGGCAAACAAGGCACTTTCATCATATGATGGAGAATTTCACCTCTATTGTCAGCCAAGGATAACACTAGAGGTTTAATTGTGTATTTTAGAAATATTTCTCTTTTCTAATATGGATCTAGAATAGATTCTGCTATCATAGAATCCTCTTTTATTCTTTTGAAGTGTATGGATATAGGATATATGTGTATGGAGAAGAGAAAGATCTGAAACCACTGGCATGATTAATAAAGAATATAGGAAAGGAATATTTAATTCTTACATTGGCAAAAAGACAGTGAATGAGTATTCACCTGCCTGAAATCGCCCTGGAATATTTAGCAGAATACATCCATGGCTGCCTTTTAATCCTGTTTAGTCTGGGAACACCAAAAAAATCCTCATTATAAGAACAACTGGGAGCCAATGCCAAGCTCATAGTCTGCTCTGCAAGTCATGCACTCTATTTCAGCTGTTTCCAACCAGTAGAGGAGAACAGTTTACCAGTTTGTATAAACAAGAAACTTATATCACAGTGGCAGCACTGAATCACCACCTTATTCTCATACGTGGAAATCTGTCTTCTTTTTATAGACTGATTACCCAAATGGGGAGGCAAAGGGACCTTAAAGCTAAGCCAAACTCTGACTAAAAAAAAAGGTTTCCTAATAAGATGGAGTTGATCCCTGTGGAAATGTGAACAAGGAAGATTCTGGGTTTAGACCTTAGAGCTCTAGATGGAAGAGAAATGCTGGGAACATGGATATACCTAGGAGATGAACACATTTAACAGTTTGATATTTACTGACATTCTTTTCCGTACTATATGAAGTCATGAATTGTTCAGTTCAGTTCAGTTCAATCGCTCAATCATGTCCGAGTCTTTGCGACCCCATGAATCGCAGCACGCCAGGCCTCCCTGTCCATCACCAACTCCCGAGATTCACTCAGACTCATGTCCATTGAGTCCATGATGCCATCCAGCCATCTCATCCTTAGTCGTGCCCTTCTCCTCCTGCCCCCAATCCCTCCCAGCATCAGAGTCTTTTC